>WOXC01002823.1:0-317599 GCA_011680675.1 Gymnobelideus leadbeateri
TTTTTGTTTGTGTATGTTAAGTGTCTGAGGCCGGATCCAAACTCAGGTCCTTCTGACTCCAGGGCAGGTGCTCTACTCACTGTGCCACCTAGCTGCCCCAAGTCATTTAACTTCTTAAGGGTTCAAATAACTATAAATAACAGAGAATCTGACCATTTTGGAGGACATTTTCACATCAGGAGTTCCCATACATAAATTAACCCACAGATCCAGATCAAACACACACACACACACACACACACACAGAGCCATTAGTGAACAAGACACTGTGTTAAGCACTCTCATTTAATAGGATTTAGAGCAGGAACCAATATTATAAGTTATCTAATCCAAATCTCTCATTTTGTACATAAGGTAACTGAGGCCCAGAGAGGAAAAAAGACTTGACCAAGGTCACACAGGTTGTGAGTAGCAGAGCCAGAAATATCAAAAAGAATAAGGCATAATTCTTGCCTGCATGGAACTTACAGTTAAAGAGAGAAAGTTAGGGGTGTGGTGAGATACAAGCACAAGCAAATATAATACAAAATAAAAGAAAAAATATAAAGAGAGGTATGGACTTTGGATCCCTGGAAAGAACACTGACTTCCATGCAACCAGACAAGTGCTGTCACAGACAAAGGCTACATCTACAGTAACAAACATTGGGGTCAAAACATTTTTTTCTGCTGCCCAGCTACAGAGCAGCACCAAAAATGTTTCCTGAGGGAGATGGTATAAAGGTTTTTGTTTCATTCTGAAAAGGGTGATTCATTGTCCCTGCCTCCCTGGACTCTGAGGAAGTTGTGGAACCCAGGGGAACAGGCAAGGATACTGGAGGTTAATCATTCCCTTTACAAAGGGCATCTCTGCTGATGGGGTTTGCCACATCTGTCAATCAATTCTAGCCATCAGTCAATGCGGCTGCAAACATAGTATGCCAAAGGGGGTGGGGGGGAGTGCAGGAGGACACACTTTAATCCACTGGATTGTCTCTTAATGTGGCTGAATCCTGTGTTTCTGTGAAAACGTTTCGAGCTATTCCCTAATAGATAAATGATCAAAGGATATGAACCAACAGTTTTCAAAAGAATTGCAAACTATAAATTACCATTTGAAAACATGCTCCAAATCAATAATAGTAAGAGAAATACAAATTAAAACAACTCTAAGGTTTCACCTTGCACCCTACAAATTGGCAAAGATGACAAAAAAAAGAATAATCAATGTTGGAGGGGCTGTGGGAAGATAGGCTCACTAATATGATAGTGGTAGAGCTGTCAAAATGGTCCAAGTGTTCTGCTTATCAATTGTGAATTTCAAAAATTAAGTGATTAAATTGTCCATTTCCTCTGATCCAGAAATTCCACAACTGGGTATATACACCCAAAGAAGTCAAAGACAGAAACAGAGATCCAATAAATACCAAAATATTCATAGCAGCATTCTTTGTGATAGCAAGAAACTGGAAACAAAGAGATACCCATTAATTGAGAAATAGCTGATAAAACTGTGGCATATTAATTTAATGTGATATTATTCAGTAAGATTATGAGGAATTCAGAGAAATACAGGAAGATTTATATGAACTGATACAGAGGGAAATATGCAAAAACTAAGGAACAATAAACACAGTTACAATCAACACAACGTAAAGGAAAAGATCAACAAAGGGAAGATGAACCGTAACTAAAAAATCAACCAATAAAGATCCTAGAAGACAGATAATTAAAGCTTCCTTGCTTTTCACAGCAGAGCAGGGAATACTGTAGAATTGTATAGTTTATGCTCTGGACTTATTCTCCCAACCCCCACTCACAGTGGTAGTCTGGGTCCCCAGAGCTCAACTACAACTACAGGGTTGAGAATGATTTCTAAAAGTAATCACTCATACCCTCCCCGCCCCCCCCCCCGACTTAATTAGCTTTTAGAAAGGGATGTTTACTAAGATGGTAAAATAAAAACTTAGTTCAAAACACTCTCTCACAAGTACATAGAAAGCCCAGGGTAAAATAAGTTCAAGCTTAGAGATCACCCATAGCAAAGGGGGTCATCCACAATTCTTGGAATTCCTTTTGTTGAAATCTTCAAGATGTTCCCCTTGGGTATAGGGAGAATTTTCTGCTAGGCTCTTTGTACAGCCTTGAATCTACCTTTTATTATCATGTCTAGTCTATCTTTGGCTCCTGGCACAGACAATTTCAGCAGCTGCTACTATCCTTGAAGACACTGCTAGGAAGGTGATTAAGAAGTCCAAATCCTCCATGCTCTTATTTGTAATGACCAACTGTAATGACCAATTTTGACCCTAAAGAATTAATCAATCAATAAGCATTTACTAAGTGTCTACTATATGCTAGGGCTGTGCTAAGCTCTATGAACAGAAGGTCAACAGCAAAAAGCTTTCTATGCTCAAGGAGTTTTTACTCTAAGAGGGAGAGACAAAATATCCATATACAGGAGAGAGACAGAGAGACAGAGACAGAGAGAGACAGCGGGAGAGAGAGAGACAGAGACAGAGAGAGATAACAGTACTCATACAAAATAGATACAAGGTGGGGTGGCTAGGTGGCACAGTGAGTAGAGCACCTGCCCTGGAGTCAGAAGGACCTGAGTTCGGATCTGGCCTCAGACACTTAATGCACACACAAACAAAAACCTAGCCGTGTGGCCTTGGGCAAGTTACTTAACCCCAATTGCCCTCCAAAAAGAAAAAAATTAGATACAAGGTAATCTTCAAAGATCAAGAGAGTGGAGGTAACTAGCAAGGAAAAAGAACATTAAAAGCTTCCTGTAGAAGGTGGTATTTGAACTCGATTTTGAAGGAAATGACAGATGCCAAGAGGCAAGGAGGAAGAGCATTCTAGATATGGGACCCAGCTACAGCAAAAACATGGAACCAGGAGATGGAGAGCCATAAGGAGGTCAGTGTGGCTAGCCTATAGGATACATGAAGGAGAAGAGATGTTCTAATACAGCTGAAAAGGTAGAATCAGGGCCAGACTGAGAAGCTCTTTAAATGTATAACAGGGGTTTATATGTGATTTTGAAGATAACAGAGAAACACTGGAGTTTACTGAGTATGGGAGGGACATGATCAGATCTATGCTTTAAGAAAGTCACTTTGGGGTGGCTAGGTGGCGCAGTGAGTAGAGCATTGTCCCTGGAGTCAGAAGGACCTGAGTTCGGATCCGACCTCAGTCACTTAACACACAGAAACAAAAACCTAGCCATGTGACCTTGGGCAAGTTACTTAATCCCAATTGCCCTCCAAAAAAAAAAAGAAAGAAAGAAAGTCACTTTGGTAGCTGAATGAAGGAGAGAGTAGCTTTAAGTCAGGGAAACAAATCATGAAGCTATTGCAACAGCACAGATGAGAAGTGATGGGCAAAGGGAAGAGATAAAGAAATGTACTATCCTCTTTCCCTTTGAAATGTAGGGGGGAAGAGGGAAGGCCATGGGTACAGAATATTGTATACCCTGTCAAAGAGTCACTTTGTGGGTTTAGTTTAACTGTTTTCTTTATTATAAGAGAAAACTTGCATAGGGTGAGAAAAATTATACTTAGAAATAACATGCATAAACAAAAGACATCAATAAAACTTCACTACTAAAATGTTTTGAGCATCTTAAAATCATAGCACATAAAATATAAAAGCTAAGAGGGGCTTTAGAGACTTTCTAGTTTAACCCTTTCATTTTATTTAAAAAAAAACACACAAAACTGAACCCTAGAGAACAATGACTTGTCCAAGGTAAGTTTGGGAAAATTCCCCGGAAAGTCAGGAGAAGCTGTTTTCACCCAGTCTTATATGGTGCCCAGTTGTTCTCAGGGCTTCCCGATCATATCCTCTACTAACGTTCGGGGGGATGAAAAATGAGTAAGAAACAATAAACAATAAAGGGTTAAATACAGATCTGGGAATGGGTCCAGATTGCCATCCTCCCTCATGACACATCATGCCTCTAATAGCTATCATAACCATTGCACAAGATGTAAGTGGGAGCAGACTCTCCAGGCTTTCACAATAGCCCCAGTGCTGAAAAAGGCTTCCCCTTCATTTCCTGTATCTAATCTCAGGCACTTGAGGTAAGTAAATTCTAGTCACAAAATGCCTCCTGTTCACTCCCATCCTTTTCAGCAGAATAATCATCTGCATAATAAATGAGAAATTTCTCCAATGCTCAGTTGTCATCAGTGGTCTGCACATCCAAGCCTTTCCTAGACCAGAAGAGAAACAACTCCACAATTTGCCTGCATTGATATCTCTTTTTAACCACATCTTAAGGAAGCAGTCAATTTTGCCAAATGTGGCAATCAGCCACATTTCTTATCACACTAGAGAGAAGTAAAATTTTCTAAACAAACCAGTATAGTTTGGTGGCCCAAATTATATTTTCTGTTCTCATTATGTATAGCCTTAGAAATAACTGACAAGGCTGAAAAACAAACCATGTCAACTACATAGTAAGATCTTCAATTTTACATTTTGCTTTTCTAATTCTGAATTGTATTATTCAAGTCATCCTTATTGAACAGTCACAAAGATAACTATCAGCATGGACTTGCCTGGATTGAGGGCAGCACAGAAGATGTAAGAGAATTTTGAGGAAACAAAGTCTACAGTAAAAACTGGGAAGACCATCTGAAAAAAAACTGAATGGCATATGGAAAAGTGAACAGAAATATCCACTTTTCTGGGTGACCCATTGTTTTTTCTGAAGATGGAGAAGAATCTCAGGAAAACATCACAAGGAAATTTCTCTCTAATATCTGCCAATAATAAAGACTATGGCTGATAGATGGATAGGGTTCTGGGCCTGGAGTCATAAAGCTAAGGCTTGAATCCTAGCTTCCTTAGCCATGTGACTCTAGGGAAGTAATTTTCTCTATATATATTTCAGAGAAGAACCAGAACTAGGACAGGCTTTAAGGTATCAATATTTAGAGATCATTAACAGCATCATGCCAGGGTATGCTTCCTCTCTCCCCAGTTGCTGTATCAAAGTTGGCCATTTCCAGATGAGCATTTGCCTACACTAGGGAATATTCCCTCTTTCCATGGGCTATACTTGAGATAAGGTCCTTCCCGCTGCTCCACCTTTCCCCAGGCACAAAAATAGCTAGTTACTGTCTCATATAATTCCTTAGGACTTATCTACTAACTCACAGATGGGTAACAAATTGCCTTGATGGAGAGAGTTCCCACACCCGATGAAATGTCAACATGCAATGTAAAAACAAACATTTTAAGGAGTTTTTGGTCTTAGTCATTCAAGATTAAGCATAACTTATAATGATGTGATTGGTCTGTATAATAGGTATCTGCATAAATGAATCAATTTATGTTCACAGAGAAAGGATAAGGAAAACTGGGAAGACCTCTATGAACTGATGCAGTGTAAAGCAAGCAGAATTAGGAAAATAATTTATACAATGACAGCAACATTCTCAGCAACTCTCCTCATTTCTCACATGGCTGCTCTACTCTGGGACATCTCTGACTTCTCTACCATGCCCTCACTCATAGGGTACCTCCCCCCTTGTTAGCTTCCTATCTTTGTTGTCTTCCCATATTAGGGTATAAAGGCGAGGACTGTCTTTTTTTTATATTTGTATCCCCAGAACTTAGCACACTGCCTGACACACAGTAGATGTTTAATAAATATTTGTTGACAATTGACTAACAGCATTATAGAGGGAAAACAACTTTGAAAGAATTTAGAACTCTAATGAAGGAAATAATAAAGCATGAGTCTAGAGGACTAGAGACTAATCATGCCACCTATTGCCTGCCAGACTAGTGATAGACTCAAGATGTAAAATGAAACACACATTTTTGGACATGGGTAACATGGGAATGTTTTTTTTGCTTCTTTTGGAGGGGGGAATGCAGGGCAACTGGGGTTAAGTGACTTGCCCAAGGTCACACAGCTAGGTTTTTTTTGTGTGTTAAGTGTCTGAGGTTGGATTTGAACTCAGGTCCTCCTGACTCCAGGGTCAGTGCTCTATCCACTGCACCACCTAGCCACCCCTGATATTTTTTTATATGAGGGCTTTTTTTAGTTGTTCAATGGGTGGTGGAAATACCAAAGAGAGATAATAGATGGTTGTAAAAATCAGTTCATTAATTTTTTTTAAAGAAAGGATTGGCACGGGGGTGGCTAGGTGGTGCAGTAAATAGAGCACCGGCCCTGGAGTCAGGAGGACCTGAGTTCAAATCTGGCCTCAAACACTTAACACACACACACAAAAAAACTATCTGTGTGACCTTGGGCAAGTCACAACCCCAATTGCCCTCCAAAAAGCAAAAAATAAAATAAAATAAAAAAGAAAGAATTGTCACCAGTGGGGACACTAGGCTGCCTATGAAGGGGCAAACCAGCCCAGGCTGAAAATAGAGAAGGTCAAAGCTTTCATGCTGATCAGCAGGGCATTCATAAGCATAATCATAAGATTATGATTTGTGATGTAGGTGAGCAGCTACGTGATACTCCTCTGGTTCCATTAACAATAGGCCGTAATACAAAGATTGGATGAACACTTATCTACTGTATTGAGAAAGGGTACACATTGGTCCAAATGGCCCATGAAGTCCCATTGGCCTTTGCTATTCTGTGATCCTTTGCCCTGGTATTGGAAAAATCTGGATTGAACAATTCCTGGTTCTGACCCATATCAACTGTGGAACCCTGGGCAGGTTGCTTAGTCTTCTAATGCCATCAGGCAACTTTCTAAGATAAAGCAAGTTATAGATGCAAACTGTTGATCTGCATAGATAGAGGGATTTTCCATCCTGGAAGTTTCTTACACTGAAATCCCAGGTCTAGACCAAAAAACAACAGTAATAATCTATGTTCAGAAGGCCAGAAAGCTGGCTCACCCCTAATATACTCTGTGACTGTATGCAAGTTGCTTCCCTTCTCTGGGTCTCAGTTTCCCAGTGTATAAAATGAGGAGATCCATTTGATTTCTGCAATGTCTTCCAGCTCCGGCATTTGATAGCTGATTATAAAACAAGTTTCCAGGACCTTTTATGCTGTCCCACCTCACTTAATTGTTTATTTTCACACTTTATATCACTGAACTGTAAGGGGGGATCATGGAGTCAGCACAAGTGGATATTTCAACGTGAAAAAAGCAAATGAGGAGGCTCCTTTAACTAGCAGCCAAAACCGACATCTACTTCTGGGTGTTGTAGTTGCTGCCGCTGCTGCTGTTGCTTGAAAGTGGCAAAGAGAATCAACTTTACTCCTTTATATTTTCAAATAAATTGAACATTCAGGGAGAAAAATGTTTGTTGCCTATTTTTCAGAGCACACATTCCTTTTGGAAATAAAACTCCAAGCCAGTCTCCCTTCCAAGTTTTCCTTCATGCCTTATTGTCTATTCTGTTCAGCTATTTAAAAAATGTTGAATATCAACAATGGCTTTCAGGCGTGTATTGTCAACTTTTGTATGAAGCAATCTTGGCTGAATGAGAAGATCCCAGAGCTTAGAGTTCTGTCTAGTGTGCTGCCCTGGGCTCTGCCTTGAATGTGTGTGACTGATAACAGGACATGTTTCTCCCTTCTTATTGCATCCTGCTTCATAATTCACTGGCCCAACCCTTTTTAGGAAATCTCTTTATAGCAAATTGTTCAGGACACCAGGTAAGTGCTCGTTAACAGCTCTGTCCACCTTGTTGCAAACCTTGTTTGTTATTTGGGAAACTGTTTTCTGTCACCTTGTCTTAGAGGCTTCGTCAACTTTCCAGTGGTCCATGTGGAGGCCTTAGGCCAGAGCTGTAACTGGTTATTTTTGTACCTGGCGCAAATTCAGTTGGGGTAAAAGCAGGGAAGAGTTCGGACTAGTGGTATAGTTGTGTTGTGAGAAAAGGGAAGCCTGCACCCCAGAGAGTCCAACTCCAGCCACCATGGGGGCTGAGGAAAAAGCAGGATGGTGGAGAGGGTTGCCAAGGTGACAGCCCCCTGGGAGTATATGTATAGACTGGCAGAGAGGACCCCAAGCAAGATGAGGTATAGAGATGGCAATCACCATGGAAAGGAAGCATGTCTCCATCTCCGAAAGGAAATGTTTCCTCCCCAGGGAGGAAGTGTGCCCCCCCTCCTATGTTGGTGCCTTATAGCAAAGTCCCAGATACCCTGGGCTAATTATGGCTCTGTCTTAGCCCACAGGCCAAGCCAATTTGTGTATTTGTGAGGTTTTACTATAGCTATGTTACTGTTGGTATTGTTGTTTATTCCAATGATGGCACTATTGTTGTTGTTGTTTTAATTCCAATGAAACATCTGCCTGCTTTGATTTAGAGGATACATATTTTTTCGTGACATTATTTGCCTAGTTAAGAAGAATCACCTTTGTCTGTACTGTTTCGTTTGAGAAGCCAGAATGTGGAAAGAGTTAAAAAGAGGTTACAGGGCTCAGAGGTGGGAGGAGAACACTATCAGAATTTAAGGTAAATGAGGGAAAGTTGGTGCCTGGTGGAAGGAGAGCAGGGCTGGGGAGTCAGCAAACCTGGCCTCCGGTTCAATCACGGCCAGCACCTCGCTATGTGACTGTGACCTTCCCATATCTCAACCTCAGCTTCTTTCTTAGTAAAATAGAAGATTGACAAGATGATATCTAAGGTCCCTGATATTCTGCTTGAGTACTTTGTGACCTGCCTAAGAAAGGTTTTGGAATTGGCCTAAAGATTTTTATTTTCTAAGTAGATACCTCTAGCCAGTGAATATTCCCAGTTGCTACCTCTACCCAGAATATGTCTGTGCTACATATTAAGTAGTGGGGGCCACCAATAAGAACAGGGATAAGCCTGTAGTGGAAAAAGCACTGCCTCTGGCATCAGGGGGCCTGGGTTCAAAACTTGGCTCTTCAACTTAGTATCTGTGGGCAAGTCACTTAAACCCTTTGTGCCTTACTTTTCTCATCTGTACAGTAAGGGGGTTTAGTTTAAATGCCCTTTAAGGTCCAGCTCTAAATTTATGACTCAAAGGTATCTCTGCAGGAATAATTGTCTCTATCATCTTTACTCATATTTAACACTGCTTTTATTGAGTATTTATATAATGGGTGTGTGTTCTGCTTTTTAAAAACTGTATACATATTATTATTATTTGATATGGAGAGAAATCACATTATATTATAGCTGAACACTACAAATTTAAAAAGTCAGATTTCCTGGAAAAGTGTTCAATATATTTTGCATTCACTACTACAGAATTCAGAAGGTGGTATAGCTCTCTGCAGACTGAGGGGGAAAAAACATCCCTGGCTTGATTCTTAAACCAAACAGATAGCACACATAAGGAGTCAGAAGTAATCATAAATTCTAGAACGTCAAAGCAGGGAAGAATCCTTGAGCTTATCTAGCTGAGCTCCCGCTTTCATAAAAGATCATAATAGATTTGGAAGAGAAGCCAGTGAAACAAGGCAAGCATAACTATTTTAAAACAAAAAGAAAATTAAAAAAAAACCCACCAGCCCACAATTCGTTTATCTTTCATTGTTCTGGGGAAAAGAGGGCACTTTTCATTAAAAATGGAATTTTTGTGAATTAAACAACATCCTGTAGAGTAAAAGGGGGCTATTTCTGGGAAGTATTTGACAGGGAGCCGTCAGTTTCCCATTCATTCATTTCTCCCTTTGTTCCAAATTCAGCATACCCTTTTCAGAGTTTGTCTGCTCTGTTTGTTTCAGAGTATAATGACCATTCATTCAATCAACAAACATTGACTGTGAACCTACTACGTGAAAAGCCTTATATTTACTGTCTGTTAAAGGACATTGCAATTAATTTAGATCTCAGACGCTTAGCATCTCACAAATGACAACCTTCATTATTTTGAAGTGTAGTGTAAAGGTAGCATAACCCTTGGAAAACTTGTGAAATCTGCCAAACATTTCACAGAACCTTCCAAGGCCAAAAGCTGACTTTTATAATTAACTTACTCTCTTTAGAAATTAATGGAGAATTAAGGATAGAAAATGCAAATGAGCTTTCACTTCTAAAACAGTGGAAAAGCAGTTGTTAGACTGCTTTGTGCCCTCACCCTGATCAAGGAACCTCAGAATACAAAAATCTTTAAAACATGCCTATTTGCAGCTCCCTGGAATCTATACACATCACTCACATTTGTATTATCAACTCAATTGTGACGGAAATTTCTGATCCCATCCAATAGAGTTGTAAGAAAAACTCAAAAGGCACAAAGAAAATCCCAAAACGTAGAATGTTTTCTATTTTAACAAAGCAATGAAAACACCAGAGACACAATATTCTTTCTTTTCAAAGCCTTGTCAATGAAAGAAAAGAAACCCTGAAAAGGGGGAGAAAAATGTCTGATGAACTGTCTGCCAGAAAGGAAAACCATAGGGGAATACTTTTCTAGTCACTTTGGGGAGAAAAAAAATTGACTACTATTTCAAAGTCAGTCATTCCAAACTCCATTCTCTGTCCCATAGATACTATGCACTAATTTCAAGCCAAGAAACTGAGGTCTCCAACCTTTTCGGAATCACAGGTACCTATTACTTAGGTCTTTCTTACTTACATTAATTCACAGTCCAGTAAACAGAGGAGAATAGAAGGAATAGGGAGGTAGAGGGGTGACCCAAGTGGACTGGGTTGTAACGGGGTGGGGAAGTTTCATTTTCTTCTTTTTTGGCATTCTTACTCTGGTTTTTCTTTAGTTATCAATTTGTTTTTGTACATGTGTGTAACATGAGAATATTACATGTGTAATACATGGGTATGTGGAACATAGAGGATTAGAAATCAGAATATCTCAGATTTATTTGTCTCCACCCTCCACCCTTGTCTCTCAGACCTTGGACAAGTTATCCTCACTGGCTCCACTTTTTTTGACCTCTGAAAAGTTAGTGAAGGGGTGAATTTAAAAGGTTTCTAAGGAGACTTCCAGCTCTCACATTCTCTGATTTAAAATGTTTAGGAGAAACAGGGCTGTCAATCAGGGAACATCTAACGCAACTGGCCAATGCTTTATCACTTCTAACTGACATTCTATCAGAGTTGGTTTTGTTTTAGAAATCTTGACTCTGTCACCCTGACTCAGAAATAGTGTTTTCTCTCCCACAGAGGTGATGCTTCCAAGATAAATGCACAGCAAGAGGTGTAAAGTTCATTAGGGCTGTTGGAAAGCAAGGAGGCCTCCTCTCTGTGAGATGTCACATGTTCAATTCAATTCAACGTGCCTTTATTAAGTGTTAACTATATGCCAGACACCATGTCAAATACTGGAGACACAGAGGCAAAAATGAAACAGTTCCTGCCCTTGGGGAGCTTACATTTGAACCAGAAGAATGTGTATTAATGTAGACAAGGGACATGTGGACAAGGGTGACCATTGCTGTCTGTAGGCTCACTGAGGTGGCTGAAGAAATACTAAAATGTCTTTAATGGGCCGTTAGATAACAACAAGCAGCTGGAAAGGTAGAAGCAATTTTATATGGCTTATATAATACCTACATGAGGAATGCAAGAGTGACAGAAAATGACATAGTTCTTACTAAGTAGCTCCTAGATTATCCATTCAACCTAAAATAATCCAACCAAAGGGATTCCAGGATGGAAAAAAAGTCATGCAAACCACAAACCCTACACTAAAGCAAGCAGGGGTCTCAGAAATGTACCCATCACAGTCATCACATGAAGACATATGAAATTCAGTGTTTCCCTAGTGCCTCAAGGATAAAACACATCTGCTGACATTTAAGGCCCTTCACAATCTGCTTCCAACTCATCTTTCTAGGCTAATTTCACATTCCTTGCCTTCACCCATCTTACTTATACTCCATCTAAACTGGCCCACTTGGTGTACATAACATTTCATTTCCCACCTTTGCACAGGCTGTCTCTCATCCCTGGAATGCAATCCCTCCACACCTTTGGCTGTTGGAATCCCTAGTTCCCTTTCAAGATAGCTAGTTAGTAATTAGTGTTTTCCTCATCCATCCATTTTGTATTTATTTTGTATTTTGTATTTATTTTTCTTTGTATATGTTGTACTCCCTCCCACTGAAAGAATGTATACTCCTTGAGGGCAATGACTTTCATTTCTGCCTCTGTATCTCTAACACTAAGCACAAAAGTCTTGCACATAGTAGTAACTTTAAATGTTTGAATTGAAATGAATTTAATTGAACAAGATATGTGGTGTTGGTGGCACAATCCCCTTAAAATATGCTTTGAATCAGCAATCCAATAAAACAGGATTGTAGGAACACCGGCCAGGAGCTAAATAAAAGTCTTTGTTTCATGAACTGCAATGGTCTGAGAATTCATCACCACGAGGCCTCCTACTGGTGATGAGCCTGCCTGCCCTGCTTTGCCAAGCTGGTCCTCAGAAAGTACATTCAGTCTGTGACTGGGCTAGAATTGCAAGTATTAGAGCAAGCTAGGACTTGCTGGAGTTTGTCCTCTGCTAATATCACCTTTGATGCCCCAGCAATTTTAAAATCACATAACAAATATCTTAGTAGTTGAAAGAGTATGGACTGAACTCAAATATTGGATTAAAGCTTAAAACCAGATAAGAGCTCCTCTACTACTGAGTGATAATACTGGATTCTTGGGGCTGAGACAAGGTAGGAAGGCATCCTTAGTTCCAAGCCTCTAAATGATGATCATTCTACTTATTGAACATTTGTTAAAGGCCATAAAGATGTTGTATAAAAATACCGTAGAGATTAGAGTAAGCTCTCACTGGACTTAGGATATAAATCTTGGAGGTAGACACAGAGGTAACCTCCCTGAAGATGTTTCAAGACATACAGGTCAATAGAGGAATAAGAATAAGAATATTGTAAGAAGAATAACGAGATTTCTACAGCTTTTGAAGGTTTGCAAAGAACTTTCCATCCATTCTCTCCTTGGAGCCTCTCAATAGTGCAATGAGTAAAACACTACAGGTTTTGTTATCCTCCTTTAAATATATCAAAGGTCAGGGTGGCTAGGTGGTGCAGTGAATAGAGCACCAGCCCTGGAGTCAGGAGGACCTGAGTTCAAATCTGGCCTCAGACACTTGACACACTTACTAGCCGTGTGACTTTGGGCAAGTCATTTAACTCCAATTGCCCTCCAAAAAGAAAAATAAAATAAATATATCAAAGGTCAAAGAGAGAGAGAAAGGAGAGTATGGATAATGTGTTGACAAAGACAAATCAGCACGATTTTCCAAATCAAAGTTCCATAAAAACAAACAGCACAAACTCAAACCAGGCCATAGTCCTTCTAACATCAATGAAAATGCCTCTAAAGACATGACCACCAAGCTTGAACCTACCCCCTTTCCCACACATACACACTCCCCAGTTGCTATCCAGTTTGGTTGTTGATTTAGATAGTGGCATAATCCCAATGCCATTTTATTTCAATCTACTCACAGATATCAACTGGCAACAGGCTTCCATTGACCAAGTCATGCCAAGTCAGTTGGCAATTCTAGCAACAAAGAGATGTAGGTGAAAGCAGAATGTTTAAGGGCATGGGAGTTGGGTGAGGGGCTTCAAATAATATTTGGTATCCTAGCACAGGAACTTGATCACAGTGAAAAGGGATTAGTTTAAAACTGTTGACCAAGAGGGGAACAAAGAAGAGAGAGAGAGAAAATTGCAGCAGCTGAGCTGATCAGTGGTGAAGTCAAACTGTAAGCTTCTCAACTAAATTGTAAACTTTCTGAGGGCAGGGCCTAGATCTTATACTTTTGAGTCTCTCCTAGCCAGTGTCCTAGCTTGCTTACCAGTAAGGCTCTTTGCGGACACACTGACCAGGTGAGGCAAGGGGGAGGTTGGTGTACAATGAAGCAAGTTCTAAAAGAGACTTGATAGGATGGCGAGGTGGCGCAGTGAGTAGAGCGTCGGCCCTGGAGTCAGAAGGACCTGAGTTCGGATCCAGCCTCAGACACTTAACACACACAAACAAAAACCTAGCCATGTGACCTTGGGCAAGTTACTTAACCCAAATTGCCCTCCAAAAAGAAAAAAAAAAGACTTGATAAAAGTCCATTTGACAACAGACAAAAACAAGTTGAGAATCATGAAAAAAGGAAAACGGTTGAATCCAAAATATTAAACTCCACCCATATTTTAAAGGATAAGTCAAAGGACCAGAAGGTTGGGGTCTAACAACAGAACCCAGTGGTGATTTTGATGTGTTAATAAGATTAAACAGGGCAATGCATGTAAAGTAGCTGCAAACATTAGAATCACATGGATATGATGGTATAAGAGCTATGCCTTTATTGGTTATCTGCAGAACCTAATTTACAACTTTTTCCAAATGTGAGACTAGCAGAGTCTTACCTAGAGTTCCCATGTTGCAGGCAGAGAGGAAAGAGAGGGATTTTGTCAGCTGATGGTGGTTATACCTTCCTATCCTTTTCTCAGCTATTTGATTTGTGACCCTAGGCAAGTCCCTTCTCCTCTCTGGGCCTCGGTTTCCTCCTTTGGAAAAAGGGGGGATTGGACTAAATGACCTCTAGTCCCTTCTAGAGTTACAACTACCCTACTGGGATTGATGTCTATGATCTCTTCCAATTCTTAAGATCCTTTGGTTTAGCTATGTCAGAGAACTAAGCCTAAGTACAGCAGGCTGTACTTCTGTGTATCAAAAGATACACAGCACATCCCAGCTTGTGTTTGGCACAATGGGGAACGAAGTTGCTCCAGGATGGACAGGCTAGCCGTATCCTCCTCTGGGGTGGGGGTGGCGGGTAGAGAGGGGGGTGTCAAGGTTATGATTTTTTGCCTTTTTGACATTACTATCAATTATGCTGCCATCAGGGAGATACTGGCCCCTTAGTTTTCTTATGAAATAAGAAACTGGGTTTAATTAAACCATCAGTAACTTGGACCTAATTATTTTAGACAGTAGTTAATTAATGTTTCATGGGTACCTAATGTAATTAAGGTTCCTTTAATAAGACCTTCTCTGACATTAAAATATATGGCCTTTATCTTCCTTATCAACCACACTCTGGCAAGTTCGATTTGTCATTTTCGCTAAAAGGTGTAGTTAGATGAAATAGACCAGACTATAAAATTAATCAGGCAAATTATACTTGTTTGTTTCTTTTTTTCCCCCCTCAAAGCTTAATAAGTTAAGTCTTTTAATTAGCAGTTCTGATACAAGTGTCCATGCTCCCTTTTTTTCCTTTTAATCTGCCAAAGAGCTCCCTTTTTTGTACCCAAAGCAGATAACAACTATCCTTTATTAATCACAGTGAAGGACTCAATCTTTACCATCGGGAAAATAATGAGCTATTCTTTACATTAACAATGACGCTTGATTGTTTTCATATTTCATGCAGTTATTTTTTTTAAAGATTTAATTTTTCCTCCCACTCTGAATAAAACCTTCTAAAGAGACAAACCACAACTGCCCTCCCCCACCCCCCAAACAAATCCAAGCTGTAACCTACAATCTGTGATGGGAGATGTGCTTCTCCTTTAAGTCCAAAGGGGTGCTCTTCTCCCCTCACCTTGACCTTTCCCCCCCTCTTCCCCCCTTGAGAAGAGCCAATAGCTAGAAATGCTGAGAGCCTGCTGGGGAGGGGGGTGGGGAGACATTGTATTGATCAGGGCTGTAATTGCTAAGGGAAAAAAAATCACATTCAATCCAGGCACAGAAAAATAGGCTAGAGAGAAATAGCATTCAAGTGGGAACTCTGATGTTCAAGTCTCAGTCGTAGTTCCCCTAGAGGACTGGGTCCCAGCTATTTTAGCTACAAAGAGAACATACCAGGTGTTCCCAGATCTCAGCACCTGCCCTCCACCATCAATGAGTAATTAAATTTGACAAACATTTACTAAGGGTCTGCTGGGCAAAAGCCTGGAGTACTCAGCACTGTCCAAAAGAGTCATAACCAAGGTGGCTGGGCTAGGGCTTTGCTCTGGGGCGCTGTAATTTAAAGGGCACAAAGTATAGTTGCTATTTTAACCCATTTCCCTGGTGGGGGGGCCGGAATGGCTCAGCCTAATTTGTCATAACTCCTTTCTCCAAAGTTGTATTGATGCCTTTTGTTTTTACACCACAATAATTTCCAGATACACTCTTTCAGTGCCCCCCCCCCAGCCCAGCAAGCTTTCCCTTGTAACAAAGAGAACAGCTGAGGAAAACAACCGAGTAGGCAGCTACATCTGACAGTGTGAAAGGTTCCACAGCCATAGTTTTCCTGTTTCTTCAGAGAAAGGAGAGAAATGCACAGCTTCATTTTTCTCTTTAGAGGCCAAGATTGATCAGTATAATCACACAGCATTCAATTCTTTTTAATTATTCTTTTCCTTCTCATCACTGGAGTCATTGTGTACATTACTTCCCGGCTTCTGCTTATTTCGTTCTCTATCACTCCATAAAATCTTTCCCTCTTTCTCTGGAGTCCTCATTTTTTATGGTTATGATCATATTTGTATAGCACAACCTGTTTAAGTCATTTCTGAATCGATAGGCATCTATGTTGTTTCCAGATTTGTTTGCTCCCGCAACAAGTGCCTCCCTGTTACGTGGGGGACCTTTCTATCTTTGAACTCCTCAGAATATGTGCCCAACAGTGGGATCCCTAGGTCAAAGACTTAGTCGTTGTCATAATTCCAAACTGTTTTCCGGGCCAGTTAGACCAATTGACAGCTTTTCTAATCAGGAATGACAAAGTTGATTAGAGAATACTTTCTTGCTGCTTGCCCCAAGTGCACCCCTGCTTCAGGCACCAAAACTGCTAGTAATAGTAGTATTAGCTCAACAGAAGACCTGATTATGGGGTGCTGTATACATTACCAGGTTCCGGGGTGCCACATACAGTAAGTAGGGGTTGTAGGGAGCAGGCTGTAGGACATAAAAGACATAACAACCTCTACTGAGATGAAAATCGAGGATACTATAGTAAGAATTGAGCAAGATTGTGCTAGTGTTCCAATAGTTGGCCAACACCCACCTCCTGACGCGATCTGCTTCAAAAAAAAAATACCCTATCCAAATAGGTTGGTGGATTGGGGGCAGTATCATGAGCATAAAACAGCTAAGTGGTGCAGTGAACTTGGAGTCAAGAAGACCTGAGCTGAAATTCTGCTTCAGACACTTACTGTGTGAAAGTGGGACACTTACTGTGGGAAAGTCACATAACCTCTGTTTGCTTCAGTCTCCTCATCGGTAATATGAAGAAAACAAAGGGTTGTTTAATAATCAAATGAGATAATATCTGTAAAGCATTTTTCAACCTCTTAAATATTATATAAATGTCAGCTAAGCTTATTAGCCATAGGTATAAATGCCAACTCTGCCATTTTATAACCTGTATGACTTTGGGCAAGTCACATGACCTCTCTGGGCCTCAGTTCCTCATCTACAAAATAAGAGGGTTGGACTAGACAGACTCAAAGGCCCCTGCCAGATCTAACCCTAATTCGATGTCTCTATCCTGTTGAGTCTCATAGCCAAACAACAGAATCTCTGATCAAGTCATTCTTCCCAATTAAGCACCCAATGGGAACATGATACTTCCTTTCAGGAATACCTCTAGTGATGTTTACTCCAAGACAAATGAGTATGAAAAGGAAAAACACAAGAACTTCAGAACCCTGATCGACACAATAACCTGTTACAAGTTCAGAGAGCATGCCTCCCTCCTCTGGCAAAGAGGTGGTAGACTACAGGTATGGAACAAAGCATACATTTGGGGGCATGTCCAATGTATTGGTTTGTTTTGCTTAATAGTATATCTTTGTTACAAATGTGGGCTTTATTGGAGTGAGGAGATGTCATCTGGAAATAACCACGACGTTTAAAAAGAAATATGAATATATTTTACAAGAAATTGGTCAGTGAGGTCTCTTTTACACTAGTGTTAGCTCAAAGCACATTATATTTGTCCACATTATATAAGCCTTCATTAGCTCTATAACTTACTAAAATGTGGTAACTTTGGGGTGAGTGGGGGGAAGGGGAAGTTAAGTAGCAAAATCACTGGCAAGAAGAAAGGGATGTCATTCTGTAAGTGAGGAACAAGGCCCATCTTCCAATACTAACCAGTATACTAGTTGTATGACAATTGTATCACAATTCTGAGCCTCAGTTTCTTCCTCTCTAGAATGGGGATAATAATGCCTGTTAAAAATGAGCTCCCAGGGCTACTGTAAAAATCAAATGAGCCAATGTATGTAAAGCAGTTTCCAAACCTTCAAACAAGACATAAACAGCAACCACAAGGAAGGAACTAGGGTCAAATCCTTTTCCACAGCCTAGAAACTAAGACTCTAGAATGTCATTCAGTAATGATCTATTAAGGGCCACTATTTTCCTTCATTCAAAGAATTTGCGTTCTCCTGGGAATCCTCACTTAGGTTTTCTTGGCCTTACATATTCCCCAAAGAAACACATCCAGAAGGATCAATAGAACATTATAGAACTGGAACCCTAAATTCTATCTATCCAACTCCCTCATTTTACAGACAAGGTAAAAGAGGTCCAGAGAAGGAAACAGACTTGGCCAAAGTGATAACAATAACAGAAGCAGATTTCAATCCCACATCCTCTGCTTCCAAAGGCTTTCAATCCAGAACTCTTCCCACTACCTCTTTCAATCGTGGGCCCTATACTATAGACACAATGCTAAATAGAATGATTTATTCTCCCAATTACGACTGGTCATATAGTGTTGTAATTCACAAAGCAAATTATCCACTTCACAGTTAGTCTAAAGCAAAAGGCAGAGCTAATTGACTGAGAACAGAGACTGCCTGCAACACCTGTTCCCCCGATGCAGGTCATCAGAAGTATATCTGTCTCTTTTAGACTTAACATTAGGCAACCAATAACAATAAACAAAGCAAATGGAGTGAATTCAGATGCTCTGCTAATTTCACTTTATTCATAAAGAAGTTACTGAAAGCTGAAGTTCCCAGCAATGGTAAATGCAAACATCTTACAAAAAAACCTCACTGAATACCAAACCCCTCCCACTGAGAGTCTCCTCTAGGGAAGGCATAGAAATGGGTGAAAGTTCAAAGTCTCAGATGGAGGAAATTCATTCACTTTTCATTTGAACAGGCAGAGTGACACAGTATTATTCTGACCCTGATATGTACTATTTGTGTGACTTTATTTAATTAATTCATTTAATCATTTAACTTCTCTGAGACTGTTCCTTCTCTGTTAAATAAGGGATGTATTCTCTGATAATGTTTCTTGAATAATAATTTGACATTTTATGGTGCTTTAAACATCTGCAAAGTATTTTCCAGACATTTTATTTGAACTTTATAACATCTCTATTCTACAGGTGAGGAACTTAAGACTCAGAGATGATATTTTGCTCAAGGTCACCCAGTTAGTAAGTGGCAGAGATAGGATTTGAATGTAGGTCTTCCTGACTCACAGTCCAGCACTCCATCCAATACCGACCCTGTGGGTTAACAGTAAATTTCAATCCCTAGGAATTAGGGTTTGTTAATCTGAACCAAAGTGGTACAGAGTTAACTTCAAAGAGCTTAACCTCAGATCTATTCAATCAACCAACAAGCATTTACTAGGCACCTACAATGTACTGGGCACTGTGTTAGGTGCTGGGAATGTAAAAATCAAGGCAACCTCCAAGGTTGGAGATATTCTGAAAAATGTTACTGCTCTGATTAGTGAATAAACACTCCACCATTCAAAAGGCAGTGCGCACTGAGATCCTACAGTATTTCTTGAACCTACAAGCCATGTGGGGAAAGGCTTAGATATCTTTCACTCTAGGCAGTCTCCTGGCAGTCTACCTTCTTTGGATGTTAGTTACTTATCTCTTGGTTACTTATATTAGTTACTTATCATTCTCAACATAATGCTAAGATCTATCTGAGCCCCTAGATGAAATTTACAAAGATCACTTCCATTTTCTCAATAACTCATATGATTAAATTAATTAATTAAATAAAGTCACACAAATAGTACATATCAGTACATTGTAGGTGCCTAGTAAATGCTTGTTGGTTGATTAAATAGATCTGAGGTTAAGCTCTTTGAAGTTAACTCTGTACCACTTTGGTTCAGATTAACAAACCCCAATTCCTAGGGATTGAAATTTACTGTTAACCCACAGGGTCAGTATTGGATGGAGTGCTGGACTGTGAGTCAGGAAGACCTACATTCAAATCCAATAACTCAAAATCCCATAGTTCCCTGCTGTCTCCGTGTGATGCAGTGGGCAGAGTACAAGACTAGGTAGTCAAGAGACCTGAGTTCCAGTTCAATTCTGCAATTAACTAGATATGTGACCCTGGAGAAGTCCCTTGGATCTTCTGGGTCTCAATTTCAACCACTGAAAAATTAGAGATGACTGAGATTAATCAGAACCAATAAATCAAATTCCAATGATCATAATAATGTGAAGAAAACACTGCCAAAAGACATTGGAACTTGGATCAAGGCAGTAAATAGTCATGACTGAATCACATTTTTTTCTTTTGGCAAAGAGGTGGCAAGTTATAAGTGTAGAATGCAGCATACATTTTTAGACAAGACCAATGTGTTGATCTGCTTTCCTTGACTGCACTTGTTACAAAGGAGAGTGGGAGAATTTGTGGGGGGAGGGGGGGAGTTCACTGGGGAGTGTCTGAGCTGTAAAATGAGAAAAGAATAATAGAGAAATATTTGTAAAAGAAAAAAATAAATAAATCGCTGTGTCAGACTGAAATGATATATAATAATCAATGCCTATGCAACCTCAGCAGACAGCATGCCACTTCTGTGATAGCAAAGTGGGCAATGTCTGGAAAGAGCCAAATGAGTAGCTTCTGAACAGAGAAAATTGAGAGGGTAGGGGTTATATTTGCACAGCTGTTTTATATTCCCTAATTAGGGCCCCCTCAGAACATTCTCAGAAGTAGGGGAAGGGTGCAGGTGTTTACAAAAGGTAAAAAAAATCATAACAATAGGAATCTAATTGTAAAAGGTCCTAAAATCGGCTCCAAGACTCAGCATCAATTTTCAGAAGCATTTTAAGCTTTCTTTCCTTTGGGAATGGATCGGGGGAGGCTGGATGAAATGCATGCTATAAATTAATACTTTTAAAAATTTAACTGTTTTACTGATGTAGGTATTTTTCAAACACTGCTGTTAATTTCAAAGATACACATACACACCCACCATATTAAACTCTCCCATAAAACAAATTAAAAACGGTTAAGCGAAACCATCCAACAAAGAGAGCCTGATAGCATAGGCAACATTCTAGAGCAGCAGTCCCCTACCTCTTTCCAGAGAGAAGTGATGTGTATAAAACATAAAATTATGAAAATAAATAAAAAACAAAAATATATTACAGAAGAATGTCACTAATGATGATCATCACCACCATCAACATTATATTATCATTACTAACTACAATCGAGCCATTCCAATTCCTTTTTTATGTTTTATTGATGCCTATTGTTTCATATCGTGGCCACTTCTGGATATATACCACTATACCACCCCCAATGAGCCCTTCTTATTAACAAAGAAAAACAAATGGGACAAACCAACACATTCACTTTGTGTGACTGAGTATGCAACATTTCACACCTGTAGTCCCCCACTCTCTACCGAGAGGAAGATGGGAGATCTATGCCATTCCTCATTAAAATGGAGAACTATAGGAAGTGATATGAGTAAGTTTCTTCTAGGAAGAAGAAAGAAAATATTTCTAGTGTAAACTTGTGATTACTATAGAAAGTAAAACAGAAAACTCATTCAACAGAGAGGAGCCACGTTGGGCTGGAGAGATGGATCCTTTGTGGTCAATGATACCTGAAATCTAATGACATTCAATCTCATTTTGGCCGCCTTTGATAATTATATCAATAAACATGTAGTTCTACGTCTACACCCATCTTCCTCCTTATCAACCCTGGCTCCCTTATAATGATAAGCTCAGGATAAGGATAGAAAATGGCCCATGTTTAAAAAAGAAAGAAAGAAAGGAAAGGAAAGGAAAGGAAAGGAAAGGAAAGGAAAGGAAAGGAAAGGAAAGGAAAGGAAAGGAAAGGAAAGGAAAGGAAAGGGAAAGGGAAAGGGAAAGGGAAAGGGAGAGGGAAAGGGAAAGGGAAAGGGAAAGGGAAAGGAAAAGGAAAAGTGAAAGAAGAGGAAAAAAAGAGAAAAGAAAAGGAAAGAATGAAGGCTGGAGGAAAGGAGATTTCAGTATGCAAATGGCCAGGAAGCCTGTCCCTATAGCCGCCACTGGAATACTTTAAAGCAAATCCAAATCAGCGAATCATTTTAATCAAATTGAATTTCGATGATAGCCTTTCATGTAAAATCTCATTTAGGTTGAATTACCCGGTCACGACTTGTGTGCTCCTTCTAGGACAAGGTTAAA
This sequence comes from Gymnobelideus leadbeateri, assembly GCA_011680675.1. NCBI lineage: Eukaryota > Metazoa > Chordata > Mammalia > Diprotodontia > Petauridae > Gymnobelideus > Gymnobelideus leadbeateri. The sequence goes on from WOXC01002823.1 coordinate 22,330, forward strand.
GAGATTACATTCGGGTTCATGTCAGCAGCATCTGCTAGTTAAGGGCCCCGAACGCCGACTTAATGAGAGACATTCTGATTCATCTATTGCAAAGGCTTCTGTTTTAGGCAGGTGCCCAGGAGATGTTAGTAATTTCCACTGCTCCCCGGCATGATGTTATCGGAGTTGAAAAAGTCATGCATCATTGTCTCCTGATGTATAAAATATTCTGATATATCTATCATCACTTAGTAAAATTTCTAATCCAATGCTAATGCCATCCCTCCCCTCCACACCCCCGACCCCCACACCCCCCACTTTGCAGGTCTAAAAGGAAGTAATGTTTCTCTTTTGAAAGGGAGATTTTTTGGGGGGGGGGGAAACGATGTGTGCATATTTTCCTAGTAATACACAAATCATCTGGAGCTGAGTGCCAGGTGACACAAAGAAACGGAACAATTGTTTTTATAATACACATCCTAGAGAAAAGAAGGGATGCATTATGGCTGGGCTTCATGATGAACAGACAAGGGAGGTGAAGTCCTCAACCCCGTTAATACCAGAAATTCTTGTATCCATTTTTAAATGATGGGTATTCATTTTTTTTAAATTGTCTATTTCAATTCTGAAGTCTTTGGGGAAAAAGAGCTTAAAGATGCCCCTGTAATTACTGTAACAGGAAGGGGTTCAGACCATTAAAATCATCTTTGGCAATTCAGTGTGCTTCCCGTTATTTATGTGACAGCACCTGATAGCACAATGTGGTTTGCCACACTGTTTTCTGTATATTCCTTGATCTTTTTTTGCCAATGCATAAATGGTCACTTCTTAGACCTGTATTACAAGAGGGTACTCACTCCAAAATTAATCAAGCCATCTAGCCAAGGAAGAATCATTTACATAAGAGACATCTGTAATCATAAAGAGAAAACGGAACAAAATTGGAGGGAAAAAATGGATGGGTACCCTCTTGTAATTATCTTTTTTTTCTAGCATATTTCTGCTATGAGCCGTGCTGGGGGGCTGGGGTGGAGGTGGTGTGACTTTTTGTATTTTGTTAAAAATAAGCCCAAGATAAATTCCAATAATTTTATTTTTATATTAAAAATTCACTCTTGCTTCTGCCCAACCTCACATTATTGTGCAAACCTACAGACCTATCAACTGGACCAGGTCCTTGACAAACCGCAATTTAAATATTCATTTCAAGTATGCATAAAAAAATCATATTAAGAAGATGGGCAATTTTCTCAACAGGCCTATCATAATCATGAGAAGACCTGATTATTCGTGGCAGGGGATACTGGTGAGCACAGGATGGACAGGTGTTTGGGCTCAAGAGAACACATTCATTTCTCCAGAGTTTAAACAAATGGAGATTTCAAATACAGATAATAGAACTTTGTTTTTTTGTTTAAAGCTTCAAAACAAATAATTCAAAGGGTTTTGGGGGGGTGCGGATTGGGGCACTATCTTCAACAATTAGAGAAATCTATCTATTCATTAGCTCTGCTCCAAAAGTATATTTTCAAATACTTGGGTTTCTCTAGGCATGAGAACAATAACCGCTACTCTGATTCTTCCCCCACCTAATGTTTGGGGGGGAAAAAAGGGAAGGCTCCACAGTGTCTAGCTGAATTTGTCCCACACCTCCAGGATACAAAAATTCACTCCTGAAATGTAAAGCTGACATTGAATCCTAAGGTTTAAGACAAGCAGATGAAAAGGGGGTTTTTGTTTGGGGACTATCCTGTCAAGATATATAAGGGGCTGGGGAAATTCCTGTGATGATACAGCTCATGTACAGGTACAGTAGACTGTGGGTTCCAGGGGCAGATTTTTTAAACTCCTTGATTCTTTGAGACCGCCCTGAACAATTGCAAGAACAATTGACACAAATAGATACAACCTGAGATCTGTTACTATCTTTTAGTACTGGTGCTTTGACTAAGGCAATAGCTGTTAAGATACCCTATTATTTCTATTTGGAAAACTGAATTCTTTGTGATAGGTCTTATACCCCAGTATGCAAGATGGATACAAGTATTTGATAAGCCACAATTACAAATATCTATTTTTGAAAGGTGAGGTAGAAAGATTTTTCTGCAAGGAATTCTTGATTCAGCTCAAGGCTCCCTTGGTTTTTCAGTCTTCTAGATCCATAGCTGAGTGAAATTCTGGCGCAGGGAAAACTGCAGGTAGTCAGTAAGAGGCGATTATTTCAGTCTTTACTAATCCCAGGGCTATGGACCAGGTATGTGGGCAGGTAGAAACTGACATTTATGTGTTGCAAATCAGCATTTACAGATGAATAGCTCCATTGAACAGTGTAAGAACTGAATTTAGGGTGACTACATATTAACTTTTCGTGTGCAAATAGAAACAGTAAGAAAAAGGCTAGCTATGGAGGCAGAGGATTTGAGTGCAAATCCTACGCCTGTGTAAACTTCAATTCAGCTCTTTGGATCTCAATTCTTTTGGACCTCAATTTGGACATTCCCAATATAAGAAGACTGATGAGTATACATCTTCCTAGAGCACTTACCTCCTGGATGGAATATGGAAATGAAACTTTCCTGGGGCAAGGTCACAAAGAACATTTCCTGCCCTCCAAGGGGAAAAAGTCTGAAGGAAGCCACAGCACAATAAGACAAATACCACTAGAAACGAATGGTTGGTAAATACATCTTCTTCCTCTGTTGCATGAAAATCCATGCTCAAAAGAGGAAGAAGGCCTCTTTCTCAGCATGAGTGCTCCTGAAGGCTGGAAGGGTCAGTTTAGCATTCAATGGCCTTTCCCAATCCCCCTTAATCTTAGTGCCTTCCCTCTATTATCTCCAGATTATACTCATATATGTGTATGTGTGAGAGACAGAGACAAAGATTTATACAAAGGATAAATATATACATATATGCATACATATGTATGGATAGATATAGATATAAGGTGCTGGGGAAATGCCTATGTCAATAGACATGTTGTTTGTACATATTTTTTGCACATTATTTCTCCTATTAGACTATAAGCTCCTTAAAAGCAGAGACTGTCTTTTGTCTTTCTTTGTATTCTCAATGCTTGGTAGAGTGTCATGCACATAGTAGGTATTTAATAAATGCTAGCTGATTAACTAGCCATTTAATATGTGACCTTATACAAGTCATTTAATGTCTCCAAGCTTTAGTTTCTTCATCTGTAAAGTGAATGGACAGATTACTGTAAAATCTCTTCCACCTCTAAATCTGTGACTATAAAAAGCTAAGAAGGAAATCATCTATGGTTCAGCTAAAGTATAAGAAAAGCTATCTTCTCCATCAATACCAGTAATATCAACAAGGGCCCCGTAAGCCTCAAGTCTAGGCTAGGTCAGCAAACACTTTAGCACAGTACCAGAGGCATTTGTAGGTGCCACTGGTGCCAAAGGAAACAAAAAGCAGGGGAGAAAGAAAACAAAAAAAAAGAAAGTGGAAGGGAAATGAGAGAGGGCAAATTGTGGAGAAAAGGAAAGAAACATGGTGAAACAGAAGAAAGAGATGCATTTGGGAGGATGCAGTAGAAAAAGCATCATTGTGTGCCCCACCCTCGCTTGGTACCAGAGTCCTAGGTTGCCTCCTCCTGGCTTGATCAGAAATCGTTGCCAGTATCCTTTGGGGAAGGATTCTAGGAAACCTTGGTCAGCCAGTACTCCACTGGAGCTGCACTCTATGGCCAGTGTATACTGGTGATGCCTAGTAATCACTTGAAAAAAATTTGAACTTGAGCACCAAAATAAGCACATTTCCATACACAGAGAGGCTTCTATAGGAAATGGTGACTTTCCATTTCCAATTGCTTTTTATCATGCTAAGGAAAAGAAGGCATCTCCCAACACAGTGATAAAATACTATTATAATTGTAGAATTTTATGAGTTTTCTAGGAAACTTAGTATCTTCCTAGCATTGAACCCGTCTTATATTCCTGGTTTAAAAATACCCTCCTTGATCATCACATATTCTTTTTTAAAAAAATTTTTGTTCATTGGATTTATTTGCCAACATGTTGGTATTTTTTGAAAGACTTGGTTTGAAGCAGCATGGCACAGGGAAGAGTGTACTGGATTGGGACCTGGAAGACCTGGGTAGGAGTCATGACTGCTACTTCCTGGCTGTGAGAGAATTTCAGAGTCGGGAAGGACCTGAGCAACCTTCTGGTCCAAGCCATACCCAAAGGAATACTACATTAGAACATATGCAATAAGAATCATCCAGACAGCCTCTTCCTAAAGACCTCTAGTGACAGGGAACTCATTACCTCCCTCCTGAGGCAGCCCATTGTACATTAGGACAGCTCCAAGTGTTGGCAAGTTTTTTTAATGTCAAGCCCAAATTTCCCTCTTTGTATCTTCCATCCATTGCTACTAGTTCTGACCTCAAAGGAGAAACAGAACTATGACCCCTTATTCCTCGAAGTTTTATTAATGCAGCCTAAGATCAAATTAATTTGTTTGACTGCTGATGGTTCACATTTAGCTTATAGTCCACTAAAAGTCCCAGATCTTTTTCAGATGAATTAACTCCTGCCTCACCATGCCTCTCTTACCTTGTGCTTATGGAGATGATTTTTTCATCTAAGTGTAAGACTTAATATTTATCCTTATTAAATTTCATCTTAGATTCAACCCCATCTTCTAGGCTATTCAAGATCCTTTGGAATCCTCATTCTGCTATGTAGTGCATTAGTTATCCTTCTTAGTTTTGCTGCAAATCACATGACCTGGGAGAGGTCCCCTTTTCTCTCTGGCCTTCAATTTCCTCATTTGTCAAATGATGGAGTTAGACTAGAGGGCCTCTGATATTCTATGATTCTATCCTGTACTATCAATACGACTCATTCATTCTTTCAGTCTGCATTTTTATGTCCCTACTATGTGTCAAGCTATCAGCAAAAATCCCACTTAGTCACACTACTATTATATAAGGAAATTTCAGCTTCTCTCACCTAATGTTACACAGGCAGGGTAACAGAGCGGAAATATCAATGTACTTGGTATCTGAGGATGTGTTCATATCCTAGCTCAGCTACTTAATATCTGTGTGACCTTGGACTTCCTTTTTCTGAGCTCAGTTTCCTTGTCTGTAAAATGAGGGGATTAGACTAAATGACCTCTAAAGCCCCATCTAGATTTCACACTCTATTTATTACTGTTACATCAATTTCCCTTAAAAGTTGAAGATCATCACTCATAGGGAAAGTTCCTGGCATGTGCAATACTGGTTTTTCAAACTCTTCTTAAATAATTTTCTTAGCTCTATTTGTGACCAGGGTCACCTCTGTACTACTAAAAGTGCAGAGTCCTTCTTAGTCCTCATATAGAATCCCTATATTGATAATATCTCACTTAGTAAATTTGGGCTAGAACTTGAGAAGGGAACCATCAAGAAGGCCAGAAGGCCCACAGCACTTGGTTGTAGCTATATTTCTACCGTGGCAATGTAATGATCTGTGTACATTTAATATTCCCCTAGTCCCTCTAGCTTGGGAGGGACCCTGGAGGGAAGAGATCCAGATTTTTACAAGCCTCTGTTTTCTACAATGCTCAGTACAAGGCTCTGCCCAAAGTAGGCACTCAATAAATGTTTGCAGATTGAAACAAAGGAGTATAGTCCTGGCACACAGTGGATGCTATATAAATGCTTATTTTTTCCCTTTTCCCTCCCTCTTCCCAGAGAGATGAAGTACCTTACCCAAAGTCACACAGGCAGAAAGTGGCAGAGCTGGGTTTGAAATACAGACCCTCAGATGACAACAGTCTTTTTTACTGCTCCCCCACTCCCCGCCTCCCAAGTTCATATGGCACCTACATGTAAATGGAATGAGTAGTCTATGTGATATGTATGCATGTATGTGTAATGTATATTAGGTGCTGTGCAAATATCAGAATTACAAATTATAATTATATAATTTATAAATTATAAATAGAATACAAATATAAATAAATTATAAATGATATATAAAATATACCATTATGAGCTACAGGTGCTATTCTTCCTATTTTATTAATGAGAAAACTGAGACTCACAGAAGTTACGTAAATAGACTAAGGTCAGACGTCTAGTAAGTATATGAGATGGGATATGAGCCCAGGTCTTCCTGACTGCAGACACAGCTCAATTCATTAGACTGTGCTCCCTCTATTACATCAGGGGTTCTTGACCTAGAATCCATGAACTTGTTTTTTAAAAAATATTTTGATAACTATATTTCAATATAAATGATTCCTTCATAATCCTGTTTCATTTTATGCATCTAAAAACATGATTCTGGCAAGAGGCCCATAGTCTTCAGCAGACAGACCAAAAAGCAATCCAAGATGCAAAAAAGCTGAAGAACTTATGTTCTAAAACCACACTATATTTAAATGTCCATTACAAGATACATTTGGGAAGAAAAATGGTCAATCATTTTCCTAACCATTCTGAGAACTTTCAATATAGTCTCAACCTAGTCAAGACAAAAATCAAATCAAAACGAACAAAAAAACTGAATACTGGAGAAGCATTTAAATAATTAATTGGCCACTATTATCTACTAGTCCCAACTACCCCGTCTCCCCAGGGAACATTTAAACTACCCTAGATTAATTGTATCAAAATCCACCAATCCTGGGGCGGCTAGGTGGCACAGTGAATAGAGCACCAACCCTGGAGTCAGGAGGACCTGAGTTCAAATATGACCTCAGACACTTAACACAAAAACTAGCTGTGTGACCTTGGGCAAGTCACTTAATCCCAACTGACCTCCAAAAAGCTAAAAAAAAAAATTCCACCAATCTTGAAATTTCAAAGGATTCACTAGCCCCATTCAGTCAATTTAGCACCAGATATAATATATTTTCACATTTCTTCTTTCCCTAACAAAACCAGCAGCTCCCAGAGTCCAAGGGCCATGCTATGTTTGCATTCAGCCTCTTACATAGCATTAACAGCTTGCTGAATTGAAACTTTCCATATCCTTAGGTTCTCAAAAAGTACTTATTGATTGATCCAATTACAATATAATAGGATTTAGATCTGGAAGAGACCTTAAATACCATCTAGTTCAATTACCTTATCAGACAGAGGAAGGGGAGTACATCTGGAATTGACTGATATAAAAGCAAAAATATTGTTCTTGTTCTTCAGTCCTGTTTAATTCTATGTGACCCTATTTGGCGTTTTCTTGTCAAAAATACTGGAATAGGGGCGGCTAGGTGGCGCAGTGAATAGAGCGCCGGCCCTGGAATCAGAAGGACCTGAGTTCGGAGCCAGCCTCCGACACTTAATCCACACAAACAAAAACCTAGCCGTGTAACCTTGGGCAAGTTACTTAACCCCAACTGCCCTAAAGGGGCGGCTAGGTGGTGCAGTGAGTAAGAGCGCCGGCCTCGGAGTTTGGATGACCTGAGATCAGATCCGGCCTCAGAAAATGAGCACCCACGCATAAATCAAATGACTAGCCGTGTAACCTTGAGCAAGTTACTTAACCCCAATTGCTTAAAAAAAAAAAAAATACTGGAATGGTTTGCCATTTCCTCTTCCAGCTCATTTTACAGATGAGAAAACTGAGACCAACATGGTGAAGTGACTTGACCAGAGTCACACTGCTACTAAGTCCACATTTGAACTCAGATCTCCCCGACTCCAGGCCTGGTGCTGTATCCACAGCGCCACCTAGCTGTCTAGAAATGCTGATGCAACTTTTTAAAAAGAAAAATAAATAGCTAGGTGTGGTAGGTAGCACATGCCTGTAATGCCAGTTACCAGGGAGGCAGAATCTGGAAGACTTGTTAAGTCAGAGCTGTCAAACATGGCCAGTGGACCTTGGCAACACCCCCAAATGTGGCCAAAATCAGATTAAAATGTAATTGGGAAATATTCAACAAAATAAAAAATACAATAAAACGTTTCCCATATTAAAAATATCACATTTTAAAAATAAATCAATATGCAGGATCCTCATGTATAGATAAGTGGTCCTTCATTTCCATCTGAGTTTGATACCACCGTCTTAAACTCAGGAATCCAAAGCCGCAGTGAGCTAAGAGTATTTACACAAAGTCTAGCAAAAAGATAGTAAGCCCTCAGGACCAGGGGGCCATCAGACTGCCTATAGAGGAATAAATCAGCCCATGTCAGACATGGAGAAGATCAAAGGTCCCTTGCAGATTGGTGGTGAGGTGGCAGAACATGCTGCTATAGGTAGAACTTCAAAGCCAAACTCTGCTCCATGCTACATACATGACCTTGGGCAAATTTCTGGACTTTAGTCTCCTGTTCTAGCAAACGAAGAGGATGGTCTAGATGGTAGGGGGTTTTAACCTAGGGTTCATGGATCTAGTAGTCTAGACTCTAGACCAAGGGCTCTGTGATAGATTTCAGGGGATCTGTGAACTTGGAATTGACTGATATAAAGGCAAAAATATTGTTCTATTCCTCAGTCCTGTTTGATTCTATGTGACCTTATTTGGCGTTCTCTTGGCAAAGATGCTAAAATGATTTGCCATTTCCTTCTTCAGCTCATTTTACAGATGAGGAAACTGAGACCAACAGGGTAAAATGACTTGACCAGAGGCACATAGCTAAAAAGTCCTCTAACTGAAATCTAACACTTTTTTCGATTATGAATGTAGGCGACAAACCATTGTTCTGGGAAGGGATCCATAGGCTGTGCAGAAAACAGGTAAGCTACTATAAGTGTTGGCGGAACTGTGTAAATCAGTCGAGTCGTTCTGGAACTAAGGCTCCAAAGTAAGTAAACTGTACCTATCCTTTGTGGCAGAAATCAGTTAATTACTATAACATGTTAGACACTCAAATTCAGAATCAAATGAGCACAATACTCTTGTGTTTGATAAACCTAAAGAACCCAGCTACTAAAGTAAAAATTACTGGATGAAAACTGCTGAGAAAACTGGAAAGCAGTCTGGTAGAAGAAACTAGATATAGACCAATACCTCAGATCACATACCAAAATAAGTTCTAAATGGATACATAGCTTAGAAATAAAGGGCTATACCATAAACAAAATAGCAAAAGAGAAATTGACTTTCAGATCTATGAATGGGGAGGAGTTTATGGCCAAACAAGGGATAGAGAATACTGAAGAAAATAAAACAGACAATTCTGATTACATTAGAAAGTTTTGGCAGGTTCCATAAGAATCTAGCCCGCTGGGGGCGGAGCCAAGATGGCGGAGTAGAAACAGCTCTTCCAAGCCTCTCTGCCCCCAGATTCCCCACAAACTATGTAAAAAAGGACTCTGAACAACTTCTGGAGCCCCAGCACCCACAGAACGACACAGAGTAGCTAACCTCCCGCTGAGGACAGCCCAGCAGCCCTGCAGGAAGGACCAGGGCAGCAGTCTGGGAGCCGGCAACGCGCAGAGCGCAGGAGCCCAGCCGAGCAGAGCCCAGGTCCGCGTGAGCCGTGGTTTTAGCCCCAGGGCGGCAGGGCCAGCAGCCAGCTGGAGGAACCCCAGAACACCAGGAGAATTATCAACATAGACATGCCTAGGACAAAGTAAGAGGTTAGTGTCCTATGGACTTTGGGACCTGTATTTGGGGAATGCGTCAGCTCCCTCCCCTGGGGGCTTGAAGCCGCTGAGGAGACACGCCATTTTGTAGTTTTCAGAGGCATTTCCGGCTCCCAGCCTACAAATCGTGGGGAGATCCAGCGATCAGTCTTGGGGGGTAATCGCTCTTGCTTTAACCTCCCTGGATCTGGACTGTGATCTAGGGTGGAAGTCGTGGGTGGGTTTACAGCTTGCCAGAAACGGAAGCTGCCCCCCACACGTTCCGGACGAAAATTCCTCTAGCTGGCCTTAAAGCCATAGTGTGGCAACAAGCCCGAAAGTCAAGCAATTAAGTGGCAACATGCCAAGGCAAAGGAAACATAAAAATGCAACCCTAGACTCCTATTTTGGGGGCATAGAGCGGGAAAAGGACTGTGAGGTCAAAAGTCCTGCTCCAAAAGCCCCAGGGGAAAACATGAGCGGGTTGCAGGCCATAGAGGACCTTAAGAAGGACTTTAAAAATCAAATAAGAGAAGTGGAGGAAAAATTAGAAAGAGAAATGAGAAGGATGCAGGAAAAGTATGAAATGAGGGTCAACAGCCTGACTGAGGAAAACAACACCTTAAAAAATAGACTAGCTCAAATGGCAAAGGAGGCCCAAAAGGGCAATGAGGAGAAGAATGCCTTAAAAAGTCGAATTTGCCAGATGGAAAAAGAATCTCAAAAGTTCACTGAGGAGATTCATTCCTTCAGAGTTAGACTGGAGCAAATGGAAGCTAATGACTTTATGAGAAATCAAGATGCTGTTAAGCAGATCCAAACAAATGAAAGATTAGAAGGCAATGTGAAATATCTCATGGGAAAAACCACTGACCTGGAAAATAGATCCAGGAGAGACAATTTAAAAATTATTGGACTACCTGAAAGCCATGATCAAAGAAAGAACCTAGAAATCACCCTTCAAGAAATTCTCAAGGAAAATTGCCCTGATGTTTTAGATCCAGAGGGCAAAATAGAGGTTGAAAGAATCCACCGATCACCTCCTGAAAAAGATCCCAAAAAGAAAACTCCCAGGAATATTATAGCCAGGTTCCAGAATCCCCAGATCAAGGAGAAAATACTACAAGCAGCCAGGAAGAAACAATTTCAATATTGTGGAAACACAATCAGAATAGCCCAGGACCTGGCAGCTTCTACACTGAGGGATCGAAGGGCATGGAATATGATATTCCAGAGGGCAAAAGAGCTGGGAATGAACCCAAGGGTCACCTACCCAGCAAAACTGAGTATTTTGTTTCAGGGGAAAATATTGTCATTCAGTGGAATAGAGGACTTTCAAGCATTCTTGAGGAAAAAACCAGAATTGAATAGAAAATTTGACATCCAGACACAAGAAGGAAGAGATGCCTGAGAAGGTAATCAGGGAAAAGAAATCAAAAGGAACTTATCAAAGTTGAACTATTTACATTCCTATATGGAAAAGCAATAACTGTGACTGATGATATCTTTCTCACTATGAAAATAATGGAAGAAGGGGTGTGGTCATATGAATACATACGTGAATGTGTGTGTATATGGTTACAGTTATATATGGACAGAGGGCATAGGTTGAATTTGTTGGGAAGGGAGAATACTCAAGGGATGAAATTATGAGGTGAGAGAGGAAAGTGGCAAGAGGAGATGGGGAGAGACATGGTAGGGTAAACTATCTCATGTAGGGGAAGTGGTTGCAAAGGAGGGGGAGAATAAGGAAGGCTAAAAAGGCAAAACCACATTCACATTGAATTTGGTTCAGGGAGAAAATGACATACATACTAAATGGGATATCTCAACCTGCAGCAGGATAGGGGGAAGGGGGATGAGAGGAGGGATGATGGATGGGAGGGCATCCTTGGGGTGAGGGGAGGTTGGAAGTACCCACTATAGAAGAGGGACAGGATCATGTAGGGAATGGACCAGGTGGGGGGTGGGATGAGTGGGAGGGAATTATAAGCAGCCTTGTACAATACATCTACCATGATAATGTTTTGCATAGCTAGACATGTACAACATATACTGAATTACTTATCTCCCAAGAAGGAATGGGTGACAAGGGAGGAAGGAAATGGATCTGAAATTCGAGGTTGTAACATTAAATGTTTCAAATATATATAAATACTATTATTAATACTCTTTTGCCTATAATTGGGAGATAAGATGTGCAGGCATTGGGACACAAAGATTCATCTTCCTCTAATGGAAAAGTCGATGGGGGTATGGGAGAAGGTATGGGAGAGAGCAGATTGGAGGAAGCGATATCTTGTGGGACTGCTATTCAGGGAGGTTGGGTAGGGGAATAATGGGGGGAAAATGATTGTAACTCAAAATCTGGCGGAAATGAATGATGTAAAACAGAAGTTAATAAAGCATTTGTTTAAAAAAAAAATTAAAAAAAAAAGAATCTAGCCCGCTGTTCTCTACAGCGTAACAATAAACTTTACAATTTCGGCTTCAAAAAAAAAAAGAAAGTTTTTACACAAACAAAACCAAAGCAGCTAATATTATAGAGGAAACAGATAACTGGGTAAAGAAATCCTGGCAGCAAGTTTCTCTGATAAGACTCTTATCTCCAAGATATATAAAGAACTAATTCAAATTTATTAGAGCCATTTCCCTATTAATAAATGGTCAAAGGATAAGAGTTGATAGTTTAAAAAAAAGAAATCCAAGCTATCAACAGTCATAAGAAAAAAATGGTCCAAGTCACTAATAACTAGAGAAATGCAAATTAAAGTAACTCAGAGGTTCCACTTCATTCCCTTAAGATTGGCAAAGATGACAATAAAGAAAATGACAAATATTGGAAGGGTTGTGGGAAAACAGGCACAGTGATGCAATACTGGAATTGTAAAGCGGTCTAGTCATTCTGGAAAGCAATTAGGAACCATGCCCCAAAAGTCACTAAACCTTTTATACCTTTTAACTCTACAACAGACTTATGCTTCAAAGAGCCCATATAAGAGAAAAAGGAGCCTTATGTACAAAAATATCTATAGCAGGTCTTTTTGTGGTAGCAAAGAACTAGAAATTAAGAGATCATCCATCAATTGGAAAATAGTTGAACAATTATGGCAAAAGAATGTGAAGGAATACTATTGTGCTGTTAGAAATGATGAAAGGTAAGGCAGCTAGGTGGTGCCGTGAATAGAGCACCAGCCCTGGAGTCAAGAGGACCTGAGTTCAAATCCAGCCTCAGACACTTTACAGTTAATAGCTGTGTGACCTTGGGCAAGTTACTTAACCCCAATTGCCCTGCCTTCCCCCTCCAAAAAGCAAAAAAAAAAAAAAAGATGAAAGGGACAGTTTCAGGGAAATCTTGTATGAACTGATGCAAAATGAAGGGAGCAGAACCAGATGAATAATTTATGTAATTACAATATTGTAAAGAAGCAACTTTAAAAGACTTAAGAACTCTTATTAATGCAATAAACAACCAAAATTCCAGAACACTTATGATGCTACCTACTTTCCAACAGAGAGGTGATGGACTCGGGGGCAGATTCTGAAATACATATTTTTGGACATGGCCAATGCAGGAACTTGTTTTGCTTAAATATAAGTATCTATTACAATAGACTTCACCAAACTGCCAAGATGGTCCATCACACAAAAGAAGGCTAAGAACTCCTATCCTAGTGAATTACTATGGAACTGCCTTTCATGCTCGCTGATCTATGGAACCTGAATCTAGGTGCCCTTCAGTTCAACTTTTATCCTTATAAAATAGGCGTAGTTCCTGACTTACATTATTGTACCAATTAAAATCACAAGTCCAGACAAATAATAATAATAATAATAAGCCAAAACTTAGCAATAACTTGGAACCATTTTAAGTATTTAGCAAAATTAAAAACGTTTGAAAACTATCAAATCTTGAATGTGGGGCGGCTAGGTGGCACGGTGAATAGAGCACCGGCCCTGGAGTCAGGAGGACCTGAGATCAAATCTGGCCCCAGACACTTTTAACACTAGCCGTTTGACCTTGGACCAGTCACTTAACCCCAATTACCCTCCAAAAAAAAAAAGAAAGAAAAAGAAAAAATCTTGAATGAAGGACGGATACTTTAGTGTCTTTCCATGAAGGTTTCAGGGTTCACAGTTTCAGGTTACCCTCTCCAGAAATAACCTAGGAATAGAATAATGGCACTGCTTCCTACGTTTGATACTCAGGGTATATACACAAAGATAAAGGAGTTCCTACCTTTAAAGAGCCTCCTCCCCATCAAAAAGTCCGTGATGATAGATGATTAGATAGATATCTAATAGACAGAGAATACCTTAGTTCAAATCGTGCTTTATACAGTTACTAGCTGTGTGATCTTGGGCTAATTTCTTAGTCTCGGTTTTTCATTGGTAAAAAATGGGATAATAAGAGCACTTACTTCAAGGGGTTGTTGTGAGGATCAAATGAAATAATGTATGTAAAGTCATTTGTAAACCTTAAAGCTCTATATAAATGTTAACTATTTTAAGGCCTACCCCTCCCTGTGTAACATAACAAAGGAGGAGACTGAGGACCATTTAGCAGATTTAGAATTTGAACTCAGGTCCTTTGTCCACAGAGCTCCCTGCTCTTTCCATCATAATACAATGACTTGCACAGAGGAGATGCTTAATCACTTTGTCAAATGAGGCAGTTCCACATTGCCTCCCCAGGGAAAGCTCCTTAGTTGGGTCTAGAACCAAAGTAGCCTACTGAACTCTGGACTCAAGACCACTTCAAACAAAATGTTTCTATCTTACTTTATAACAGGCGTTCTTAACCTTTTTCCCATGCAAGTTCAAAGATCCCCTGAAATGTTTTTTTTTTTTTTGCTTTTTGGAGGGCAATTGGGGTTAAGTGACTTGCCCAAGGGTCACATGGCTAGTTTTTGTGTTAAGTGTTTGAGGCCGGATTTGAACTCAGGTCCTCCTGACTTCAGGGCCAGTGCTCTATTCACAATCCTCTGAAATATTTTCTTGGACCTGACACCTCAGTCTAAGAATCTCTGTCCTAGAGACAAGAGAGGTCAACATGGTCAAACTTGTGCTTTACAAATATCATTGCGACTGCTTACAAAGGAATACGAACTTAACTTTTCTGAAGTTCTACTGCCTCATCTGTGGCATAGTATTAACAGCATTTGCTGCCCCTAACGGGGCTGTTGTGAGGAGAAAATGAGATAAGGAGTATACAATATTTTATAAACCTTTAAAACACTATAGAACACACTTACTAGCTGTATGACCTTGGGCAAGTCACTTACCCGCAATTGCCCTGCCCTCTCCCCTCAAAAAAAAAAAAAACAAACACTATAGAAATGGATGACTGAAAAGACACTTGTGAGTCTGCTCTTGGGCCTCACTCTCTCAGACCAAGGCTGGATACATCTCTCCCCCAGGGTTCCAGGGGTACACTGAGATGGTCTAGAGGTATCTCTTCTCTGATGTTCTTGGCTTAAGCCCCTACTGGCTAGGTTTCTGCCACTGTTAGCCATCAGTGCTTCAGCTCCATAGAAAAACTCATTGTCAATTAGCTTTTATAAAAGGATATATATTTCAAAAATAAAGCAAAAACAAAATTACCAATATTTACTGCCAACAATTTTGGGTGCCCCTATACCACTTAGGTCTCTGGGGAAAGTGGGCTCACTCTAAGCACAGTTTCTACATAGCAATAGTCCCACAGCATTCATGTCCAGATGGTCATGAATGCCAGACTAGACTTTTTTGCAATTATTCCTGGGCTAAATCCAAAGGTCATTCCCGAAGGTTACTCCTTATTCCACTGGGCATCAATGCTGGGCTAGTTTCAGAACCAAGATACTAGGATACTGGGATGCTACTCTCCTGACCTTTCAAAACTCACAAAGTCAGTCTCAAATACCTTCTTCACCTAAAGCAGAAAATAACAAATGCCAAGGTGGGTGGAGAAAGCAGGCATGTAGTCACAGAGTCACGTGGCCTCATAAGAGAAATGGTTCAGTGCCTTGCCCCTTATAGCACTGTCTCACTGGACACCCTGATCAAAGGCCTCAAAGATATTCATTGAGATCAAGCAGCTGAACACAGTGGCTAAGGCTCAGGTCTCTGGTTCTTTTTTTATCAACTCTGCAGCCCATCAAAGACACTTATTTAACACATAGGTAACCACACATACTCCAGTGTATTTCTGAGGCACTGCCATTACACCCAAATTTAACTTTGACACCATAAGAGTTAAGAACACTTTTTTGATTGAATTAGACAGAAGCAAGTGTGTACAAGTCTTGTACACCTCCTTGAATCAATCAAAATCATTATGTGAGGGGTGGCTAGGTGGCACAGTGAATAGAGCACCGGCCCTGGAGTCAGGAGGATCTGAGTTCAAATCCGGCCTCAAACACTTAACACACAAAAAAAACTATCCGTGTGACCTTGGACAAGTCACTTAACCCCAATTGCTCTCCAAAAAGCAAAAAAAAAAAATCATTATGTGAGATAGTAGATTATACCCTCAGCAATCTGTGCCCTAAGCTATCACAGAAGCAGGGGAGAGATTGTAAGAGTCTCGATTCAAGTAGCTGGAGCCAGCATATCTTCATGGGTACCTAGTAGACCTCAGGAGACATTATATTGGCTTCTAGACTTAAAACAAGTTAATTATTGCAACTGTGTTACAAATAAATATACCCAAAGAAGATTCCAGCTTAACTCTTTTTGTAGCAGTAATGGTTGCAATCTAAGGTAAACTTATTGAAGACCAGACCAGTTTTTCTTTTCACCCTCATATCTCCATCCCACTATACAGTGCCTTGGTCAGAGAAGGTGTTTAAAGAAGGCTTCCTGGGTTGTGAATTAGAGCAGGAAGGACCATTGGAGAGTCTCTAGTCCCACACATTTATTTTATAGATAAGGAAACTGAGGCTGAGAAGAGGAGTTATTCCACATTCTAATCACAGTTGTCTTACTTGTCTCTCTCTGAACTTGCATTCAGATCTCTCACCTCTGTGCTCTTGAACAGACAGACTACCCTGTAGGCTGAGAATCCCTTCACTTCTACTTTGGCAAATTCCTGACTCTGTCCTCTGCTCAACCAAGATACCATCTCCTATGGGATACCATTCTTTCTTCTTTTTTTTTTTTTGCCTTTTGGAGGGCAATTGGGGTTAAGCGACTTGCCCAAGGTCACACAGCTAGTTTTTGTGTTAAGTGTCTGAGGCTGGATTTGAACTCAGGTTCTCCTGACTCCAGGGCTGGTGCTCTATTCACTGCACCAACTAGCTGCCCCTGGGGTGCCTTTCTTGCTCTTTCTAATGGTCAGAGCTCTTTCCATCTTCAAAATAGCAGTTATCATGCTATCCACCTTATATATAATAATATAATCGCCTTAAGGGCAAGGGGCTAGATTTCACTTTGTCTTTGCATCCTCAACACTTAGCACAGTGCCTCAGTGTGTGAATGTGGTGATGTTTGTGGAACTGGACTGGCTTGAATTTGAGAGACTTTCTCTTGTCATTGAAGATTCTAACAGGAGAGCTGAAAATGAAGCCCAATTCTTTATGCTCCCTGTTCTGTTGCCTTTCTCCTACATCACAGTTCATCAGTAGAAAAAGCCCATGATTCTGAAATTCTGGGGTCCAGAGTTCTAGTCCCATCTCTGTCCTTAACTAGCTGTGTGGCCTTCCTTTTTCTGGGCCTCAGCTTCCTCCTCTGTGAAATGAGAGGGCTCATCTAAGGTTTATTGAAGCAGTACAGAACATGAAGGAGGAGACAAGAGGCATCAGTTGCCACATAAATCAAGTGATCACCACCACTCTGAACACCATCTCCTCTTTGCGTATGATGGAGACAGCCCAGGCCCCTAGACTCAAGAACCTTGGGAATAAAATTATTTCCAGCCGGTGCCCTCAGCCATCATCCTGGGAAGCCACCAACACCAGTGGAGATGCAGCCTGGCCACTGCTCTTACAGATAATACACATAGCCAGAGATGATGAAGACCCAGAAAAGAAAGCTTGGGTCCTTATCAAATGCTTCAACATCAGAAATAAATATGATTTGATCAGTGGGAATGACATTAAATAAGAGATACTATCTGCTTTGCTGCTACTGTACCCCCAGGACTACGTGACCTTTCTGGCTGCCTTACAGTAGAACCATTCCCTATGGGTAGTCAGACCCCTTCCTTTTCTGTTTGTACCCCCGGGGCTTAGTCGAGTGCTTTGCACATAGTAAGCGCTTAATAAATGCCTTATTCAGGTTTATTCATTTCCACCACTGCCATTCTGTAATTCTATGATCCCACCTTTGCATGTGTTTAGTGTAAGCAGAGAAAAAGATTGGATAGAATGCAATTTGGTCTCATTCACAAGGACCTTTCATTAAAGGACCTCCTGGAAACTGGCTAAGGCAGAATGCAGGGGCCTTTGAACTCACAATAATAAAGGGAAATAAGTGTCACCATAAGAGCACAGAACCCATAACTCCCATGGCTCACGCAGGCAGCATATTAGCTTACCTATTCAGTCTGGCTTCTATTTGAGTATTGATTTGAATCTGTTTATCAGGGTGGTTTGGGGGATGGTCACCTCATCCAGCACTGTTTCCTCTATTAATGCTGAAAAAGAATTAAACATAACATCTATATAATGCTTTAGGGTTAATGTACTTTATCCCATTTGAACCTCACAGCTGCCTGTCAGGTAGGGCCTATGATTATGCTTTTTCTTTTTTTCTTTTTCTTCCTTCCTTCCTTCCTTCCTTCCTTTCCTTTTTGGAGGGGGAAGGCAGAGCAATTGGGGTTAAGTGACTCTCCCAAGGTCACACAGCTAGCAAGTGTTAAGTGTCTGAGGCTGCATTTGAACTCAGGTCCTCCTGACTCCACAGCTGGTGCTCTATTCACTGTGCTACCTAGCCACCCCAGCTCTTTTTTTTTTTTTGGAGGGCAATTGGGATTAAGTAATTTGCCCAAGGTCACACGGCTAGGTTTTTATTTGTGTGTGCGTTAAGTGTCTGAGGCCAGATCTGAACTCAGGTCCTTCTGACTCCCGGGCCAACACTCTACTCACTGTGCCACCTAGCCGTCCCCCCAGCTCTTTTTCTACATGAAGAATCTGAGGCTTGGAAAGATTATGGGATTTGTCTAGGATAGAACAGCAAGACAGTACATGAGATGGGATTTTAATCTAACTCTTCCTGACCCAGAAGTTCAGTGATCTCTCAATTAAACCAAGCTATCTCTCAATGGCCAAAGATCCCTATGGGGAGATAGAAGGAGGCCATCTAGAGTGATATGGGGCAAACCACAGGGACTTTGGTTTGTAAGGGTTAGTGACATTACAGGGACCCAAAAGCAGCACCCATAGGAAATCCAAGATAGGGGTAGAAGGGTTCAGGGAAAGCATCTACAAAGACCCCTGTTCAAAAAGGTTATGGGGACCTGGTGGAGTGGGGGGGTGGGGTGGGAGTGGATGGATAAGTTCCCAGATGCAGAATTTTTAATGAGTGATGGGTAGGGGTCCAAAAATCCACACCTAAAAAGGGGGACAGGAGTGAACTCTTATAAAAAATGTGGAGAAAGCATTTCTTGTTCACAACAGTTAGCACGAGCTGACCTCTGTAGCCCTTTCCAACTTGGAGATTCTATAACTGCCATAATATTTCCCATTTCTATGGTGCTGTAAGGTTTCTAAAACACTTTTGGCCATAGAAGATAAAACTAAAACCAATGAGGGCAAGTTGCATACATGAAAATTTCCACTAGATGCAATCAACCAATCAATCAATTTATTAAGAGGATGGATGCTAGAATAATCATTCCTTAAGTACCTACCATGTACAAGGGACTATGCCAAGCCCTGGAACACAAAGACAAAAATGCAAAAAAGCCTTCCCTCAAGAGGCTTATATTCTAATATGGGAAACAACATATATGAAAGTAGATGCAGGATATATATGAAATAAATTCAAGATAATGGTACTTATTTGGGAAAAGAAATCATATTTAAAGGGAAAGAAGAAGGCAAAGCACTAGGAGCTAGGGGATTAGGAAAGATTTGCTGTAGAAGGTGTCATTTGAAGTGAATCTTGAAGAAAATGAGAGAGAGTAGGACTAGGGATTAAGAGAAGGTCATCAGATTTTTAAGTAGGAACTTAATGGCAACTTTAGAGGAAACAGTTTCAGGTATGTAATGAGATTAAATACAATATTACAAAGGGTTGAGGAGTGGGAGAAGGAGTAGAGACAACAAGCTAGGACCAATTTTTCTTGGAATGTGGTAATGAAAAAGTGGAAATAGGATGATAGATCCAGAGGATGGTAGGGTATCATAAAGGCATGTTTGTAGACAACAAAGAAGGAACCAGTAGAGAGGGAGGGAAAATTTCCAAACAATAGAAGCTGTCCAAAAGTGAAATGGGCTCCCAACCCACTGGAAGTATCCAAGAAAAGGCTGGAAGACTACTCTGAGGGAATGTTATAAAGGAGATTTTTGATCAGATGTGGATTAGACAAGATGATCTCTGAGCTCCCTTCCACTTCTCAGATGATGTCAAGGGAGGAACTCTTTGGGGGCAGCAAGGTCTTTTATATATATAGCTTGCTCTTCTTTTTAAATAAATTCAACATGTCATTTTCAAAGCTGTCCTGCTTGTCTGTGACTCTTTCTGGCCTTCCTTCTGTTCTCACTTGAGCATGGTTTTTGGGTTTTTTTTTTGCTTTTTGGAGGGGGGAAGGCAGGGTAATTGGGGTTAAGTGACTTGCCCAAGGTCACACAGCTATTAAATATTAAGTGTCTGAAATCAAATTTGAACTCAGGTCCTCCCAACTCCAGGGCCAGTGCTCTATTCACTGCGCCACCTAGCTGCCTAGTGCATGTTTTTAAAAAAAAAATGCTTCAATGACTTTCATTTCTTTCTTTCCTTCTTTCTTTTTTGAAAAGCAAAACAAAAGAAAAACCCTTATAACAAATGAACATAGCTAAATAAAATAAATCCTCCACAATGACCATGTCCAAAACTGTATATTTTATTCTGTATTTTGAGTTTGCCACCTCTCTTTTAGGAGGTGGGTAGCAGGCTTTATCATCATTTCTCTAGAGACAAGACTGGTAAGGAATTTATCAGTGTTCCTAAGTCTTTCAAAGTTGTTTACACAGTGTCGTTGTTATTGAATTATTGAATTGTTCTTTTGGTTCTGTTCACTTGACTGCATCAATTTATACAAATTTTCTCAGTTTTCTCTGAAACTGGATCTTTCCTCATTTCTTACAGCACAATAATATTCCATTCCATTCTGTTCTATTACATCACATACCATAAATTGTTCAGCCATTTCCCAATGGATGGGCATATTCTTAGCTTCAATTTCTTGACTGCTACAAAAAGAGATGCTATAAATATTTTGTACCTCTGGGTCTTTTCCCTCTTTATTTGGTGTGTCTGGAGTATACGCTTAGTAGTGATATCCCAGGGTCAAAGGGTTTATTAACTATTTGGCCATAGTTTCAAACTGCTTTCAAGAATGACTAGACCAGCCGTGTGACCTTGGGCAAGTTACTTAACCCCAATTGCCCTCCAAAAAAAAAGAATGACTAGACCAACAATGGTTCAACAACACAGCTTCACCAACAGTGCAACAAAGTGTCTGTTTTCCTACAGTCCCTCTAACAACTGTAGGTTTCCCTTTTTTTATCATCTTTGCCAATCTGATAGGTATGAAGTAGAACTTAAGGGTTGTTTTAATTTGTATTTCTTGAATTACTAGTGATTTGGAGCATTTTTATGGCTACTGATAGCTTGGATTTCTTCTTTTGAAAACTGTCTTTTCAGATCCCTTGACCACTTATTTACTGGTGAATGGCTCTTATGCTTATAAACTGGAATCAGTTTCTTATATATGCAAGCCAATGATTTAACTAATAAGTGAATTTGTATTGTTCAGGGGTCTTACCCTGGCCATCAGTAAAAGGGACATGGTGTATCTTTTTAATATAGCTTCACATGAAGACTTAAGGAAAGATTATATTTGACCTTTGGAATTTCTTCCTTTAAGAATCTATGATTTCCTGAGAGTTGTTACTCATTCCCTTGACTGATGAAGATCAGTCATTTCTTTCTTTAGGAGACAATTTTCATGAATTGCTTATTTTCCACAACATTGCCACCCCCTCCCTGTTTGTATCTTGGAGGCAAACTTCTCAGAAATATGTTCCCACATGCTGTTAGGATGGCCTTTGAATGATAGATACACATGACCATTTTGGTGGGACTGGCCAGAGTTTTAGCTCCTTTAGATGACATAACCTTAGAGAACCTAGACATAGGAGTGGTTTACAACAATGGTATCAAATCACATATTGACTGAGAAACCATAAATTAACATTATGTATATCATAGTGTATATTTATTTTGTTCAACATTTCCCAAATAAATCTGGTTTTAGCATGCCTTTGATTTTGTATATGGAGAGATTTTAGTGCTTGGGGTTAGGGCTTATTTCATGTGAGCAAGAAGGAAGGAAGGAAGGAAGGTGGGGCACCTAGGGGGCACAGTGAATAAAGCACTGGCTGTGGAGTCAGAAGAACCTGAGTTCAAATCCGGCCTCAGACACTTGACACATTTACTAACTGTGTGACCTTGGGCAAGTCACTTAACCCCAATTACCTTGCCTTCATCCCTTCAAAAAAAAAAAGAAGGAAGGAAATATTTATTAAGCATCTACTAAGTACTTTACACATTTGATCTCATTTGATCTTCCCAACAATTCTGGGTGATATATGCCATCATTATCTCCATTTTATAGTTGAGGAAACTGAGGCAGACAGTGGTTAAGTTACCTGTCAAAGGTCACAAAACTAAGAAGTGTCTAAAGTCACATTTCAACTCAGGTCTTCCCGACTCTAGGCCCAGCACTCTAACCACCTTACCTACCGCTTAGCCTCGTATACACAATAGAAGGATATTTCTACCGGGAGTCAAAAGCCTTTCTCTGCCACTTTGCCTCTCTTAGCCTTTGCTTTCTCATTTAGTAAAGGAGCATAATGAGCCCTGGCCTGACTGGCAGTCATGAAGTTCAAATGAGGAGACTGATGGGAAAATAATTTGGGAAACTGTAAAGGGCCATACACATGCAAAGAATTATTCTCTTGTCACCCAAAGTGTTGTGACTCTCCCCACTAACAATACAGCAAACCCTGCTTTCACTCAGCCATGCTCCCCCTTTCCCAAAGCTGAAAGTCCTATGGCCTAATGCACAGAGCCCTATCCTCAACAACATTTCTCCCCACCTGGAAAAAATGGTATCATGCTGAGACCCTGAATAATCTCATCCATATATAGGCCTTGATTTTTTGTGGAGAAGACTTGTTTTGTCTCCCTTCCTTTTACTGCAGTAGTAGAAGCCAAGCACAAGAAATAAAGGAAAGAACATTGCATTTGAAGTCAGAGTACCTGACACATAATTCCTGCTCTGCAATTGATTACCAATGTGTCCTTGGGTAAGTCACCTACACTCCCTGGGCCTCAATTTCCTTGTCTGTGCAATAGAGTCCCTTCCACCTCTAAATCCATGCTCCTAAGATCCTATCCAGTCTTAACATCTGGATAAAAATCTACTAGTAGGATTTACTTCTGCGAAGGGAGAGTTAGAGTGGAGTGAATGCTTGGATTGGCAATTAAAAGACCTACAATCTGATCCTGGATTTGTCATTTACTGTGTGGGTTTGGGCAAAATCACTTCCCCTCTCCAGGTGTTTCACTTTTGGCTTCTCTGAAAAGAAGAGGTTGGATTAAATGATCCAGTTTTGATATTTAAGGATTCAATTATCAGAGGAGAATGTGACCACCACTGAGAAAATAAACCATATGTATCTGGCTGATCAGAATCTATGTCTAAGTCTAAGGATAAGGTGAATTGTCTGGTCAGCAGCCCCACAAATCTCTCAAGAGTCTTTACCTCCCATAAAGGTATAGCAGAGATGGTATATTAGAGTTTATGTTGTAGGGATGCATTAAAGTGTGCTTTTGCATCTTTTGTGTTTTAAGAAATGCAATAAAGGAAATAAATAGCTGCCCTATACCTGATATTTACTACTTCCTATGATGACTAACTTTTCTAGAAGGGATCCTGTTGGTACTTTTTGAAGATACCATATCCATGATTCAAACTTAAATCTTATTGAAGAGATTTCCAAGACTCTGAAATGAGGGTATAAGTCAGAGAAAACAAGAAAAAGCCTAGCTCCACTTTCTTTGGAATAAAGCCTCCCAAATACTGAATCTAGATCCAGTTGGACCCAAAGGAAGGCTGCTAGGTGGGGTACTGGATAAAGCACTGGAGTCAGGAAGCCCTGAGGTAAAATCTGGCCTCAGATATATACTAACTGTGTGACCCTGGGCAAGTCACTTAACCTCTGTTTGCCTAGTTTCCTCCAATGTAAAATACAGATAAAGAATAATAGCACCTATCTTCCAGGTTTGTGGTGAGGATCAAATGAGTTAAAAATTGTGAAGTGCTTAGCACAGTGTCCAGCACATAGTAGGTGCTTAATAAAAGCTTGTTCCCTTCCCCAGGTGGGAGAGGGTACTCTCCCTGTGCTTTGGATGATTAATTTTATAAAGACTCTAGAAATTATGTTTTCAGTATATACTCCTTAGCAGAGAATTGCTTGTTTCTCTACTAAAAAACAATGCTCAATTATTGACTGAGTTAAATATTCATGACCAGATTTAGCTATGTCCATTCTCCCTTCCAAAGCAAATAGATTTTCTAGTCCACATTCAACACATAAAAGTGTTCCTTTTATCCTTAGTATAGTTCATATATTCTAAAACCACAAATCTTAGGCCTCAGATTTGTTCAACAGACCCTAAGAAAGATTTTATATTCTATTGCAAGAGACTTCTCATCTTTATTAAAGGAAAAAAGTTCTCTGAAAATGGAAGCTATTTGTCAAAGCAAAGAATATTTCTTTACTAAATGTCAAATAGCTTAAATAAAGATAATTGAATGAATTTGGGAAACTGAATGAATTTTAGGAAACAGTAGCTTCATATCAATCAAACAATCAAATGCCTAGATGAAGAACAAGGCCCCTTGCAGCTTTTAGTGTCTGACCCTCTGAAATCCTCCTTTTCTCTATGACCTTGCATGGATGCTCTCCTGCCTACACTACTAATTCTAACCTCGAGGTCTCCTTACCAGCAGGTCCAAAGTTAAACACAGTGCACTTTGACTCCATGCAGCCTCACAAATGTAAAGACCGGTTTCATTTGACCCTGTGTATGAAGCTCTATGTTCCCCAAGGGTGATCATGGCTATTGCATTCCCACCAAAGTATCTATTTTCCTGCTGCTGTAAAGGGCTATATGAATGAATGAGGCATTATAACTGCCTAAGTTGAGTGAGACATAATCATTTTTGGTTAATTTTTCTCTTAGGAAAATCAACTCCTACACCTTTATGGGAGATATGAAAGTAAAAATATCTTAATTTGTAGATCCAGAGCCAGAGACTCATGGATTGTTATACCAAGCAGACTATAAAGATCTGATGACCTTAATGATTCCCACCAAACCAACTTGTCTACCTACCTCTGGCATAAAAACCTCTCTTGTAAAAACAGAGTTAAAGAAACAAAAGAACATAATAATGATGTCTGACAATGTATGCCTTATTATGCACCTATAGTCCACCACCTTTCTGCTAAGAGATAGAAGACATCCTTCACTAGCAAGTACCTTCCCCGCACCCTTTTATTACAGATATACAGACTGAGGCTAAAAGGCAACATTTTCTTTCTTGGGATACAAGAGTAGAGAGAATAGAATACTCTTATTGCAGTCCAATTAGGTGGATTTGAAGATGGAATTTTGAATAATCTCTTACCAGTGGATTTCAGTGGATGCTTTACTTTCTTAAGGCCTCCAAGGAAATGTGGAATGACCTCGAAGCCTTGGGTCATTTCTGCTAAGTGCCTTTCACTGCCCTGTTCTGAAGCATCCATTGTGGCAGAGGAGCTCAGAGGTGAGTCTTGGCCAGGAACAAGAGAGAACAGGTTTCTAAAGAAAAATATGTACATGTAGGTATTCACACACACACACACACACACACACACACACACACACACACACACAGCCAAAATCATTTGATTTGGAGAACTATCCAGGAAGATGTGCCTTGGAAATACCAGAACAAAAAGCCTTTTGTTAGAAATTTTGTTTCTAATTAGTGATGATTTGCTAATCATGTTAGTGACTCTATTCTCTAAAGAGCTCCAGTTTGAACAAAGACAAAATAAAAGGAGGAAAGGGAAAGAATATGTTTATTCTTGGTGGCCTCTCCATGATCAAATAAGATTTCATTTTATTTAAATTATTTTAAGAAAGATAAATCCTTGACTCTGTGGGAAATAAGTTAATCGATGGCAAATTAGTTTTTGTTATTTTTTAAGTAAAAATGAATTCATTTTTTAATTCATTCTATTAGGGTAGCTCCAAATACTAAGATCTCAGATCTACTGTATTGGATTTCATTACATTCCTGAAGGCATGCTTTTAAAAGAGTGTGATGCTTAAAGAGGAATGTACCTACAGGTGGGTGCTCTGCTGATAAAAGGCATGACCAGTTTCTTCTACAGTAGAATGGTGATGTTTCTCAGACATAAGCTTGTATCCCAGCAAAATGTGATTTATGACTATTAAAGGTAAAGCCTCTTTTCCATGTTCCTTTCCTTCATATTGATTAATGGTTTTATTTTGGAGCCTACAATAAAAAGAAGGCATTTTCCATTTTCTTCCTTGGCAAATAAATATTTTTCCAGAAAAGAAAGAAGAAGAATGGGAAGGAAATGGAGATAGAAGGGAAGGAAGGAGAAAGAAAGAAGAAACAGAGAGAAAGAAAGGGAAATGGGAACAAAGAGAGAGGGAGAGAGGGGAAGGGGGAAGAGGGAGACAGAGGAGGAGGGAGGAGAGCGGGGACAGAAAGACAAAAAGGGAGAGAGAAGGGAAGGGAAGAAAGGAAAAGAGAGGGTGGAGAGAAAGGACAAGAGAGATGGAGGGGTAGGGAGGGAAAGAGGGGGACAAAAAGAGATGGAGAGAAAGGAGAAAGACAGGGAGTGGGGGAGAAAAGAGAAGAGGGAGAAGAGAGATGGGGGGAGGTATAGAGGAGGGAGAGAGAGAGAGAGAGAGAGAGAGAGAGAGAGAGAGAGAGAGAGAGAGAGAGAGAGAGAGAGAGAGAGATCTTTATGGCTAAAACCAACATGACTAGCCAAATTCCAAATCCATAATGCCCAAAGAGCAAATAAAACTAAGATGCTTAAACAAACTTAGCGTTTCAAGGCACTGGGCGGAAGAGCTAGGAATGAGAACACCCATTTTAAGAAACCAGAGGTACATATGAACTGAGATGCTCTGCATTCAGAAGGCTGCTCAAGTACTGTCCTTCACCTCACCCCCTTTGTCTAGGCTTCTCACAGGTTTGGTGAGGAATCTACAAAAGAAGACTGGGGCCCCTCTTCAACGTTTCTCTGCAGTCCAACAGAAACCAGAAACTTCGTACATTTCAGCTGCAGTCCCTTTTTCACGATAGTCCAACTTGGCGTTTGTAGGAGTGGGGCAGAACTAGCGTCTTCTATAAACCTAAGTCATTTGAAGCCTATAGGATTAGCTAATTGGTGAATGCCCTGCACTGGGCCCTTTTTGGACAAACTGAGTTTACACGTTGGTGTCTTGGGTTTTTCTGGTTTTGTTTTTGTTGTTTTTCCCCCTCTCCCTTTCCTTATAGGAAATGAACAGCTGTAATTGAAAAGCGAGCAAGAAACTCCTTAGTTTATAGAAATAGGTGTCGTTAAGAGCCGAAGCGGTCTAATTTTCTTCCAATTGCAGGGCAGGCTTCTATTGTCTGTCCTTTAGAGCTAATTTCTTTTCTGATCAAAAGGCCCCCATCGTTGAAAAGGTAGTAATGACTATTCATTTGGCTGAAGCCTCCATTCTCTGAGCTGTGAGCTTTATTTAGAAATTGCTACTTTTTTTCTAAAAGAAAAAGCTCATTTATGTCTTCTATAATGTCAATTAAAGGAGAATATGTTTTAATTATTTATTCTGTAGGGAAACCTTTTTAGGAACTCAATTTCTCTGGCTCAGGCTGCCTTCCCTGCGCTGACTTTGCAACTACACGGCCAACTCAATGATATCCATGCCGCCACTGCCCCCACGGGCTCAGCAAGGCTATGCCACCAAGGAAGTTTACTTGCTACTAATTAACACACTAAATCGCTACAATTAGGATCGGGTTTCTGTAATACTATAACTCCAGCAGGGGCTGGGAGCACAGGTTGGGCCAGGGCTTTCAGGAAAACGGGCTGCTGCAGGAGGTGTGCTGATTTCTATTTAGCGGGAGGATTATAAAAGGGACTAATTTGCCCTCGGCTCTGGCATGCGAAGCAAGCCCAGTCTCTTGAGGGCAGGGGCACATACGGTCTCTGAGGAGCTAGGGCACACGGGCTGCTCGCTTGGCAAAAGTAGGCTTAGCTGCAAAGTCTTCGGGGCTGGCCGATTAGGACCCCCCAGCCCCCGTCCAACTCCGCATCCCTGCCCGGGACTGCCTTGCCCTGTACCGGGAGGCGAGCTGGGTCAGCTGGCTGACCAGCCCAGTTGGCCTGGAAGGAGAACGATGGACTGAGTCTTGCCGGGCGCCAAGGGCAGCTTCGTGGCAGCTCTGGGATGAGCTCCCGCCCAGTCCCTGACAGGGTGAAACGAGAATCACGGTAGTGGAGCCCAGCAGGACCGTAGCCTCTTCCAAGGGAGAACTGGCTCTAAGCATCCCTGGACCCATACAAAGGCTAACAGTGGTCGCGGAGGCTCCTTCTCCGTCAGACGCCGAAAGCCTTCGGAGCCACACACCACCCCCACCCCCCCCCTCCGGACATCCCTCCCGCCACTGCGCTGCTGCGGTGCCTGTTGGCCCTTGGTAACCTCTTGGTCGCTGGACATTAGGTAATTCAAGGTTATTCAGGGCCTTATTGCGCTAGGCACCAGAGTCTGGCCTTCTCGGGGACAGTTACCGGGAGAAAGCACCCACCGCAGCAATATACCTAACGTATCCAACCAAAGACAATTCCAAATCCTAACTCCCCTGTCCCGAAACCCAAAGGCGGGGCCCTGGGGAGACTGGGGCGTGGGGGTGGGGGAGAGTGTTGAGGAAGAGAGGCGGTTCTTGCACCGACCCTGAAAGTGGGGGTTTTTCCCCGTCCCGGGCCAAATTTGCCACTGTTGTCATTGGTTCCAGGAGACCCAAGAGAATTGCACTTCACTTTATTTTAAAACAGTAGCAAATAAGGAACACATTTATATAAAAATTTACGGATGCAAAGGAAGGCGCTTTCACAGTCACAGTTTCGGTTTCTCACTACTCTGGGGGTTGCGGTTGGTGAACAGTGCAAAAGTTATCTTTATCAACCTAGCCGTGTGACCTTGGGCAAGTTACTTAACCCCAATTGCCCTCCAAAAAGCAAAAAAAAAGTTATCTCTACCATTTTACAAGTGATGAAACCAAGGCCCAGCGAGAGGAAATGACTTGCCCACAATTACCCAGTTAAAACAGTGTCTACTGGTCATTTGCTGCACTGCCCCCATCCCGGGTCTCCCACATCAAATTTAGGGTTACTTTCAGGACGGTGTCACTGCTGCATGCAAGAGAAAATTGGGAGACTTGGGGAATGAGTGGAGATGACTTAAATGTCTACGAGTCCCGTGAACCTCCTTTCTATAGTGAAGTTATGGGGATTCTCCCACCAGTTTCAGAAAAGTGAATGGGGGGGAGGGGGAGGCAAGGGAAGTAAAGGGAAAAATGTCCATTCTGACTCTTTCTCTTTCTGATTCAGAATGGACACCTCTTCCTTCCGCTCACAAAACACAGAAATATACAAACCGCACCCCACCCCCAACCGTCCACCTGTTGTCTTATCAGAATTGCTTTCCCCCTATGTTCTGGGGATCAGTCTCTCCTTGCTCAATGCAGTTTGGGAAGCAAGCAACCTGGGACACCAGAGAGACTGGAATTCGGGGCGATTTTTCATGGTTCCCTTCCTCCACTCGTCAGTCTCCCACTCCACTCCTCCGGCTGCCCTATGCCGGTGGTCTTCTGCTCAACTAGGTTAATTAGTACCTTGGAAAGAAAGAAAGAAAGAAAGAAAGAAAGAAAGAAAGAAAGAAAGAAAGAAAGAAAGAAAGAAAGAAAGAAAGAAAGAAAGAAAGAAAGAAGAAAAGAAAAGAAAGGAAAGGAAAAGAAGAAAAGAAAAGGAAAGAAAAGATCCTTATTAAGGACCAGTCCTGTTTCAAGTCCCTTTTCCCCCTCCCCCATGCCCACCCCAATGGCTGAGGTTATTAGGCTGAAGCGACTACGTGCAGATCAGTTTTCTAACACCTGAATAGGAGAAATAACAGGGCCAATTAAGGGCAGTAACTGGTGGCTGGAGTTTAGAGGCGTGTGTGTGGAGTACGGGGGCTCGGGGGGGCTCGGGGGGTACGGGTGTGAAGAACAATCTGCTTATTCAGAAGTGCCCACCCGCTTCTGGCTTTGGCAGTTTCAGAAGAGGGGGGGAAAGGGAGAGGAGAACAAGGGCGGGGGGGCTCGAGGAAAAGCTATCCGACCACCAGGCACTTGTCAGGAGTTTCTGCCCTCGTTCATTTGGAATTCCATCTATGAGAAAAACTACAAAATAAACTGATGGCTTGTTTGATCGGGGTTTGGGCTTTTGGCTGTTAACTCTAATTCGAGGGGGATCTGGTTTTGTTTTTCTTCTTGTTGGAGAAAGGGGCTGAAAGGGAGCTGGATTACTAATGTATTTCCTGTACCTCAGGACTGTTAAGCGTAACAGAGAGAGCTCCAAGTCTTTGCTTCTCCGGAAGTCCGAGGACTCCTTACCTGGGAGATAACGGAATGAATCTTTGGAACTAGTCTCTGGAATTCAAGGAAGCTATGTGGGGGCTGGGGGAGGGGGGTGAGGAGAAACAAGCAGGGAAAGGTATTGGAAAGTAAATCCCAGTTGACCATGGAATTCGTCTACATTTGTTTTGAAAAATGAGGAATACAATCTCATCCCGTAGGATGATAGTCCACGGGAATAGATTTTGCACATATGCACATAACAGGCAAAACCAACATTTCTTAAAAAGATCCCTAACTTTAAAAATATATTTCAAACTTACAAGGCTGTCAAAGTTCATTTTCTGACCCCCGAAGGACAAATGTTTGCAATTAAAAGGGAAAAGGAAATTCTCCCATTTCACTCGAAGGGATCGGTCCTCTATACCAGAACAAGACTGCCTGGGGAACACTGCAGACGTTGCAATTGTCCGTCCTTCTGGACCGTTCTAAAATCAGATTACTTCTATAGACGCTTTCGCCTCGCCTCCCCCCCACCCCCCATTCTTAATGTTTTCCTCAATCTACTGATATGAAACAGACTGTTCAAAAAGAACCCAGGAACACGATCAGCGGATCAAAGCAAGAGACTGGGCGGTGTGTACAGGGAATGTCCCAGGGAAGGCTAATCATCTCGTTTGTTAAAAAGAGAAACCCCTTTGGGGGTAGCCAAGATATAGGTAGTTTTGCCACTTCGGAAAGAGGCTGAATGGAGGGAACAGGTTTTGTTTTTGTTTTGTTTTTGTTTTTTGTTGTTGTTGGTGGTGGTGGTGGTGGGTTGTTTTTTTTTGGTTTTTTTGGCCTTTACGAGCCCTACAACTGTGGGGTGGATTTTACCAGGGCAGGGCAGAGGAGCACAGGGCCAGGTACTCCTCCCCATCTCTCCAAAATGACAAGTGGAAACACCTGAGGAAAAAAACCCACCTGGGGAAGAAAGAGGGTGTAGTTCAGAGTGGAAGAGAATCTGGCCAGAGGCCACAGTGTTTCCACTTTCCTTCCGAATGCAGATGGTTTGGAACCGGATTAGTAGTTATAGACTCCCGGGGGCAAAGAACTATACCGTTACTACTACCACTACCACTACCACCATCACCTCCCCCCCCCCCCTACTTATAATACTACTACTGACGAAGGATGGATGGATGGAAGGAAGGAAGGAAGGAAGGAAGGAAGGAAGGAAGGAAGGAAGGAAGGAAGGAAGGAAGGAGATCATTGTCTCCTGCGGTGGACTTGGGAGTTAACCCCAGCCGGCCAAATTTTCCAATTCTTGGGGTCGTGCGTGAGTGCGTGCTTGCGCGCTAACGCTGGGCGCTTTTAGGTTCGAAGCCCTTCGCCAACCAAACCCGCCTTTCCCATACAGCCGGGCAGCTGGCGACTCCCGGACACGATAGCTAGAGTGGAGTGATCCGGTGGCTGCCAACCTGCAGGGGACGACTTTCCTGGGCCCCACTTCCGATTTCTTCTTACCCCCAGCTTGAATTTAAAGACTTTCAATTCTTCCAGACTGAGAGCGGCACCCTTACAGTTGTAGATAACGTCAGATTCTGGCAGCTTTGGGGAAGGGCAGCAAAGGGGCGGAGGTGTGATGGTGGTCAGGTGTTAAAGAGACACCCGTTTAGGGATGATGTTACCGCCCGCAACCAATAAGGGGCGATATTGCAGCGCCCGCCGTCTCTGGGAACAGGCTGGCAGCAGCCCAGGGGTGTCAGAGTTCTGCCAAGTACTCGGCCCAGGAGCAGAACCGCTATGAGGAAGGGGGTACAGGGAGACTGACTCAGTGGGGCCCTTTCTTGAGGGAAAAATACCGATGCTGCTAACGAGAGGTGCTAGTTGACTGTTGCTTTTCCAATTCTTTAAATATTTTATTCACCTTAATATGGATCAGGTTCAAGAAAATATGGCCCAAGTTCTAGGCTTTGGTTGATCTAAGTTCAATCCTCATCCATGGTTTAGAAATCTGAGCTTGGAAATATTTAGCAGGCTCTAGAGTCTCTTATGAGACTGAATCATATCTTGATTAAACTGCTCTGGTTCAAGTAGCCCTGTAAGGAGTAGAAAGATTCTGAGGCTGGAAGGAAACCCCCAGTTCTAACCCCAAGTCTGCTACTAGCTCTTTGTGTGAACTTGAGGAAGGCATTTCTTTCTTGGCTTCAGTTTCCTCATTTGTGAAATATGATGACCTCTTTTGCAGCTCTAAAAGTCCATGACCTAGTCTAGGTAAAGAAATAAAGTTGGTCAAATAACATTTTCCCATCTCCAACCACACTTCCTTAAAAGGCATCATTTGCCCTTGGAAATTAAGAGTATGAGGCAAGAAAAATGTGGCTGGTTGTGCTTTGAGACTTTTGTGGGTGAAACTGCTTTGTTCTTAACTACAAGGATGAAGTAATAGATATTGCTGCTTATAGCCAGTGCTGATGGGGCTATGAAAAAGCAAGGTAAAAGTTAAATGCCACTCTGAATAGGAAAAGGGAAGGGACTTTTAAAAAAGGATTCTGTTTCCCTCTTTATATCATAACTGTTGGGCTGCTGAATAGATACCTGAATCCCACTAGACTCTCCTGAATGCACAAGACCTCTGGCAAGACCTCTGGATGGTGTAGCAATGAAGGCAGAGAAGAGCATCAGGAACTCTTCTTTACCAAGACTGAATGCAGCATCCAAGAATCCTGCTCTAATGATGATTTGCTCACTGGTCCCTATACTTGGAAACAATTCTTGGCAGCTCTTCTGCTTAAAAGACAAGAGATCCCAGAAGTGTCCAGATCCTTGTTCCCTAGCTTGGTAATCTCTGGCCAAGCCACACACCTGGACAGGTTCCTTTGGGAGCCACCCAAAAAAAAAAAAAGAAATTTCCCCTTCCACTTGGCCTATTAAAGCTTCTTAGCTATCCAGTGAATGATGGCTTGCAATTCTTTAAAAGGTAAACACTAAATAACTCACGATCTTGTTTTTTGAGCATCCTTGCAAATACAATCAGTCTCATAATTATGCATATATAGACTCAACATGTGTTGATTTACACACATACACACCTGCTTGTGTGTTCACATACAATCAGTGTTCAGATTTTACATTAAGCTGTAGCAATGGACTGGGCGACAGTGGAGTCAGGTTCTGCCCCTGCTAAGGTCACCTGCTTTATATATAACCCTAATCAAGTTCTGTCCCCTCTCTGGGCCTCAGCCTCCTCCTCCATCAAATGAGGTACCTGAACTAGACAGTCTAAGAAGGTCTCTCTCATCCGGCTTTGACAGTCCAGAAGTCGGTGAATGGAATGGCATCTACCCTTGGTGGTCCATCTTTTAAAAGGCCTGATTTGTTTTCTTTCCCCTGCCTGTCAGCTGCTCGAAGGGGAGGGGGGCTGGGGGTAGTTAGAGCGCCTGGTGGCAGGTCTCTCGAGCCCAGAGAGGCTTGAGGGCAAAGCCCGGACGCTGGCGCCAGCCGCCCGCCCCGCCCTGCCAGACCCAGCTTTGTAAAGGGGGGGCCGGGGGACGGGAGGGGCTGCCCCCTCCATCCAGGATCCCCCTTCCCCCCTTCCTGGGCTGAAAGTCTGGGCAACGTCTGCTGGGGCAGGGGAGAAGATATATGCCTTTGTATTGTATTGCAGTACCTATTTAAGGATACGAATGGAAATTGGGCAGGGGTGAAGAAAGCAAAGTCCTTCAGGCCTTTTTGCTCCCGAATCCGGCCTCCTCAGCTGCCCACACCTTCCTTTTACTCTCTCTTCCCGGAAGGTGAAGGACTGAGAACCAAGCACCTCAGGCTATCAAGCTCAGAGGGGAAACTTGTGCTTTCCTCAGTGGAGATTGCCGGGCAGGGGGCTGCGGCCTCTGAAGGGAATTCTGGGCAGGCCGGAGGCCCAGCGCTCTCCTGGGGCTCCAATGGGCACCCGCAGGTGGGCTGTGGGAAATGGAGAGGACATCGAAGAATGGCTTTTGGATGAAGCACAATTTCAAACTCCGCACCAGTTACTGTGCGCCGCCTCCACCCCTCCTACCCCTGCCACCCCCCCAAAAAAAAACACACCAAAAAGTTCTTTCTTTATCTGGAGGTTTCGGGTTGCCATGCAAACGGATTTTCCGAGGGCCATGCCCCTCCCCTTCAGCGGCAGCCGAGTGGAAAAAACCCGAAATGGCAAAGGAGAGAAGGGAGCAGGAGAAAGAGCCGGGGGTACAGGGGGAGAGGACTGAGGGGGTAGGGATGAAAAAAGGGACGTGGCTGATTCCTCCTAACACCACAAAAGAGACAGCGTTCTGAGAAGGAAAGAGCACAGGATTCGGAACCCAGTCCGAAAGCCCCAGATCTCCTCCTAGCTAGCTACCAGCGTGACCTTAGTCTCTAGCCTTTTCCCCTGACAGAGCCTCAGTTTCCTCTCGTCGAATGAGGGGAGAGGTCACTCCTGGCCCTAAAATCTAGTATCTGCTGAAAACCAAGCCAAACTCCAGGCCCTTTTCCCCAGATGGGGGGCAAGGGAGAGAGGGAAACCAGGAACTAAGGCAACCTCATCTGCTCCTTCCATCCCTACTGCAACATCAGAATTCTGATTCAATCGCTGTGCTTCCCTCCCCAGCCAGGGATGGCCGAGCTCGGCCTCTTCCTCCCAACTGCCTCCACCTGCAGGTCCCTGTGCTACCATCCTTCAAAGCCCAGCCGCACAGCGGTAGTTTCTACCCCCTGGGGCTTTCGTGCGTTACTCCCTCTCCATTCCCTAAACTTCATGGCTCCGGAACTGAGGAGTGGGCCAGGGTGGGTAATGCGCGGTGCGGAGGCAGTGGAAAGGGCAGCTTTGGAGAAGGGGGAGGGGAGCATGGGTGGAAAGAGGGGGAGTGGGATGTTCATTTAGTAAAATTTTAAGAAGTCTTGAAAACTGAGACGTGGTATTGCCTTCACTCTCTCTCCAGTCTTTATCTCACGGTCAGTACCAGAAGAGGGGAAGCTCATGCTATAGGAGGCTGTGGCTGTGATCCTAATAGCACCCCCAGAAGTTATGGGGCACATAAACATCTGAATAAAGGAGTGTCCAGGTAGTCGCCCCACCGAGGTCATAGGAGCACTAAACTTCCCACCCCATTTTCCTTTCCCAGTATAGCCCTGGGAGTGACTGGACCCCGGCGCCACACCTACTCACAAACTCCTAGCCCCAGCTTCGAAAGGAGCAGAAGAAGCACTACCTCTGCTACCCGAAATCCCGGGACAGGGCAGCTGAGTCAGTAAGACTCGCTAAATGAAACAAGAGGAAAATCCCAGCCTCTTCTCTTATCATTTTATCGCTTCCAGTTCTGATTTATTCTAGGGGGCCCCTTAGGGTTAAAAGGTTCTCCAAAGTTGTTCTAGCCTTGCTTTCCTGCCCCCCCCACACACTTTTATCCCTTAGTTAAACTTTCTCCAACACAGATCATGATGGTGTCCTCTTCCCCCCCCACCCTTCCTTCCCCTCTGCCTCTCTCTGCGCCTTTCTCTCTCCCACCCCTACCCCCGCCCACCCAAATAATTCTCCAGATCTCGACGCCAAATTGAATCCGACACCCGGCGACAAAGAGCACCTCAACCCCCCACCCCCCCAGCGAAAGTTTTACAACTGGTCAATTCGTCTTCTCCAGGGCCTGCCGGGATCTGCGCGCTGATTGGCTGCTGCCTTTTCATTTATAGGCAGTCAATCAGCCTTCTAGAGAGCAGAGCTGGAGAGAGCCGAAGGAGCGTCCGGGAAACCGGGAGCTCTGGAGGCATCCCAACTTGTTTGTGTGTTTGTGTTCGTGTGTACTCGTTCATAGAGCGGCGCCTGTTTCTCTGTGTGTTTGTCTACCCCCGAGAACCCGGTGCTAGCAGCTGGCAGGCGGTAAAGGGAGCCCCGAGGTGCTGAGAAGTGCGCAGCGAAGAGGTAAAGCGAGGGGTCACCCTGCGGTTGGCGGCGACGGCAGCAACAACAGTAGAAGGCGGCGGCCGAAAGTTGCTGCAGTTTCTGGGACCTTAGACTCTAACCCCCAACCCCCACTGATTATTTCTTTCTCTTCCCTTCCCGCCTCGCAAGTGTCCAAAAGGCAAACTGGCGCACCTCCTCCCAGCCCCGGCTATGTACAGTCTACTGGAGAGTGAGATGAAAAGTCCCGTAGTACAAGGGACTCAGGCGGGAGCGGGCAGCACAGCTGCCCCCGGGGGCACAGGCAAGAGCGGAGCGAACGCGGGAGGCGGGGGAGGTGGCGCCGGCAGCGGCGGCGGCGGCAGCAGTAGTGACCAGGACCGCGTAAAGCGACCCATGAACGCCTTCATGGTGTGGTCCCGGGGGCAGAGACGCAAGATGGCCCTAGAGAACCCCAAGATGCACAACTCCGAGATCAGCAAGCGGCTGGGGGCCGACTGGAAGCTGCTGACAGATGCCGAGAAGCGGCCTTTCATCGACGAGGCCAAGAGGCTGCGCGCGGTGCACATGAAAGAGTATCCAGATTACAAATACCGGCCCCGTCGGAAGACCAAGACGCTGCTGAAGAAGGACAAGTACTCGCTGCCCGGCAACCTGCTGCCCCCTGGGACTGCAGCCGTCAACAGCCCCGTTGGGGTGGGCCAGAGGCTGGACACGTACGCCCACATGAACGGCTGGGCGAACGGGGCGTACTCGCTGATGCCCGAGCAGCTAAGCTACACTCAGCACCCGGGCATGAATAGCCCCCAGCTGCAGCAGATGCACCGTTACGACATGGCCGGCCTCCAGTACAGCCCCATGATGCCGGCCGCACAGACCTACATGAACGCCGCGGCCGCTGCCGCCGCCGCCTCCACCTACGGCAGCATGTCGCCCGCCGCCGCCGCCGCCTACGGCCAACAGCCCGGCGCGGCCGCGGCCGCCGCCGCCGCCATGAGCCTCGGCTCCATGAGCTCCGTGGTGAAGTCCGAGCCCAGCTCGCCGCCGCCGCCCGCCATCAGTGCCCACTCGCAGAGGGCTTGTCTGGGAGACCTGAGGGATATGATCAGCATGTACCTCCCGCCTGGGGGAGACGCCACAGACGCTTCGTCCCTGCAGGGCAGCCGATTGCACAGCGTTCACCAACACTACCAAAGTGCCGGGACTTCGGTGAACGGCACCGTACCACTGACTCATATCTGAGACTCCCGACCGGCCCAAACCAAACCAGACGACGAGCCAGCAACCATCCCTTGTGCCCTGCTCTTCACCTCCTCTCCCGCTGCAGCCTTGCCTTCCCGATCAGCCTTCTCTGAAGTCGGGACTGCCTCTAGCTTTGCGTGCGTGGTTGAAACTATTTGAACTACCCACAGACTTGGGGAAATACTGAGCATAAGATTCTTTTCTAGTGCACAACTTTCCTTGACTGCTGCCCCTCTCTCCTTCCCCCTTTCCTAAGTATGCTGGGCATTTCTGTGATGTTTGGAAAACAGAGAAGGCCTCCCCTTCCCTCTCCCCCTCCCTCTAGGTTATCTCTCTGATTGTAGTTCGAGTTCTTTGTGTTGAATTATTAAGTATCTTGTATTGTCAGTTTTTGTTTTAGAGATGGAATAAGTTGGGGAAGCAGGGAAACGATTCAAACTGTTTACACTTGTTTAAATAGTTCTCGCTTCACCTAGTCTCGTTTGGGATTGTATCCCGAACACTTTTAGCGTCTTTGCTCCCCCTTCTCCTCGCCTTGGAAAAAAAAATTTATTCTTCAGGTCGCAAAGGCAAGCTTCTAATTTATAGTAAGTTGTGTGTTCTTTCCTCATCGTGCTCTTGGGTTTGTAAGCTTCTGTAAAAGTGGGGTGGGAGTTTTCGATGGATGCTGAGTTCGTGGCTTCTACAAACAAAAACATCAGAAGCAGCAGCAAATGTGTTAGGTTTTCTTGGGGGGCGGGGGGATTTGTGTGAGCTTTTTAAAAGACTTTTCCCTGATCTCCGAAAGGGAGAGCTCAATAAATTTTAGAACCGGCAACAACGAGTCTTGGCAATTTTGTAATACTTCGTTTTTAAACTGGGGGGCGGGGGGAGGGGCGGGCCCTGGGCTTGGGGGGAAAGAGAAAGATGGGAGGGAAAACTTGCTATTCTTCCCTGAAGGGTAGTTACTAATGGTGAGTGACCCTAGCTTGTCTTGGATGTTTTTCTCAAGGGAGAAGAAAGGGCCAATCGAATATCAGTGAACCTGCCTCCCAATATCCTCACCTTTTAACTAATTCAGAATGGGGGGGTGAGATTTCAGTACCTAAATGGGCATAAACAAGGTGGCCAGGTGGGGGGCTTTAAACTTGTTGCTTGGCTGGGCTGAGCGGCTGGGCTGAGCAGCTGAGCTGGTTTCCCGGGAGGGATTGCCCTGAGCTCTTAGCCATCCGGGGGAGTTGGTCCAGGGGAAAAAAACAAACAAACAAAAAACCCAACCCGGCTGCAGTATTCACAAAATTAAAAACCTGTCCATAAATCTTAATTATGACATTTAAAAAGAAAATGGTTACAGGACCCTTGGGCAGGGGATAAAGAAGATTAGCCTTTGGGGCTTTCCTTCTCTTCCTTTCACCACCCTAGAGATCTCCAGATCTTTAATAACGTCCTTTCTATTTCCCCCATCTTTTCTAAAAGCGGCTATAAGCCCCAGCTTTGAGTGTTTCCTCCCAATAACTAAACCATTCCCTGGTTTCAGAACTCTCATCTCTCACTCCCCCCCCCCTTCCTCCTCTCTTCCTGCCCTTAGTGCAATACAGTGTAGTGGAGACTTCAGATCCCCGTTCTGTCCCTATCTGCGGCTTCTGGAAAGTCCCTGTGCCTCAGTTTCCCCAACCGTAAAATGAGGGGCTTAGTCTTAGTGACCTTCTAGCTCTAAATGTATAATCCAATGCTTCTTCTGCAGTTCTTCAGACGAGGGCATTAAAAGACACCAAACAAACCTTCTGTTTGTTTTATCTTCCTTTTTTTTCTTTACCTATTCCTTAGTCTTCTGGAGGCGTTAATCCCTTTTAATCCTGTTACTCTGCAATAGGAAAGGAGTGAAACTCCCAACTTTCAAATGAACCTGCCCTACTGAAATATTTCTGTGCGCTCCCTTTGGTTCAGTGTTTTGCTTGTTTTGAGGGGAGGTAATAGAGCCTGGGGCAGCAGATTCACCTCAGGAGACATTTCCAGCATGCTTTTTGTTTGTGTGTGTGGGGAAAACGGGGTGGGGGTCACTGAGGACCTTGGAGCCTGCATTTGTACACATCACTGCAAATTTCTGCAAGATAAACCTCCCTGGCTCCCTGCAAGAAGTAGAATTCAAACCTTAGCTTCCCTGTCCCCAAGATGATTTCACTTCCCAGTCTTCTATCCCGCTCGAGGGACACCCTTTGCAACACTGAAGAATCTTAGCACTTGCTTTAGTGGCCTTAGGCAAATTTCTATCTTCAAGGAGGGAGCTAGGACAGCCACCCAGCAGCGGCAGCCTTTTAGTTTCACAAGCTGAGTCTTTAAATTAAATTCTAGGGTCCAGGATGAGTTTTTGTATCCCTGGGGTGGTGTGGGGGGGTTGAGGAGGGCTGGGTCTTGAGACTTTACCCCCTCCCTTTTGTTTCCTCCAAAGACATTAGCACTGTGTTTGACACACAGAAGGCCTCAGACACTCCTTGTTGGATTTCTTTCAAGTTGCCTCTGGTGTGACCAAAAAGTTTGGGTTGGAATGAGTCCAGACAAGGAAAGATTCAGCTAGTGCCACCTCAAACAAATTTGTACTGGGTGAAATTGTGGGTATTGACGTGGTATTTAAAAACAAACAAACAAAACAAAACAAAGGGTAGCAGAAAGTACCAGGGAGGGAGAGAAAGGGAGCTGCTCTCATTTAGTGTTCTTAAAGCATATCCTGGATTACATTCTAAAAGCTGAAGCCTGCCCTTCCATAAGCTAACCGCATTGTTGTGCTTGCCAATCACTTTCAAGGAGCGTGTCATAAAATAAAGCACTTAGAAATATATTGGAAGAGTTTCAGAACAAATGAGAGATACATAAACAGATACAGCTCAAGAAAGGAGTTCTGGTGTTCTGCTCTAGAGGAAGGGGGAAAATATGGATTTGGAGCCACGGGACCTGGGTTCAAAATGTGTCCTCTACTTTTTTTACTACCTGCGTAACCTTAGGCAAGTCATTTCCCCTGCTCAGGCCCTCAGTTTCCACATCTGTCAAATGAGATGGCTGCATTAGATAACTGAGATCCCTCCCAGCTCTAAAACTATAATCCTATTGTTATGTATATACACATATCTTTTAATCCTGTAATAGTTTAGGTTGAAGAGAAGTCAGATATTGTGATCAGATGGGTAAGGGAAATATAAAGGATTTTGATTTCAAGTCCCACTATCTTCACCAACCCTAAAGAACCTTAATTATAAAGGTGTCTGGAAAAACAGTTAACTCGTGATATAGAGACATATAATCCCTGATGCTTGAATAGCTCCAATAGAAAGGAACTGATGTGGGAACAACTGCCAATTCTCTGGGAATAAAAGGGAACTAACAGGGATAGAGGCAGAGCTGTCTTTCAGCTAGGACTCTTCCCAAACAGAGTGGTTTCATGCATCTCTATAAAAAGAGTTCTAATCCCAACAAAAATCCAGAAAAACACCTGCTTATCAGAGAAAATGAAAATACAAGGGAAGCTTTTAAGTGGTTAAGAAATACAGTATTGAATGGAGTTGCCAGCCTACCTGAGAAAGCCATTAGAAGTGATCTACCCCTTAGTTTTTCTTCCAAAATGGGTAGGGGAGGTGGTGATTAACCCTCCTGTTTCCTTTTCATAGAAACCAGACACAAAGTATGGGCTAGGCAGAGAATACTTCACTGTGGTCCAGGACTGGGAAGCAGAGGCTGAATTAGATGGGTAAACAGCTATGTTTTAATCCAAGAGTGGATGAGATGAGTAAGATTTCCTTTAGAGTCAAACTGAAGAGTACCATCAGAGGAATCCACATAGCATTGTGTACTTTATTTTTTAATTTTCATTTCTATTTTTTTGCATTTTTGGAGGGGGGGGCAGGGCAATCAGGGTTAAGTGACTTGCCCAAGGTCACACAGCTAGTAAGTGTTAAGTGTCTGAGGCTGGATTTGAATTCGGGTCCTCCTGACTCCAGGGCTGGTGCTCTATTCACTGCATTGTGTACTTTATAAGACTGGAATTGGCATTGAGTAGGAAGAAGGAAGAATCATAAGCACTGGAAAGCTGAGCACCTGGCACTGGGTAATTTACAGGAGAGTGACAGCCTGGAGAAATATGGCTTGACTATGTAGCAGCAAGCACCCCAACATCCCCAGGGTGACTGCCAACACAGGTTCCCAGATCCGCCCTTCAAAAGGAAAGCAACTCAAAATGGGTTAACAAGCTTACTTTAATCAAACAAACATATATTACCTAGTTCAGGGGGAAAAGGTCAGCACCCCGAATTTCAGAGTTACAGAACTTACAGATCAAACAGACAGGCTTCCAAACTGTCCAACCGTTATATCAATACCAAATCACAGTTACCAGAGAGGGAAGCATCAACATCTGGGTTTTCAAAGCCGGGGGGCTCTCAACAACGGCTTCCCAGAGTCTCATCTGGTCAAATCACACAACACTTCCCAAAGTGAGCCCCAAAGCAAAGCCTCTCCTCAGGGTTTATATAGCCTTCTCCTGGCTCAGAGAATGTAACAACCTTCTGGACCCACTGCCCAATCATAAAGTATCAAGGTGTGGGCTTTCCTGAAAAATAAGCCTCCCACCACAGGCTCCAGGTGCACTTAAGCTAGGGGCAGGGAAGATCTTTAAATTTGCATTTCCATTACAGACTATAAACAGATATGCTGCACATAGTGCTAAGTAGATAGTAGTGAATCAATTACTTGTGCTTTGAATATTCTTTTAAAACTAGAATCTATTATGTTTTAGAAAATAGGTATCTCATCTTGCCTTAGTTGCTTAGAGGGCACATAAAACATTATTATTAACAACAAAAACTGATAATTATATAATACTTTCTAAAGCACTTCACCTACATGATCTCATTTAGAACCCCCCCCCCCAACTTCATAAGGTAAATACTACAGGTTTCATCATCCCATTTATAGAAGAGGAAAGTGAGGGGGCAGCTAGGTGGCACAGTGAGTAGAGCATCGGCCCTGGAGTCAGAAGGACCTGAGTTCTGATCCGGCCTCAGACACTTAACGCACACAAACAAAAACCTAGCCATGTGACCTTGGGCAAGTTACTTAACCCCAATTTTCCTCCAGAAAGGCCAAAAAAAGAAGAAGAAGAAGAAGAAGAAGAAGAAGAAGAAGAAGAAGAAGAAGAAGAAAGTGAGGCTCAGGGAGGCCAAACAAAGTGGTGGGGCTCAAACCCAAGTCTTCCTAGCTCCAAATCCTACCACTCTTATATACAATGGCATGAAGCATTTCATGGATTAATATGGAAATGAAATCATGAGCAACAGATGCAAGGGACAGTTTTCACTCTGGTCAAAGGCACTTAATGGTCTTTCATGACTCCTGCTGCAATTGCAGGAGGAAGTACAAAATGAATTTTCACTATCAAACTCATCAGTTCCCACTACAATATGATTTTCCTTACCTAGTGCACAAGAGCAGGACTTCACATAGAAGGCACAACTACTATTTAGGGTATAGGTTTTCAGATTTTTAAAAAACCCTCTCTCTCTCTCTCCCTCCCTCCCTCCGTCTTCCCTCCCTCCCTCTCTCTCTCTCTCTGTGAGGCAATCGGTTCAAGTGACTTGCCCAGGATCACACAGCTACTAATCAAGTGTCTAAGGTCACATTTGAACTCAGATCCTCCTGACCCCAAAGCCAATGCCCTATCCACTGTGCCATCTAGCTGCCCCAAACACACATTTTTGTTGCAGACTTTGGTTATAAGAACCTGTCTCCATAGCCCTAGAGTTACCTATTAACTCAGTAGAAAGCTTGCTTATCCAACATCAGTGCACTATGTATAGCTCCAAA
Organism: Gymnobelideus leadbeateri; assembly: GCA_011680675.1. NCBI lineage: Eukaryota > Metazoa > Chordata > Mammalia > Diprotodontia > Petauridae > Gymnobelideus > Gymnobelideus leadbeateri. Next base: position 65,690 of record WOXC01002823.1, read on the forward strand.
CTCACTAACAGGTTCTTTGGAGAGGAAATCAAATAGTGAATAAAGACCTTGCCTCTAAGTCAAGAAAACTTGAGTTCGAGTCTTTCCTTTGACACATACTGAAGGTGTGAGCCTGGGCAAGGCATTTCTCTAAGACTAAGTTGCTGAGAAGTCAATCCACATCAGAAAAGAGAATTCTTGGGACCCGGAGTTCCCGACACTGATGAAATCTCAGGTCAAGTCAAACAAAAAACATTGCCTTTTATCACAGTAAAGATGTGTCTTCCCTATGAAAAGGAGCAGGCTCCTTATTCCTGCCCTCCCTCCCCCAACACCAGAGAGAATCTTAATAGAGAAACTCGGATCCCAAATGAAAGGTCTGTACTGAAGAGATTATTTCAGAAGTCACAACTACAATGTTTGAAGAAATAACAACTGTGAGTTAAGAAAAAAGGCTCTGGGGACCAAGTAGTTAAATTGTCAGACACCTTATCTATGCAAAGTTCAATAGAGGTTTCAATTACCTTCTCTCTCAGTCATTCAATTTTATTGGTAACTAAAAAATCTGCATTTGAATGTAAGAATGCCAGGAAATCCCTGGTTAGGCAAAAATAAACATCGGTTATCGATTTAGTGTTGGAAGGGGCCTTAAAAATCATCTAGGTCCACTCCCTCTTTGAACTGAAAGTTCAGAGAGGGGGAAGTGACTGACCCAAGGTCATACAATTAGAGCCATAGGAAAATGGCACCTAGGTGCTAAGACTCTCAGCTACTATTTAAATGAAATATTCATTAACAATAAACAAGTAATATCAAATAATAACCACCCTGTAAAAAAACGAACACTGATACATAAATTATTAAAATCTGGAAAAGGTTCTTTTATATCTGACTTTCCTTGCCACTATACTAACTATATTACATTTAATAATGTTACTGCATAAAGAAAATCCTATTTCCTCCCATAATGTGAGGAGGGTGGGGTGGGAGAATGTCTTTCTAACCAATAGCTTTATTATTTGCACCATCAGAATTTCTGAAACTCTCTGTAATGGCATAAGCAAACATTGGGTCAGTCTGCGTGAGCAAGTACCCCCTGAGATGACCTCTAAGGGCCCTCCCAAGTTGAAGACGCTGAACATGATTGTAAATGCCCACTAGCTGGTTATCTCTAAAGTGACAAGTCCCAAGTAGTACACGTTAACAAGGTTTGTAAAATTGGAATGGCAACAAGTTACACGGGAGCTTCAGTAGCAACACCAGGGGAAGGGTCAGCGCTGTTAACACCTCCAGTGGTGAGGAGATAGCCGCCTTTCAGGCTGTCCACGGGCTCTGTTTACATTCTGCAGGTTAGCTGGAGGCAGGGACCCGTAGGCAGGACCATCTGCCTCTCATTGTTCCAGCATTTTTTCTCCTCTCAATTTCTATTGCAACTGTTGCATATATCATGCAGAGGGGTTTGCATGTTCGGGTCAGTCTGGGCTAAGAGACAATGAGGGGCTCTAGTGAAGTCACCTTTAATTGTTAGGGGTGGAAAAACAGCTGCAAGCCTGCTAAGCCCTGATCCTAACTGAGCTGGAAAGGGTTCAAAAGGTGGATGGGGGTGGGAGGGCTGAGAAGACCCCCTAATTCAGAGAGCCTGGAGAAAGAGTTCACTGGCAGCAGAGCAGTTACTTTGTGTTTGTAGGATTATGGATAAGTGTTTCAGTGAGTCCCTGTGACGGGGCATTCAGACTAATCAATTAAATCTTGTTTAAGATGAGGGGAAAAGGCAGTTAACAAGGCCCCAATGAACTTGGGGATGGGACACTCCGATTTCCTTTTTAGCTTGCATAAAAATTGAAGGAGCTACCTAGACTAGATGTATGTTTAGCTAGTGGCACAGTGGGGGGTGGGAGGTGGGGAGCTGTTTTATGCAGGCATTTCCAACCTTTACCTAGCAAAGTGAAACCAAGGCCTCAGGTTATCTTGGAGCTGTATAGGACCTTAGGGGTCATTTAGCCCGGTCCTCCCCGCCCCGCCACAAGCAGCCTTATTTTATTGAGAAAGAAACTGAGGCCCGGACCTGGGCAAGTGGCTTGCCCAAGGTCACACATCTAGGCAATGGCAAGAGCCCAGGTTCTCAAAGCAGTTTTTGGCCCTAAGCAGCCAGCCTGGGGGCAGGGATGTGAATTGCCCCGCAAATGGTCAAGACTAGGGAAAGGAGAGAAATGTATAAAGTGAAGGAAGTCCCCCTTTTTTTGCTGCTCTCCAGCTGAATAGCTCCTTAACATACCAAAAGAGCTCTCAGGTCGAGAGATAACAGGAACCTGCAGCAGGTGCCGCCTGAGGAGCTACAGCAGCCATAGCAATTCCTGTGACAGTCGGGACAAGAACTCGGCCTGGGCCAGGAATCTGTTGGGAGGTGCTGAGAAGGAACATGTTGCAGGAGTAGAGCTGGAGGAAAGAGGGCGGGGCAGCGACAGCGCGATAACTTCGGCTAGCTGTGGTTAATGAACTTTCGACCGAGTTCCAAAGGAAAGAAGCAGGCAGCAAATATGTGTGTGCCTCCCCAGCCCCCCTTCTGGTAGGCTGCACTGGGAGGGAGGGGGAGATCCCGACCATCAACCTGGGGAACCCCCTCTACCTGGGCACAATGCTCTTTTTTTGGCTACCGATACTGTTGGAGTTGCTTGGGAGCACTGAGTTTAGGTGACTTGTCCAGGCTCACACAGCCAGTACTTGTAGCAGAGTGAGAACTTGAGCCCAGGCAATCCGGACTCTAAGACCACACACCTACCTCTCACTACAAAATCACTACAACTAGAGTGCCCCTGACCATGACACTTGGGATCATTACAGACAACCAAAAAACATTTCGAGGAAGAGCTCATGGGGACAGAAAACTGGAAAGCTTCATAGTCCTTCATAATCCTCAATGGGTCAATTATCTGCCCTAGAATTTCCCGGAGCCAAGGGACCCTCCCTTATCCTCAGGCTCAATCCTCTGGTCTAGTGTAACAGTTATGGTAACGAGAATTGCCAGCCTGTACTTAGTATGGGATTTACTTACATTAGCTCATCGGTTTCCAAACAGCTGGGTGATTTAGGTACTATTCTCTTGTAGATGAGGAAATCAGGGTGCGTCCCGGAACTACTTGGTCACTTCAAACTTTTCATATCCATTTAGATACATTTGGTTGTAAGAGGAAGAGTGGGAGAAGAAACTGGCCATCAGGAAGTACTCAGAATACTCCAAGTGTGGGACATGTCTGGGAAGGGGGAGGCTTTGTCACATCCAAGCAGAACAAAGAGCAGGTGTCCATTCACCCAACGATTACTTGGGAAGGGAATTCAGCACAATCCGGGGGTTGTGGCACCTCCCTTTGGTCAGTACAACTGCAGTTGCTTCCACTCACAAATGCTTCCTGCCTACCTTTGATTCATTTCTTCATGCTTCAAGTCTGATTGCAAACAATTCAACTAACTTTATTAGGTGTTCAACACCCTCGAAACTACGCTAAGCTCTGGAGACAGCAAGGTGCAAAATAAAACAAAAACCAACAACCCCCACCTCCCACCCCCAACAAAGCAAAAGAGTCCCAGCCCTCAGAGAGCTTAGGTTCTATTAGGCAGATATGACCCAGAAACAGTTAAGTAGAATACAAAGTAGGGCAATGGCAAATGAGAGATCTAGACAAAGTCCTCTAGGAAAATCTGGGGAGAAAGAATACATAGACTGGGAAGGGGGCAGAAACCAGGGAGGACTTTACAGACAGGTAGCACCCACAATGAACTTTGAAGCAAGAGAATTCAGAAAGATCGAGAGAAAGGAGTACATTTAAGGCAAAGTGAAGGCCTGCATGAATAAGCAGGGATAGGAGAGAGTGGGTTGGCTTCAAGCCACACATAGTGTGATTCATTGGGAACCCCAAGTTCAAAAAAGGAGAATAATGTATAATAAAATAATTTTTTTTTGTTTTGCTTTTTTGGGGGGAGGGCAATTGGGGTTAAGTGACTTGCCCAAGGCCACATGGCTAGTTTTTTTTGTGTTAAGTGTCTGAGGCCAGATTTGAACTCAGGTCCTCCTGACCCCAAGGCCCTGCTCTATTCACTGCTCCACCTAGTCACCCCAGTAAAACAAATTGAAGCCACATGTGGAGGATCTTACATATTACACAGTGGATTTGTGAGCTGCTGGGCTGAGACCTATGCATCAGGAAGATGATACTGGCAGCTGTGTAGAGGATAGATGAAGAGAGGAAAGCCCAGAGATCAATTAGGAGGCTGTTATAATACCTCAAGCCTTAACAAGGGTGGTCGCTGTGAGTGGAGAAAAGGTGGCAGATGTTGAGAAATATTGTAAAGGCAGAATCCACTAGACTTGGCAAGTTGATTGGCTTAGAAAAGGAAAGAAGAAAATCCTAGAGTCAAGGAAACAGTGGAGACGGTGGTACCATCAACAGATATAAGGAAAGTGGGAGCACTTTGATATCTAGAGGGGAAATGATGAGTTTAAAGTACATGTGGAACACCCAGGTAGAAGAGTCCAGCAGTCACTTGAAGACATGGGACTAATGTTCAGTGGGCTGGTTATAGATTTAAGAGTCATATTCACAGAGGTGAAAATCAAACCTGTAGAAGAAGATGATATTGCTAATGGAGAAGAAACAGAAAAAGAAGAAAAACTGGTCCTGGGCAGAGGCGGCTGGCTATAGATCTGGAGTCATTTGCACAGAGGAGAAAATTAAACTGAGTAGATATCCCTAAAAGAGAAAGGGAAGAAAAACGGGTGTTCAAGGCAGAGATTTAGAGGACAAAGACAAGGGTGAAGAGAAAGACTATGTATGAACACTTAAACCAGCTATCCCTCATATGGGGAGGATTGATTGAATCAATCTAGAGAAAGCAAGACAGAATGCTAAAGTAGGTAAAATTGAGGTTGTTTGTCCTTCATTTTCAAAGAGGACCAACCAATGTCATCATTGGAGATGTCTCGACTTGCAAGTGAACTGGCTTTTTGAGGCAGAATTGCATTCACTCTCCCTTCCTCAGTCATCTAAGTCCAGAGGCAGGACAAAAGTCAAGAACACTGGCAGCTGGCCAGGATGCAGTGGATGACCTTGGCATCTTCTGTGCCTGACCAAGCTCTAAGTGCTCCACAGAGCTTGCTTCAACCACCTTCATGGCTGGTGGAACCAACTGTTCTCATCTGCCCATTCTGCTGGGGGAAGTCTTCACATGCCTCACCAACAAGGTTGAGGCCTGCTTGTTACCCTCCATCTAGTTTAGCTCATCTGAGGGCTTTACCAGGATGTGGCTGCTATACATGCTACACATCTTGTTGGAGCCACAGGTAAAAGTTGGGTGAAGGTGGACCCCATATCCCTGAGAAAAGGTTCCACAAGTCCTCACACCAGAAATGCTGATCCTCCCTGAACATTCCACATACCCCATATAGGTCAAGTACCTACAGTGTATATCTTAACAGGTGTCTTGGGGGGAGGCTGAAGCTAGTGAATCATTTGAGCTCAGGAGTTCTTCGCTGCAGAAGGCCTAAGTCAATTGAGTGTCTTCACTATGTCCAACACCAATATGGTGAGACTGGGAAGAAGTGGCCACTAGGCTGCCTAAGCAGGGACTCATCAGCCAAGATTGGAACCAGAACTCCCATTCAATCAATACTGGGATTTGCCACTGAGTGCCTGTCATACTTCCAGTCTGAGTGAGAAAGACAGGGAAACCCAGTCTCAAAAAAAGTATCTTACTTGACAAGTACCTCTTTCCCATCTAAGGCCCTGGGCTCCAAAACTGTCAGGATTCTCATACATAAGAATAGTAGACTCTGCAGTCATATAGCTAGTTACACTCCATATCATATATGATTTCAAGGCACTTGATCCTTGTGTCTGCTGAAGATTTGCATCTGGCAGAGGCGAGTTTGGGAGACAACACAAGCTCAAGGGGAACCTGGATAGCCCATTTTGATATGTTCCCATCATAGTGAAGTTCCACTTACAGAAATCTTCTAAGTAACCATTTAGGGTGAAAAATCAAGGTTGATTATAATCACGATGAAAATAGCTACTTATAGTCTATATTTCCCCCCATTTAGAGTCATCCCAGTTGCCTAGAAAGCAAAATGTGGAGAGAAATAATACATAGACTAAGGAGGGGGCAGAAACCAGGGAAGACTTTATAGAGGAGGTAGCACCCACAATGAACTTTGAAGCAAGAGAATTCAGAAAAATCCAGAGAAAGGAATACATTTAAGGCAAAGTGAAGGCCTGCATGAATAAGCAGGGATAGGAGAGAGGGGGTTGGCTTCAAGCCACTGTGCAAAAAAATGTCCTGAGTATAACTTTGCTTTGAAATTTTAATTTCTTTTTATAAAGATAACTTACTATTCATATGGCTAGTATTATCAAAAAATTCTTAAGAGTAGCAAAATCTTATAAAAATGAACATGTAATTGAAAAAATGAAATATTATTTTCAAAAATCATATTTTTAAAAAATATTAGACTGAGAAAAAGACCTAAGAGGTCATCTAGTCAAAGGATCTAGATCTGGAAGAAATTTCAGAGGCTATCTGATCCAATCCCTTCATTGTACGGATGAAGAAACTGAGACCTAGGGAGTTTAAGTACCTTACTTAAGGTTATGGAGATAGCGACAGGATTGGAACCTAGGTTTTTTGACTCCTGAACAATTTGTTCTTTCCACTGTATCAGTACTTGTATATACACAGTAACTGTATATAAGGATCCTTTTATATAATATATTCCATAAGTGATCATTAAGCTTTTGCAGAAGTTTCAGTGACATCTACTTCCATAGACAGTGAATTTATTCCACTATGATAGAACTCTAATTGTTAGGAGGTTTTTTTTCCATACATCAAACTTAAAATCTATAGCTCTGAAACTTGCGCATCCTTTGTCCCTAATTCTGCCCTCTGGGTCCAAGCAGAACAAGTAGAATCTCTCTTCTACCAGACTTTAAGACATCTATTTTGGTCCTATTCTTTTTGGAAGGCAATTGGGGTTGAGTGACTTGCCCAAGGTCACACGGCTAGGTTTTTGTTTGTGTGTGTTAAGTGTCTGAGGCTGGATCCAAACTCAGGTCCTTCTGACTCCAGGGCCGGCGCTCTACTCACTGCGCCACCTAGCCACCCCCTTTTGGTCCTATTCTTAAATCTCCTCTTTTCCAAACTAAACATGCTCAGTTCTTTCAATCAATTCTCATATGGCATGACCTAAAGGTCCTTCATTATCATCCTTGTTACTGTCCTCTAAATACTCTCCAGTTTATAAATGTACTTCCTAAACTGTAGCATCAACAAATGACGATCAACTGTGAAAGACTTGGCTTATTCAGTAGTTTTTCCAGTTGTGTCCAACAATCTGTGATCCCATTTGAGCTTTTTTTGGCAAAGATACTAGAGTGGTTTCCCATTTCCTTCTCCAGGTCACTTTATAGATGAGGAAACAGAGGAGAACAGGGTTAAATGACTTGCCCAAGGTCACATAGCTAGTAAATATCTGGGGCCAAATTTGAACTCAGATCTTCTTGACTCCAGGCCTGGTGTTCTATCCATGGTGCCACCTAGCTGTCCTAAAGACTTGGCTAGTCTTGGGAGCAGCTAGGTGGTTCAGTGAATAGAGCACCAGCCCTGGAGCCAGGAGGACCTGAATTCAAATCCGGCTTTAGACACTTAACACAAAAACTATTGGTGTGACCTTGGACAAGTCACTTAACCCCAATTGCCCTCCAAAAAGCAAAAAAGAAAAAAAGACTTGGCTAGTCTGATACTCTGATCCAAAAGCTACAGTAATCCAAGATGACTCCAAGGGACTCATGAAAAATGTTCCCTATATCCAGAAAGAAAACTAATGAATGCAGACTGAAGCAGACATTTGAAATTTGTTTTTTTTCCTTGCTTTTTTTTGCAGTATGGTTAATATGGAAATATGCATGCATGGCTTTACATGTATAATTGATATCATATTGCTTGCCTTGCTTGGAGAATCTAAGTACTTGCTACATTAGTCAGTCAACTTTATTTATTTAGCCCTAATTATGTGCTAGGCACTGTGCTAATCTGGGTATACAAAAAAAAAATTGGAAATTGTCCCTGCTCTCAAAGGGCTTACACTCTAGTGGAGGAGATAACATGTATAAACGAGAACCTACAGGGCAGATACAGAATAGAGGGAAAGTAACATTAGAGAGGAAGGTTCCAACTGTAGGTAGGGAGAGAGCAGGAAAGGTCTCTTAGAAAAGTTGGGATCTGAGTTGAATCTTAAAGGAAGCCACAGATTTCCAAGAGTTTGAGGTTGGGAGGGAGAGCATTCCAGGAATAGGAAACAACTGAGATCAGACTTAAGAATGACGTAAAGTGAGTGCCTGGGGGAAAGGCACTACATTCAATTACCCTCCCTATAAGTCATGATTCAATTAACAACAAGCCCAGAAGCCTAGAGAAACTGGGGAGGGGGAGGATGAAACAAGAGAAGGGGGGGTTCACCTTTCCCCCACTCCACCCTGCCCCCAGAAAGGCCATATGTTATAGACAGTGAGTTCCTTTGGAAATAGTGTTGGATTTGAAGAAATAATATTCTAGATTCTGAGCTGGAAGGTATTTGAGAGCCATCTAACTCCTCCCCTAATTTTAAAGATTAGTCTCTTGGAGGGGGAGGTGAAATCGACTGTCCAAGGTCACAAAGGCCATGAACTTCAGAGGCAGGATTTGAAATCAGGGTCTCAGACTCCTGCCTCAGGCTTTTTTCTCCTGTCCCTGAAGACCACAGCTGTTCTTTTTAGTTTTGCTCCATTGGAACCATTCTGTGTCAGAGTATTTCCTAGAACAACCAGCAATCCCTGGGTTGTGTTTCTTCATCTGGCATGGTGGATACTCTCTGGTTTTACCTAGCACTGGCTGCTCTGTCCCACAACAAATCAGCCACAGGAAGTTTGGTGTGAGAGTCTAATGTACAAATTATAAACAGCTAAATCTATTCAAGGGAATAGAGAAATACTGAGCAGTTTGCATGGCAAACCCAGGGCTAAGATGGGCGAAATAATTCAGTTTTGTCCAATATGAATTCCTAACTAGGGCAGCCAATTTGCAGCCCTGGGTGGCAAATCAAAAATGAACTATGAATGGCTTTCTCTATAGTTTCTTAGTGAAAAAAAAAGTAGAGACAGACTGAAACAGAGAGAGATGTTTCTTTCCATCATACCACCATCCTAGGCATGTACAATATCTCTTTAACTTGACTTTTCCTTTTAGCAAAATCTGAAAGAAAAGAAATACTTTAAAAGATTGAAATACAAGAAGAAATGAAGGTAATCAAATTACTAAGGGCATTTCACAGAGAGTGATTTCAAGATCTGAGAATCAACTTTCAGGTCTGAGAATTTACAAGTCCATGCTACTGCTCTGGTTAAAAAGAGGGACTCAGCTTCGTTCAATGTAAAGAATGTTCAATTCTTCAACAGAAGAACTGTATCTGATTCCCTGTCCTGCTACTTACTATCATATGACCCTGGGCAAGTCCCCTTCTTTTGATGGGTCTCAGTTTCCTCTTATGTAAAATTAGGGGGTTGAACCTAAAGTCTCTTCCAGCTAGAGATCTATGATTTTACTCAGTCAATAAACATTCATTAAGCACCTACTATGTTCCTGACATCGTGCTCAGTGCTAGGGCTATAAAACGAGGCAATAGATAGTCCCTGCCCTCAAAGATCTCATAATCTAATAGAGGAGACACAAGCAAATATGTGCAAATAAGCTACATACAGTTTAACTACTAAACAATTCAAGGAGGAAAGAGATATCTTAGATACAATATGTACAGAAATAAGTATGGTATAAGGAAAATAGAAGAGGTTTGTGCTTCATATTTATGAAAAGAGGGCCACAAATGCCAGGGGAGATATTTTACACAAAACTTTAGTGGAAAGAGCATTGTCTCTGGAAGGGAGGACCTGGGTCTGAATCTTGGCCCTGCCATTTACTATGCATGACTATGGACAACTCTTAAACTTTCTTATCCTCTGTTTCCTTGTCCTGAAGACCCTTCCAGATCTAAGTCTATGATCTGAATATCTTAAGTGTGATAAAGAATTTCAGTGCTCTTCAGTTTCCCAAACTTCATCAACACAAAATAGCAGTAAAGGCCTGTTGCTATATCCTTTATTTTTATATATTCATTGATTCTGCTTCTTTGTGATTAACTGGCCATTTAAGTGACCCTGGAGTTTATTCAGTTGTTCTTTTTTTATCATAAACACATAGGACTGAATATTCCTTCAGCACTGTAGTCAGTGGTAACATTCTCTATATTAATGACATGCATCCTGAACCAAAAGTACACTTAGCCTCTAAGTTAATATATTTAATAAGTAGTAGTAATGTGTCATCTAGTATAAGTGAAAAAATATACCTTACTGATTCCTAGCATAAAATCATAGAAACCTGGGGCGGCTAGGTGGTTCAGTGAATAGAGCACTGGCCCTGGAGTCAGAAGGACCTGAGTTCAAATCCAGCCTGAGACACTTGACACACTTACTAGCTGTCTGACCTTGGGCAAGTCACTTAACCCCAATTGCCCTCCAAAAAGCATAAAAAGAAATCATAGAAGCCTAAAAAAATTTGTAGTAGAAAGGGACCTTGGTGATCATTATAGTTCAAACTAGATCTTATAGGTAAAGAAACTAAGTTTAACAGAAGAGGGAAGTCAAATGCAGTCCTGGTCCAATTGAAGAAGTAACTGACTAGGGAACCTAGGTCTAAATTCAGGCTTTTCCATGTCCTACCTGTGTGACCTTGGGCAAGTCAGTTCGCTTTGCTCTGAAACATGAGAAGGTTGGACTAGATGAGTTTTTAGGTCCTTTTTATCACTAAAACTAGGATTCTGTCTTTCTACCACTTTTCTTTTTATTAGTGACTTGTTATATGGCTAGATAGCTCACATTTATATAGTGATTAAAAACTTTCAATGTTCACTAAATCAATAAGTGCCCCTGGATAAGTCTTCCATTTGTGACTCAAAAGGAATATGTCTCCACAGAAAGAGGAATTATGTTTCCAATTGCTTCTCTAATTAGTGTTCAGGGGAAATCCCTGGTCAAAAAAATGCTTTCTCCTACTGCTGTACTTCTCACTGTCAATGACTGAAGGCTTAAAAAAAAAAACTCTCCCTTCTGATAATCTTTCTTTTGTTCACTTTGGAATTACTGGTCTAAGTGATGATGTGATTGGGCAGGAGTGTCTGGGAAAGCTCAGCCACTATGGGAAAACATTAAGGTGAAAAACTCCAGGGCTCTGCCCTTGGCTCTCTCCTTTTCTCTCTATACTCTCCTACTTGGTGACCTCATTAGCCCCCTTGGATTCAATTCCCATCTCTCTGAAGATGATTCCCAGGTCTATATGTCTCTCTCCTTAATTAGTCTCTATTCTCTAACACAAAACCCCAGTCCTATATTGCCAGGTGAAGGCTGAATGTCTCTTGGATGTCCTGGAACTCAGCATAATCCTAAATGGATAATAAAAAGACGTGGGTCAGAATCTGGTTTTGCCAGTTAGTGGTACTGTAACTGAGGATATGACTTAATATTTCTGGGCCACAGTTTTCTCATCTGTAAAACAGGGAGTTGGAGTAGTTTATCTTTGAGATCCCTTCAGTCTCTAAATATATGGTCTTATATCCAAAATAGAACTCATTATTTTCCCTAGACCCCAAACTTCCCAGTTTCTGATGAAGGCACCACCATTCTTATAGTCATCTAGGTCTGCAAACTCAAAGACATCCTTGAGTCTTCCTTCTCCCACACCATTCCTTCATAAATACATAGGATAAATTCATTTCCTATGTTCTGTCCATTCTACCTGTACGATACTTTTTACATCTATCCCCTACTATGAACTCATATAATTCCTAATTTAGTTCAAAACCTTCATCATCTCTCAACTGAACTATTACAATAGCCTCCTAATTTAGTTCTCCAAGCTTCAGATCTCTTCTCTCTCCACTCTATCCTCCATAGATTGGAACAGCTATAACTGCCAAAGTGATCTTCCTAAAGCACGGATCTGACCATGTCATTCCCAGATGAAAAAAACTTTCCTGGTTCCTTATTGTTTCTAAGAAAAAAGGCACTCGCTGGCCAGGCATTTGAGGTTCTCCATGATTTGGGCTCAGTTTACCTTTTGAATCTTATTTCACTGCTTCCATTAATATACTCTGAGGTCCAGTCAAATGAATTACTAGATGTTCTTCAAATTTTGCATTCTATCTCCAGGCTCTTTCTTATCTCCCTTTTCCCATTCTTTCTCAATCCCTAGAAAGCAGTAGCACCTCATCCCCTCTTAAAATCCTTGACTTCCTTGAAGTTTCAGGTCTTTGAAACTCCTTTCTAGATGCTCCCAGTTGTTAATTTAAATTTTCTACTTTAAATTTCTTTGTGTTTAGTTATCTGTGTGCTTGTTATATCTTCTCATTTCCAGTTCTAGAATGCAGGCTCCTTGAGGGCAGGTACTATTTTGGGTGGTGTTTTTGTTTTTGTCTCAGCCTTGAATACCTAGTAATAATATACATTACAGAGGAGTTGCTAAATTGCATCCAGGGCCAGAATATTCCACACCAATGACATCACAGGTTGGAAGCAAAAAAACAGGAAAATTCCTAGCACCAAGCATAGTGCCTTGTACAATGGAGAAAAAGAACTAGAAGGGATCTTTAAAGTCATCTCACGGATGACTTGTGTTCAAATCCTAGTCATTATGTAAAATGAAGCTGAACTCTTGAGTAATTGAAAAGCCAATAATAGTTTTGGAGAAAAATTAAATATACCTCCCTCTTCTCAGCACAATGTTATATCTATTGCCAGAAGTGGTCACTGTATAGAGTATTTCTGCTTAACTGCTCCTCTTTGATACAACAAAAGATTCAATGAAGGTTAGGAAGGAGTGGTTGGGCAGAGGACTTAACCCTAAATTATAGTGACATACCATGTAAATGGTAGATATAACAAAAACGGCAACGGTTAATATTGGAATACTGTGGGAAGGCAGGCCTACTGGTGCAGTGTAGGTGAAAGTGACTTGGTTCAAATATTCTGAATTTTAACTTGGAATTATGTAAATGGATAAACTGTTCATACCCTTTGACCCTTCCATCCCATATACTCTAAGGAAATAAAACAAACATAAAAAGATCTAAAATATAAAAATATTAATAGCAACACCTCATAGTAGCAAAGAACTGGAAACAAAATGGGTACCAATCCACTGAGGAAGAGCTAAAAAAACTGTTATATTAGTTCAATGGAATATTATTATGCAAAGAAAAATAATGAAAATGAGGATTTCAGAGAAACACGGGAAGACTTACATAAACTGACACAGAAGAACCAAGAGAATAAAGAACAATTTATAATGTAAGTATACAAAGTATAATGTAAGTGAAAAGATCACTAAAAGGAAGTTAAACCCTGAATAACAAAAAGCAAAGAAAGTCTCAGAAAACAGGTAACAAAAAATATGTCCCTCCTAAAAGTGGAGAGGTAGTGGATGACTAGGACAGGATATTATATACGCTGTTAAACTGGGTCACTCTTGGTACTTTTTCTTTGTCACAAGAGAAGATTCAAACTGGAGGGAGGAATGGATATAATGACAAAAAGCATCAATAAAATATTAAATATTTAAAAGACATTACAGCAATGTAACAAAAGGAATCAATGATGAAATTTTTAAAAATTAGATAAAATAGAGAGGCAGGGCCAAGATGGTGGAGAAGACAGGGCTTCACCTGAGCTCTCCCCCAAACCCCTCCAAATACCATTAAAACTTACTCTGAATAAATTTTAGAGCAGCAGAAACCACAAAAATATGGAGTGAAACAAATTTCCAGCCCAAGACAACTTGGAAGATCAACAGGAAAAGTCTGTTGCATCAGTGTGAGAGGAGTACAGGCCAGTGCAGACAGAGCAGAATGGGCCCCAGCAAACCAGGAACAGGTGTTGGGAGCCACTGAATCAGCAGCAGCAGGGGCAGCAGCTGCTTCCAGAGCTCTCAGCCCACAGACACTAAAGGGATCACACAACTGTTCAGAAGATTACAGAGGTCTTTTGCTAGCTCTGAGGCAAGACTCTCTGACTTTGCCCACACTTGGATCCAGGTCATAATCCTGGGTGGCAGACCCAGGGAAAGAAGGAGCACTAACACAGCAGAGCTTGCAGCAGCAGTGGAGTAGGGACCTTCCTCACAGTGCCAGGGTAGAAAAGAGTACTTGTGTTTGCTAATAGACCAGAGCACAGTCCAGGAGAGGAGTAAACACCTCTCCTTAGATCATAACACATTGGAAGAACTGAAAACTTACAGGTCTCTAGAAATATCTTTGAAAATAACTGCACAAGGGGCGGCTAGATGGTGCAGTGAGTAGAGCACTGGCCCTGGAGTCAGGAGAACCTGAGTTCAAAACTGGCCTCAGACACTTAACACACACAAAAAAACTAGCCATGTGACCTTGGGCAAGTCACTTAACCCCAATTGCCCTCCAAAAAAAGGAAAAAAAACTGCACAAAACCCCTGAATCTTGGGACAATCCACTCTCCACTGTGGAAGCAATGCCCTACTTTAGTAAAGAGTTAAAAATCAACTAATAGGCTACTGAAAGAGCAAACAATGGGAAAGAACTCAGGCTACAGAAACTTACTGCAGTGACAAGGAAGATCAAAACACACACTAAGAAGAAAAGAACAAAGTCAAAGCTCTTGCATCTAAAGCCTCCAAGAAAAATATTAATTGGTCTCAGGCCATGGAAAAGCTCAAAAAGGATTTTTTTAAATCAAATGCTTTATTAACTTCTAGTTCACATCATTCATTTCCACAAGATTTTGCGTTACACATTTTCTCCCTGTTTTTCCCCTACCCACCACCCTAAAATATCAATCCCACTGGATATCCCTTCCTCCAATCTGCTCTCTTCCATATCTTCTCCCATACTCCCTCCGACTTTCCAGTAGGGCATGGTGGATCTCTATGCCCCAGTGCCTATATGTCTTATTTCCCAGTGACATGTAAAATAATATTGATAATAGTATATGTATATGTATATATGTATATATATGTATATATATACACACATATATATTTTAAACATTTGATTTTAAAACTTTAAATTCCAGATTCATTCCCTTCCTCCCTTGTCACTCCCCCTTACTGGGAAGATAAGCAATTCAATATAGGTTGTACACGTGTAGCTATTCAAAACATTTCCATAGCAGATATATTGTGAAAGACTGACTAGATTTCCCTCCCTTCTATCCCACCTCCCACTTGTTCTATTCTCTACTTTGATCCTGTCCCTTTTCAAAAGTGGGTGCTTCCAACTTCCCTCCCCCCCAACCTGCCCTCGCTTCCATCATCCCCCTTCTCATCCCCTTCCCCCTACTCTCCTGTAGGGTGAGATACCCTACTTAGTGTGTATTTCATTCCCTCCCTAAGCCAAATTCAAAGAGAATAGGTTTGACCCATTCGCTTTTGCCTTCCTGTTCTTCTCCATTGTAACCATTTCCCCTTACATCTTTTATATTGAGATAGTTTACCCCACTCTGTCTCTCCCCATCTCCTCTTATTATATTCCTCTCTCACCTCTTAATTTCACCTTTTAAGTATCATCCTTTCCTATTAAATTAGTCCCGTGCCCTCTATCTATGTATACTTGTACACATATATACACACATTCACATATGTATTCATACGCCCATATACCCTCCTATATAGGTACTACCTCAAATATTCCAGAGGGCAAAGGAGCTGGAATTATAACCAAGAATCACCTGTCCAGCAAAATTGAGTATAATCCTTCAGGAGAAAAAATAGACATTCAGTGACTTAGAGGACTTTCAAACATTCTTGATTTAAAAAAATGAAATTAGAGGACTTTCAAGCATTCTTGATAAAAAGGCCAGAGCTGAATAGAAAATTTGACTGTCAAATACAAGAATCAAAAGAAGCATAAAAAGGAAAACAGGAAAGGGAAATTGTGAGGGACTTAATAAGTTTAAACTGTTTACATTCTTACATGGGAAGATGATATCTGTAACTCAAGACATTTCTTGTTATTAGGATAGTCAGGAGTATATGTAGAGGGCACAGGTGTGAGAGGAATATGAAGGGAGGATATTTAAAAAATAAAATTAACGGGGCGGCTAGGTGGCACAGTGAGTAAGAGCACCGGCCTCAGAGTTGGGACGACCGGGGATCGAATCTGGCCTCAGAAAATGAGCACCCACACATAAATAATGACTGGCCGTGTAACCTTGAGCAAGTTACTTAACCCCAATTGCTTTAAAAAAAATAAAATAAAATAAAATTAAGGGGTAAGAGAGGAATGTACTGGGAGAAAGAGAAAGAGAAAGGTAGAATTCGATAAATTATCTGATATAAAAGAGGAAAGAAAAAGCTTTTACAGTGGAGGGCAAGGGAGGGTGGTGAGAGGAAGTGAGTGAACCTTACTCTCATCAGAACTGGCTCGAAGAGGTAATAACATACACACTCAATTGGGTATAGAAATCTATCTTACTTAGCCTACAGGAAAGTAGGAGGGGAAGAAGATAAGAGAAGGAGGTGGTGGTGATAGAAGGGAGGGCAGACTAGGGGAGGAGTTAATCAGAAGCAAAATACTCTTGAGAAGGGAAAGGGCAAAAGGAGAGAGAGAACAGAATAAGTAGGGTGGGGGGATAGGATAGAGGGAAATACAGTTAGCAATAGCAAGTATGAAAAAAATTCTAAAGCAAGTTTCTCTGATAAAGGCCTCATTTTTCAAACATAGAGAACTGAGTTAAATTTATAAAAAAAAAAAGAAAAAGAACCATTCCCCAGTTGATAAATGATGAAAAGATATGATCAGTTTTCAGTTGAAGTAATTAAAGCTATCTATAGCCATATGAAAAAATGTTCTAATACACTACTGATTGGAAAAATGCAAATTAAAACAATTCTGAGGTACTACCTCAAACCTATTAGATTGGCTAATAGGATAGAGAAGATAATTGACAGTGCCGGAGGGGATGTGGGAAAAATGAAATTTTAATACATTTTTGGTAGAGTTCTGAACTAATTCAACCATTCTCTAGAGCAATTTGGAACTATAAAATCGTGCATATTTTTTGAGCTAGCAATACCACTACTAGGTCTGTATCCCCAAAGAGATAAAAAACAAAAAGGAAAGGGACCTATCTGTACAAAAACATTTATAGCAGCTCTTTTCTGGGGGTAAAGAATTAGAAGTTGAGGAGGTGCCCATCAATTGGGAAATAGCTGAACAAGCTGTGGTATGTGATTGTGATGAAATACTAATGTAATAAAAGAAATGATGAGCAAGATGCCCTCAGAAAAACCTGGAAAGACTTGAATGGATTGATGCAAAGTGACATGTACTGTGTAAAAAGTAACAGCAATATTGGAAGATGATCAGCTGTGAATGAATTAGCTATTCTCTGCAATACAATGATCCAAGCAACTCTGAAGGACTTAGGATGAAAAATGCTATCCATCCCCAGAGAAAGAACTGATAGTGTCTGAATACAGATTGAAGCATACTTTTTTTTACTTTATTTTTCTTGAGTTTTTTTTTTTCTTGTCTATGTTTTCTTTCACAACATGACTATTATGGATATATTTTGTATGACTACAATGTATAAGCTATATTGAATTGCTTGCCTTTCCAATGAGGAGGGGTAGAGGGAGAGAATTTGAAACTCAAAGTTTTAAAAAAGAATGTTAAAAATTGTTTTTATGTGTAACTAGGGGAAAATAAATGTTAAATAAAAAATTTAGATAAAATGAAGGAGTTTCACTATATGATCTTTAAGGTTCATCCCTCCATCTCCAAATCTTATGATGACTATCATTTAGGATTTGTTCAGTGAGTGTTAAGAAACTGCTACTTCATTTACTGTGGTTAGAATGCCTCAGAGTCCCAGTTGGGCTGGTAATTCAATTAAAAAATTACCACGTGACAGAAATCATTTGGACATTGCCCAGTCCTGAGTCTTCCTCCTCCAGTATAATGAATGACAAGACTATCCAAATTAACCTTCTCAGAGGAACTCCTATCACTCATGCAGCCTTTTCTATCCTTAGGGATCAATTAAATGAAGTTTAGGGTATGAGGTTACCCCATGGAAATCTTGGTTTTGGATCCCACATGAATTATGGTTCTTATCTGCTACTAGTGTTCATTCCTGTTAGATAAATTAAGCAGCTATAAAAGATATAAAAGGCCTGAGTTCAGGTTCTGACTGCAACATTTCCTAGCTAGGTCAGTTAATAATTTACTCACTTCTCTGGGCCTCAGCCCCCTTCTCTGTAAAAAAAGAAAATAAGGAATGAAAAAAAAATACCTTCTTGCCTTTTCTGGAGAATTGGGAGAACTGGCTGTGGAACACAGCACATACTGTCAAGGCTGTTTATATGGTGATTAGTTTTGCTGAATTATTCCTTCTTTAGTTTTTGGTTACTAGGGATTACTTGCTAGGTGGAGTGAGGGAAGAGAGGGATGTACTTGGATACATTTAAAAATGAAAGTGACACAAAACAAATGACGTCATTAATTGTTTTTTAAATGAAGGACTTGAACTAGATGATTGCTAAAGTCTCTTCTGACTTGAGAATTCTGTAATTTGTTGGGATTAAGGTTAACAAGTAAACACTGACCATTTAAATGGTTTTTAAAAAAATAAGACCAAAGAGAAATTGGGGGCAAATAGATGATCTATCACCATGTTCCAAATAGAGGTCATACTATAACCCTTCCACTCCACACCCCCACTGCAGTCTGACGTGTAACCAAGGAGGTCACCAATTTTCTGATGTTCTTCTCTCTGGTCATCAGTTTCCCATTCTGTAAAATCAGGGGATGGAGCTTTGGCCCATTCACTACCAGAATGAAGACCATTCTAAGCAACCAGACCGTCGACATCCCAGAAAATGTTGACATCTCTTTTAAGGGTCGGACAGTTATTGTCAAAGGGCTCAGTCTCCTTGGAAAGAAGAAAAAAAGGCTTCGGGTAGACAAGTGGTGGGGAAATCAAAAAGAACTTGCAACCGTGCGCACAATCTGTAGCCATGTACAAAACATGATCAAAGGCGTTACCCTGGGTTTTCGTTATAAGATGAAGTCTGTGTATGCTCACTTCCCCATCAATGTTGTTATTCAATAGAATGGCTCACTTGTTGAAATCAGAAATTTCTTGGGTGAAAAATATATCCGAAGAGTGTGCATGAGACCAGGTGTTGCTTGTGCTGTTTCTCAAGCCCAAAAAGATGAGTTAATTCTTTTTTTTTTTTTTTTGCTTTTTTTTGGAGGGCAATTGGGGCTAAGTAACTTGCCCAAGGTCACACGGCTAGGTTTTTGTTTGTGTGTGCGTTAAGTGTCTGAGGCTGGATCTGAACTCAGGTTCTTCTGACTCCAGGGCTGACGCTCTACTCACTGTGCCACCTAGCCGCCCCGAGATGAGTTAATTCTTTTTTTTTTTTTTAAGCAATTGGGGTTAAGTAATTGGGGTTAAGTCAAGGTTACATGGCTAGTCATTTGATTTATGCGTGGGTGCTCATTTTCTGAGGCCAGATCTGATCTCGGGTCATCCAAACTCCGAGGCCGGCGCTCTTACTCACTGCGCCACCTAGCCGCCCCAAGATGAGTTAATTCTTGAAGGAAATGATATTGAACTTGTTTCAAACTCAGCTGCCCTGATCCAATAGGCCACTACAGTCAAAAACAAGGATATCAGAAAATTTTTGGATGGTATCTATGTTTCTGAGAAAGGCACAGTGCAACAAGCTGATGAATAAGTTGGAAAAGATGCCAAAGGCTGTGTCCTGAGGAGTCAACACTTATTCAGATGTCAAATAAAAATACTTTTTGTCAAAAAAAAAAATCAGGGGATGGAAGGGCAGCTAGATGGCTCAGAGAATAGAGCAGCGGCCCTGCAGTCAGGAGGACCTGAGTTCAAATCCCTCAGACACTTGACACTTAATAGTTGTGTGACATTGGGCAAATCACTTAACCCCAATTGCCTTGCCTTCCCCATTCCAAAAAAAGAAAGTTAAAAAAAATCAGGGGGTGGTGATCACAGGATTTTCAAGATCCATTCTAGCTCAAAATATTATTGCCTTATGTCCCTAGATACATTCCAACATTTCAGCAAATGGTAAATGAATTAGCCTGCAATAAACATTATGGTCAAAATGTTCCAAGCCACAAAAGATGGTGGATCATAAACTGAAGAAATATTGAGGTAACTCATGAAAATGTATGTATACTAGCCTAAATACTATATATCTATATAGATGCTAGCTGTGTGTATGCCTCAATTCATGCAGTATAGCATAAGCAATGACTTGTGATGATGTTTCTAGTTGCAAAGTTGAGTGTTTTCTTGTGTTCTTTTTATTCTTTTCAATAATGGGAAAGAAACATGGAATTATGGAACCAAACTTGAATTAAAGATGTCACTGAAGAAATGCATGAGCGAGAGAGAGAGAGAGAGAGAGAGAGAGAGAGAGAGAGAGAGAGAGAAAAGAAGAAGGGGGAGAAGAAGAAGAAGAAGAAGAAGAAGAAGAAGAAGAAGAAGAAGAAGAAGAAGAAGAAGAAGAAGAAGAAGAAGAAGAAGAAGAAGAAGAAGAAGAGCTGCTCATGGAAGATAACAGATAAAGATTAAGAGCTAGTGAGCTCCAGTGATATCTTTGTGATTTCATGGAGGGAAGGAAATAAGCATTATTAAGCACCTATTATGTGCTAAGCACTGTTCTGAGTGCTTTACAAATATTATCTCACTTAATTCTTACAGCAAACCTAAAGGGTAGGTGTTATTATTATCCTTATTCTACAACTGAGGAAACTGAGGCACAGTACTGGTGAACAACTCTAGTAAATAGGAAAACCCACAGAGCTGGCCAGCTCCTAGTTGTTTCCCAAATGTGCAATGGTATATCCCAAATCAGGACCAAAGGGATCCAGAGCTGATATTCTTTGTCTTGATATAAATAAATTACAACCAGTTACGTTCCCTGTGAGTGTGCACTATATCTATTTTTCTTGAATGCTTTAGGCCAAGATAAGTCTAGAGAGAGACAAAGTACATACATACACATCAAAGAAACCTGTGCTTGAGATGACACAGTTGTGAAAGCAATGATCAAGTGATTTTTAAGAGAGCTCAAAAAGGGGAACTCAATTCAATTCCCTAAGTATCCGTTTATTTGTTGTAATAGTATTTTTCAATTATATGTAAAGACAAATTTTAGCATTCATTTTTACAGAATTTTGAGTTCCAAAATTTTCTCCCTCCCCTCTTCCTAAAATGGTAAGCAATTTGATATAGGTGATACATGTGTAAAACATATTACCAATACTATATTGTGAAATACTATGTGTATTCATAGTTGTGAAAGAAGAAACAGATCAAAAAGGGAAAAAAACATGAAAAAAATAAAGAAAGTGAAAAACGAATGCTTCAATCTGCATTCAGAGTCCATCAGTTCTTTTTCTGGTTGAATCCTACAAGTATTTATGAAGTGCCCCCTACTATGTGTCAGGTACTGTGTTAGGTCCGTGAGACACAAAGACAAAAAATAAATCTCTGCCTTGAAAGAGCTTATGCCGTATTAAAGGGAAGATACCAAATGACTGGGGAAAAAAAATCACAGACAGTATTATTACACTCTCAATTTAATACTGTTCAATTTTTTATTAAAAGCCTGGTACTCTTAGTAACTGATGAGGAGAGTGATGAACTGTGAGGACCAGGGAAGGCTTAGCTACCTGCCTCACAGGACTGCTATGCGGTTCAAATGTGAAAGCACCAGGCAGATGCTCTGCAAACACTAAAGCGCTAGATAAATGGCAGTTCTTATTTTTAGAAAAAAAAATAAATAAGCCAGAGCCAGATTGTGAAGGACTTTAAAGGCTAACAGGATGACTGAGAGAAAT
Organism: Gymnobelideus leadbeateri; assembly: GCA_011680675.1. Taxonomy (NCBI): domain Eukaryota; kingdom Metazoa; phylum Chordata; class Mammalia; order Diprotodontia; family Petauridae; genus Gymnobelideus; species Gymnobelideus leadbeateri. The sequence goes on from WOXC01002823.1 coordinate 87,657, forward strand.
CAGCAACTCCTGACCCATATACCTAGTTTCTAAACTCCACAAAAACTGCCAGCATTATGATTCTTTACATTAATACAATAATTTTCTCTAAACAGTTCTGAGTGCCACTGGTAGGTCTAGGTCACTGGCCAGGGACGGAACAGGGTGATGCTGGTAGGGTCAAGGGAGGAAACTGGGAATAAAGAAAAAGCTATAGGAGAAAGAGGAAGAGTACTACCCCTGGACTCAGAAACCTCAGTTCCAAAACTCTCACTTACAGATACTGATTAAAAAACTCTTATAATTTAGTTTAGGGAAGGGGGCTGGGACTGCATCTCTGAAACTCAGCCAGACTCTAGGAAATATAGCCTAGTAGTTTTGGACAAGTGGCCTTTTGGCAGGAGCAATTTTACCTCTGAAAATCCACAAACAATTATTTGAATTATTTTACCTTTTATTAACAACAGCCACTCAGCTCAAATAGCTCCGATACTTCAGATGTTATACTGACCTTTCTGGAATGAGTCTTTCATGGGGGTGGGGAAAGGGAGGGAATGGGAGAAACTGGGTGCCAGAGCCAGGGGAACCAATTTGCACTTCAGAGATAATGAGATAACATCAGTGAACCTGAACTCAGAGGAGTTTCCCCTCCTACCTCCACCTTGTCCCGCCTCAGGGGTTGTAAATTGCAAAGGATATAGACCAGGAAACAAAATCCAAGTAGGAAGGAATTTGTGAAAAGTCCCTGCCAAAGCAGAGTCATTTTCTGTTGGGTTGAAAACAGGATGAGTCCCTTTTTTTTCTAAAAAAAAACTTAAACTTTTTTTTTTTGAAGCCAGACAAGACATTCTGAGCACTTTAGATTTACAAATGCCCCATTTCTCCACCCGTTTCATTTCAGTGGTTGGTCTGTAATCCTAGATATTTAAATGGAAAATAATTCAAGTTTTTATAAAATTTTTCCTCTTTTTATGGATTATTTTTATCATCAAAAAATTTCTACACCTGTAAAGCATCTGTAACCACAGGAAAAATACTTTAGATCTTGCCTGAGACACTGCAGAAAATTCACCATTTAAATATGTCCCGTCATTCTAATTCTAGCTCACTGAGATGTTTTTAGTTACCAAATTATATCCAATATTTTGACTATCCCTCTCAGCTTCTTGTCTTTCAAAAAAAAATTTTTTTTGCCTTTCTGAAGGGGGGAGGGCAGGGCAATTGGGATTAAGTGACTTGTCCAAGGTCACACAGCTAGTAAATGTTAAGTGTCTGAGGCCAGATTTGAACTCAGGTCCTCCTGACTCCAGGGCTGGTGGTCTATTCACTGTGCCACCTAGCCGCCCCTGTCTTTTAAAATTTGACCAGTGTGCCATCTCTGGTGTCATCCTGAATAATAAAAACATTCAAAAGATCTTAGTCAATAACAGATCCTTGGGGACCTCTATTAAAGACTCTCATATCTTTTGTCCAATAGTTAGTTTTATTTAGGTTAGGTCCTTCAATCAGTTCTAAATCCATCTATTGGCCAATCTGTATATCCCTAAAGTGAACCTAAATATATGTTGAAAAATGTTATCAAATATTTTCCTAAAATTCAGGTATACTATGCCACGCCATTAATCGTCTAATAACCCGTGGCAAATCAAACTGGGTACAGATTGTTCACTCCTTAATATGTTCCTCCAAGTGTTCTAAGTCTTTTTCACTCTCTCGAAGTCCTCAACATCACCCCACCCACCCTGACATGACCTATTCTTGATAAAGCCAAGTGATTACTATCTTTTTTAAAAGGTCACAAACTATGCCTCTTAACAATATGCTCTGGGGGTGGCTAGGTGGCACAGTGAATAAAGTATCGACCCTGGAGTCAGAAGGACCTGAGTGATCCGGCCTCAGAACTTCAAAACTCACACACAAACAAAAACCTAGCCTTGTGACCTTGGGAAAGTTACTTAACCCCAATTGCCCTCCAAAAAGCAAAAACAAACAAACAAACAAAAAAAAACAAACAAACCAATATGCTCTAGGGGTGGCTAGGTGGTGCAGTGAATAGAGCACTGGCCCTGGAGTCAGGAGGACCTGAGTTCAAATCCATCCTCAGACACTTAACACTTACTAGCTGTGTGACCTTGGGCAAGTCACTTAACCCCAATTGCCCCGCCCTCCCCCAAACAAACAAAAAATCAGCTATAAGACCCAGTCCCTGCCTTCAAGGAGTTTTCTATCAAAAAGGTAAAATAACAACATTCACATAAATAATAGTAATAAAAGACAATACATGACAAGTGCTATAAGCATGGTACAAAGGGTTATGGGGTTTTAAAAGAAGGGAAGATTACATCTGTTTTTCAGGATGGGGGGAAGCTCCAGAGATGAAGGGGCATTTGAATTAGGTCTTGAAGAACAGGTAGGATGGGTGATAGGAAAAGTGATTCCAAGCAGGGATAAAAGTATAAGCAAAAAATGAGCTACTTGCTGTTCCCTAAGTGAACCTCTTATGAACCTTTCCTACCTTCACACTTTTGTGAGTATGTTATGATTAATCAATATGCATTAGACAGATTAATTTGTATAGAATGAATTAGAGAGGACAGAGACTGAAAAACAATTAGCAGACTTAGGCCACAGTCCAGTAGCTAGGTGGCATAGTAGAAAGAGCAGCAGACCTGGAGTCAAGAAGATCTGAGTTTGGGGGGGGGGGTGGCTAGGTGGCACAGTGAGTAGAGTGCTGGCCCTGGAGTCAGAAGGACCTGAGTTCGGATCCAGCCTCAGACACTTACCACACACAAATGGAAAAAAAAAATCTAGCTGTGTGACCTTGGGCAAGTTACTTAACCCCAATTGCCCTCCAAAAAGCAAAAACAAAAACAAAAAAAGAAGATCTGAGTTCAAATCTGACCTCAGACACTTACTAGCTATGTGACCTTGGGTAAATCATTTCCCCATTTGCCTCAGTTTCCTCATCTGTAAAATAAGCTGGAGAAGGAAATGGCAAACCACTTGAGTATCTTTGCCAAGAAAATCTCAAATGGGGTTATGAAGAATTAGATATGACTGAACCATAACAACAAGCAGACACAGTCCAAGAGAAAAGTAAGGAAGGCTTCGACTAGGAGGAGGAAGAGAAGCTAGACAGATGAAATAGACATTATGGAGGAAGAATCAAGTAGATCACAAATTTAGAGTTAGAAGAGACCTTAGGGAACATAGAGTTTAAGTTCATTTTAAAGGGGAAGGAATTAAGGCCTAGCAAGGGAGAATAACTTTCTCTAAAGTCATATAGCCAATAATTGGCAAAGTTAGGCCCTGAACCCAGGTCCTCCAAGTACAAATCAACAGTTCTCTCAGTAATACCAAAATTAACAACTGATTGGCTATGAGTGGGGAGAAGGAGCTAAGGTAACAAGGAAGAGTCACTAGTCAAAGATGAGTGAGATTTTTGTGCCTTAGAGAACAGTGTAATCATTAGAGGACACAAGGAAGTCAAAATTGAAATCTGGGTTTCAGGGGAGGGCAGTAAGTTGGTGCTGGATCTGATATGCTGACAAGCCATCCAGATACATAGGAGTAGCAAAGAAGGGACTGGAGCCTAGAAGGGAAGACTGGAATAGAAAAAGAGATTTGGTAATAAAGAGACTAGTGAAAGCCAAGGAAGGAAATGGAAACAACAGAGGAGAATGCAGAGAGGGAAGGGATGCCAAGGTGGTAGAGGGCAAAACCCGGGAGACTTCATTAAGGTAAGGTACCAAAGACAAAGGAGGGGTCAGTGAAGGAACAGAGGAGTAGACTCTTTCATAGGGATGCTGTGAGGCTCTAATGGACCCTGTCTGTAAAGTGATTTGTTGTTGTTTCAGTAATGTCCGTGATCCCATGGACCATATTGTTCATCTAGTAAGTGTCTGAGGCTAGATCTGAACTCAGCCATCTAGTTGCCTAGAAACAGCCATATAGCTGTTTGTAACATGCTTTTATAACCATAAAATGCTATATAAGCCAGTTATTATTATTGTTATTGTTATTTTTTTCCCACAGAGTACAGCAACATAGGGAAGAGTGAGTTTCAAAGAAACAAGGTCAACAACAGCTCTATCAAGGGATTTATAGAATAAGACAAATCCAATGGATCTGATGATTATGAGGGCCACTGATGACCTTTGAGAAAACACAGAGAGGATAGAGCCCTGAGCTTGGAGCCAGGAACAACCTGGATTTGAATCCTGGTTCTGACATTTTCTGGCTTTGGACCTCAGGAAAGCAACTTAACCTCCTTGAGACTCAGCTTCCTCATGTGCAAAATGGGAAATACTAATACATCTGCTCCCTGCTTTGCAAGATTTTGTGAGCAAAGTCCTTTGTATACTCAAGAGGACTAAAGGAATACGCATTCTGGTAATTTCAGTGAAGTGGTGGGAATGGAAGCCAGATTACAAAGGGTTAAGGGCTTGAGCAGGTGATGTGAGGCCTGAGAGGTGCAAACTATTCTGTAGCTTAAGGGGATAGCAGGTTTGAGGAGAGGTAGTCTTTAGGATCCCAGAGGGAGGCCTGACCAGGTTTCTTGGCAGACAGGAAGGAGCCAGAGGAGAGGGAAAAGACTGAAGATGCCAGAGATAAAGGAGAGGAGCAAGGCCCCAGAGAAGGTGGGAACAGACCTGTTACAGAGCACAGGTGAAGAGGTTAGCCTTGATTGGAAAGAGGGAGCAGGAAAGGAAAAAGACAGGTAAAGATCCAGAGACATTTCAGGATGAAGAGCTGGATATTGGAGAAGCTGAAGTTGCCTCCTGAGAATGTGTAGGGTTGGATGGGGCACAGTAGGGCCTTAGGACAGAGGTTGGGGCAAATGTGATAGGGAGGCCACAATCTTCATCCATTTCATCTTGACAGACGGGCCCGTATCAGTGGGGAGAGGGTCTATGGATCACCCCATGTTGTCTCTCCAATGTTTATATGGAAGAAATTAGGTTAATAAAACAGATATCAAGCACAATTCTAAAGGAAAAATAAGTTACAAAAGGGAAAAAATAACAATAATAATAACTGGCTTATATAGCATTTTATGTTTTATAAAAGCATGTTACAAACAGCTATATGGCTGTTTCTAGGCAACTAGAATGGTTGAGTTCAGATCTAGCCTCAGACACTTACTAGATGAACAATATGGTCCATGGGATCACGGACATTACTGAAATAACGACAAATCACTTTACAGACAGGGTCCATTAGAGCCTCACAGCATCCCTGTGAAACAGATACTTCAGCTTGAAATAAGTCCTTCCATTTCGTATTATGCCCACTTTACAGATAAGCAAAGTGAGGGACTTTCACCTCAAGTGCCCTTGGCATGGTCACACAGCTAGTAAGTGACAAATGTAGAATCTGAACCCAGATCTTCTTCACTCCACCTATGGAATGGAGGAGGGCAGTAAAAACCAACTTCCTTTGCCTGGGTGACCAGGTGAGTACCTGGGGCTCATGGTATATACTTTGAGCTACTTTTTTCTTCCTTTCTTCTCTTCCTTTCCTAGCTCAATTGCCAGGGCTGATTTAAAAGGCCTGGAAGGGATGATTGTTTCAGTTTCCTAGTCCACAGTCTTGGCTCCACCATTCTGTCCTTCCAGAACACAGTGCCTATCCCACTTCATACATTTTTCCTTGTTTGCTCTTCTGCTTATCTCAATCAAGTTGTGTGTCTCCAGACAAATTCACAACCAGCTCATCTTCCTTAAATTTTTATATATTTTTTCTAATTACATATAAAAATAATTTTTAACATTTGTAATTTTTTGGTATTTAGTTTTTTGTAAATAGTATTTTATTTTCCCCAATTACATGTAAAGATAGTTTGCAACATTCTTTTTTAAATAAGATTTTGGGTTCCAAATTTTTCTCCCTCTTTCCCCTCCCTCCCCAAGAGCAAGCAATCTGATATAGGTTAACATTTGATTTTTTAAAATTTTAAGTTCCCAATTCTCTTCCTCTCCTTTCCCCTTCTTGAGAAGGCAATTTTATATAGATTATACATTATATATTATATTTTATATAATAGATTATATATTATAATATATATTATATAATATAGATTATATATCATATTTTAATATTAGTTCTGTTACAAAAGAAAATACAGATTAAAAAAAGCCCAAAGCAATAAAAATAAATTTTTTTAAAGTATGCTTCAATCTACATTCAGACTGTAATCAGTTCTTTCTCTGGAGGTGGATAGCATTTTTCATCCTAAATGCTTTAGAATTGTCTTGGATCACTGCATTGCTGAGAATAGCTAAGTCATTCACAGGTGATCATCATACAACATTGCTATTACTGTGTACAATGTTCTTCTGGTTCTGTTTACTTCACTTTGTATCTTTCTAGGTTTTTCTGAAAGCATCCTGCTTGTCATGTCTTGTAGCACAATACTATTCCATTACAATGATATATCACAACTTATTCAACATTCCCTAATTGATGGGCATCTCATCACTTTCCAATTCTTTACCACCACAAAAAGAACTGCTATAAATATTTTTGTACATATAAGTCCTTTTCCTTTTTTTTTGCAGGGCAATTGGGGTTGAGTGACTTGCCCAAGGTCACACAGCTAGGTTTTTGTGTGTGTTAAGTGTCTGAGGCTGGATCTGAACTCAGGTCCTTCTGACTCCAGGGCCGGTGCTCTAGTCACTGCGCCACCTAGCCACCCCTTTTCCTTTTTCTTTGAACTGTTTGGAATAATGACCTAGTAGTGATATTGCTAGGTCAAAGGGTTTGCACAAGTTTTATAGACCTTTAGGCATAGTTCCAAGTTGGTATCCAGAATGGTTGGATCAGTTCACAACTCTACCAAATATGCAATTTAGTGTCTCAATTTTCTCACATCCACTCTAATAACTAGCTCATCTTTCCAACAGCACCCCACTTCAGTTCATTCTCCCAAGCTCATAGTTATCTGTGAAAGAAGGTGAACTTTCTCTACCTCAGGGTGACTATAGACCAGGCTGACCGTGGAACATGGTTAGGTGCAAATAAGCCTTGGGAATATAATGAGATATATATATACTTATAATGAATTATAAGTAACTACAGCAGTTCTGTCTTGCATACCTAAGCTCAAATGCAGCTGTATATTGAACCACAGTGATAGCAGCTTTCAATCTTTCCTTATGATCTTAGATAGCAGGATTCCCCTTAGACCAAGCCACAAAAGGTTTAATAGATATCAGAGAGTCTGTCTGAAACAACTATCGAAAATTCAAGTCACCAAGCATTTATGAAATGTCTACCAGGTGGGAAATATGGTGCTGGCTTGTTTGGTCACAAAGACAAAACAGGAAAACAGTCCCTGCCCACCATCTTACAGTGGGGATTAGAATGGATTCAGCACAACTACATCTAATATCCATACTCTATACCCCACAAGGCTGACAGATGTACAGCCACTCCTGGTGAGGCAGACCCTTCTTGATTCTGGGTAAAATTAAGATGAACTGATCCATAAAGACATGCGATACAAATCTGAGCCACCAAAATCAGACAAGAGTGTTAGGGGCTAGATGTTTAGATGGAGATATTGATTATACCTGAAAGAGATTAAGTAAAGGTGATTATAAGGGAAGGGAGGGAAAGAGAATAAGTATTTGTTTGGTGTCAGGAACTACGTGAAGTGCTTTTATAAATACTGTATCATCTGGTCCTCCCAACAATCCTGAGAGATAGGTGCTGTTATTATCCCTATTTTATAGTTGAGTAAACTGAGGCAAATAGAGAAGTGACTTGCCCAGGGTCACACAACTATTAATTTACTAAGGCCAAATATGAACTCAGATCTTCCTGACTCCAAGACCCGTGTTTTCTCCACTGTAATACCAGTTGCCTATATGATTATGTGATTATAAGGTAGCCAAACCTGGTCTATGGAGAGACACTTTTGCTTTTATGATTCTTAGGAAAGTAAATAAAAACTTTGCCAGTACTTTTCAGCCTTCTCAATGACCTTCAATTTCCTTATAATGTTGTCATTCAGTTTCAGTCACATCCAACTCTTTGTGACCCCATTTAAGGTTTTTTTGGCAAAGATACTAGAGTGGTTTGCCATTTCCTTCTCCAGTGAATTTTACAGATGAGGCAAAGTGGGCAAAATGACTTGGCCTGGGTCATATGGCTAATAAGTATCTGAGGCCAGATTTCAAGTCATGAAGATGAGTCTTCCTGATTCCAGGCCTGTGGTTCTAGTCACTGTGCCACATAGAAGGAGTACCAATTGTTTGTATCTCTGTGTTCACATACAAGGTGATCATACCATTTATACAGGGCTTTATAGTTTGCAAAGCCCTTTACATAAAATATCTTATCACTGACATTTCCTCTTGAGGTGGGAGCAGTATCTGTCATGTAGACTAGGTAAAAGGCATTGAAACTGTCCTTGTCAGATGGTTTAGGAGACTGGTTAGGGCTGCTGACATGATTTGTTGTTGATCAGTTATTTTTGAGTTGTGTGCGATTCTTTGTGACTCCATTTGGGGTTTTCTTGGTAAAGATAATGGAATGATTTTGCCATTTTCTTCCCCAGCTCATTTTACAGATGAGGAAACTGAGGCAAACAGGATTAAATAAGGGGCAGTAAGTATCTGAGGCCAGATTTGAACTCAGGAAGAGGAGTCTTCCTAACTCCAGGCCCAGCACTCTAACCACTGCACCACCTAGCTGCCCTGATATAGTTTCTTGTTAGCCTAAGTACAAAAGCCAACCCACAAGGAAGCAGGAGTTGCTCTGGAAACACAGAGGTAGGGAAGCTGGTTCAACTAAATTAATGCTGTATTCCCGCTGAGTTTCCTTTCCATACTTTGACTAAGTAAACTTCCTTAACGTTTAGATTGTCTATGAGTGTCTCATTTCATTTCCATTTCAAACCTGAAGCATTAGAAGGGCATGAATCAAGCCCAATGCACAATATTCAAGATGATATTATAATACAAGACATTCTTTTAAGTATAATACTGTTAGCTGGCATTGACAGGTCACTTCAACATTTATAAAGCACTTTACATATAATATCTATTATGAGTCTCACAAAAATCCTGTTCGATAGTTACTATATATATTATTATGGTACGTCCATTTTAATAGATGAAGAAACTAAGGTTTATAAAAGTGATAGGACTTGCCTAGGGTCACACATTTAGTAAGTATCAGAGATAGAATTTGAACTCATATCTTTTTTACCCTAAATCAGCTACTATGTCTTGTATTTAATCTAGTGACCAATTTTCTATTTAAATTATTACTCTTTAATTACTTGGTATGTCTTATAGTTTTCCCTGGTTAACTCAATTTTATAAAGCATAAATGGCTTCCCATTTTTCACTGCAGAGGCCTAAAAACATTGAAAACTAGTCCAATTCAAGGGGCCACTAGGTGGCGCAGTGAATAGAGCACTGGCCCTGGAGTCAGGAGGACCTGAGTTCAAATCCAGCCTCAGACACTTAACACAAAAACTAGCTGTGTGATCTTAGGCAAGTCACTTAACCCCAACTGCCCTCCAAAAAAAGGAAAAGAAATTTAGTCCAATTCATGAAACATACAATTTTCCATCATTTTTCTTTCTCTCATTCTCCCCAGTATGACTGAATCAATAAATGAGTCACTGGAGTTGTAACTGTTTGTTATTGTAAATATGGGTTTTACTTCCACTGATACAGCATGCAGGCCATCCAAGCCTGCCAGTTTCTGTGTAACTCTTGGTCCATGCTCTCTCATAAATCCATTGGGGTGAGGGGTGGAGACCCAACATGTTATAGACCTTCCTTTGGATCTCATAGGATCATAGATTTAAATTTGGAAGGAGCCTTCAAGGCTATCCAGTCCAAACTCATCTTACAGATGACAAGACTGCGGCATAGAGGGGATAAGTGATTTGATGCCGGTTGCAGATCTAGTGCCTATGTGAGGCAGCCAGCTGCATGACAACCATCAGTTTCACTCATTCTCACTACGTGACCAGTCTCTCTTCCTTTCTGGTTCCCACATATTTCTGATGATACTCTTTATAGCCACTTGTCTTCAATGACTTATTTATAATGTGTTGCTATCTGCTCATGCCCACCATGGAGCTTTCCAGTATTCTGTGGATGATCTACAAGTTCGCTTGTTCAGAGCCTATGGTATTCCATGACTCCCAAGTATGGGATATCACTAGCAGAATACTGATATAACAAAGATAGGTCTTTTTTCAGAGCTATTCAGATGAAGCCTGCTCTTTGATCCCATTATGGTATACGGAAGGACAGCCAGTCACACAGCTTATCCATCTGTGCTGCTATCTTGTGGAGGGAGACTCTAGGGTCTTCCTCTTCCAAAGTGAGGAAAACTGCATCTGCCTCCCAGAGTTCCAGGGGCACACGTGAGAGCCGGGGGAACCTCTTTTTGCCTTTCTTTGAAGCCCTAGTGCTTAGTACATAGTAGTCACTTAATAAATGCTTGCTGATTGGCTGACTTTCTCTAATGCTATTGGCTCAACCTACCATATCCTTGCCATTGTAAGGCTCTACTGATTAGTACTCCATTTCGCTTAACACCTTTTTACTTTGAAATTTTGGCAAGACATATAAACATTTCCCACCAGTGCCTAGGACAAAGGCAGGTCTGTACTTAATGAAGTTTTTACATAGCTTTCACCCTACCTACTTCATTTTCTTTTTTTTTCTTTTTTCTTTTTGGAGGGCAGTTGGGGTTAAATGACTTGCCCACGGTCACATGGCTAGTAAGTGTGTTAAGTGTCTGAGGCCAGATTTGAACTCAGGTCCTTCTGACTTCAGGGCCGGTGCTCTATTCACCGTACCACCTAACAGCCCCCGCAGTTTCATTTTCAAAAGCAGGGAATTTTTGTCCCATCTATCACTGGGCTGGCTTGCTCAGGGCTAGCCTAAGAGGACTGAAGACCTAGTAAGGACTCTAGCTCCTGGATAACTGCTAGCTTATCACTCTGACCTTTCCAAGGTCACAACTATCTTTTTTTTTTTTTAAGCAATTGGGGTTAAGTAACTTGCTCAAGGTTACACGGCTAGTCATTATTTATGCGTGGGTGCTCATTTTCTGAGGCCAGATCTGATCTCGGGTCATCCCAACTCCGAGGCCAGCGCTCTTACTCACTGCACCACCTAGCTGCCCCTTTAGGGCAATTAGGGTTAAGTAACTTGCCCAATGTTACACGGCTAGGTTTTTGTTTGTGTGGATTAAGTGTCTGAGGCCGGATCGGAACTCAGGTCCTTCTGACTCCAGGGCCGTTGCTCTATTCACTGCGCCACCTAGCCGCCCCACAACTATCTTTAATATTCCTTCATCTAAAAGCAGGAGACAACACAAAGAAGCAAAGAACAGAGGTCTGTATCCACGGACCATATGCCAGTCTTTCACTTAAAAGGTTCAAGGCATCTTCCTTTATATCATTGTGTATAGCACCTGAACACCAACTGGACAGGAAAAAGCCAGAGCAAAGCAAGAAACGCCAATGAACAACAGTGATTCTCTATTTCCTCCAGAATCATATATAAGCTTCTTTCTGTTTTCTGAAACCTTCACAAGCTTGTCCCATCCAACCTTTCCAGTCTTCCTTCACTTTGCTCCCTTCTAGGGCCTCTGCAGTCTAGACAAATGCTCCATCCCCTGACTCAGAATCTTTGCCCTGGCTATTTTTCAGGATTGCATTGCTCTTCCACTCACCTCAGCCATCTAGCTTCCTTCAAGGCAGATTGAATCCTATCTCCTACAGGACACCTTTCCCAATCTCCTCCCTGAGCCTCCACCCCCAGTGCTGTCCCTCTATTTTTTTTTTCTTTTTGGAGGGCAATTGGGGTTAAGTAACTTGCCCAAGGTCACACGGCTAGGTTTTTGTTTGTGTGTGTTAAGTGTCTGAGGCCGGATCCGAACTCAGGTCCTTCTGACTCAAGGGCTGGCATTCTACTCACTGCACTACTTAGCCGCCCCTGCTGTCCCTCTATTACCACCTATTTTTCTGTACCTATCTTCCATGTACATAATTGTTTGTATGTTAATTGCTTCATGGAAATGTGATCTCCTTGAGGGCAGGAACTGTCTTTTTACTTTTCTTTGTATCACCAGAGTTTAGCAGAGCTCCTGGTATATAGTAAGTGCTTAATAAATGATTACTGACTGATTGAACATGGGGCACACTTTTTGCTGGTCAATGTCTTTTGAATGCATCCTAGTTCTGGCTTTTCAGTGAACCAACAGTCCATCTCTCCTTCGGTTAACAGATCAGAACCAGTTAAAAATGAAAGAGAAGGGCACTTCCATTAAACATCATCAAAAATTTCTGAAAGCAGCCTCAATCAGCCTCTTTCACATGGGAATTCCAGGCCATACCAGTTCACACTTCCCCTTTCTCCTCCCCTCATTATACTGGAACAGATATTTAAAAAAAAAACAATGAACTAGGCCCATTATTGAACAGGAGAAAAATAAAAGTGAGTTTGAGAAAACGCACGGTTCTTTTAATGAGAGGCTACAAAGGTTAGGAAGTTAGAATCAGAGGAGTAACTTAAGGTTGGGCAAAAACTAAGAAATGCTTGAATGCATTCAGCCTTCAAAAGGAACCGTATGAAAGAGATCATAAATATTTGGGAGTCCTCACAGCAGCTGAATAGAAATCAAAACAGAGGGAGCTAAAAGCCATGAAAATGGTCTGGAATAACTGCTGGGCATATAGTTCAAGAAGAATAGAAAAAAAAAAGAAATCCTGTATATAGAAAAAATACTCATAGGAGCACATTTTCTAGTAGCAAGGAACAGGAAACAAAAGTAGGTGGTCATTGATTAGGGAATGACTGAATAAATGGTAGCATATAAACATAATGGCATATTATTTCATCATAAATAATGATGAGTCATTAAGAACCAATAACCAATATCAACAACCAATGAGAAATTCAGAGAAACATGAGAAAACCTGCATGAAATGATACAGAACAGAAAGTTAGCAGCACCAAGAGAACAGTATACACACCAACTACAATAATATAAGGAAAAGTACTGGAAAACAAATCCCATTGTCACCAAATTCTGGCCCTGGAGAAGAGATGCTCTTTTGCTGGAGAGGTATGGGATTATAGGTTGAAATGTTGTATAGAATGTCAGAAATGGTGGTTATACTTAACTGCTTTTCTTTATTATGAGGGAAGACTCACTAGGAGGATATGTGTGTGTAGGGTAATATATTATGAAATAACCATAATGTTAAAACAAATGGCATCAAAATTTTAATTTAAAATGGTCTAGGGTCAACTATAGGTAAAAGGGATTATGAATTTATATGTCTTTTTATTTGTGCCTGACACTGTGTTAGGTATGGAGAGGCAGGGCAGGGGATACACTGATGAAAAACTGCTTAGTCCTTGCACTCAAGGGCCTTCCAGTTGAACAGAGGAATATAATAGCTATAAAAAGAAATACGGCAGAGGGTAGAATGTGATAAAATTCATGGAGAGATCTAGACAAAGTGCTTTAAGGAAAAAGATTGACAGTGAAAGTCTTCAGAACTCTGATTAATGCAGTGAACTCAGAGGGCTGATGATGCTTCTCCTGATAGAGGTAGTGGACTACAGGTGCTGATTAAGGCATATACACACACACACAAACACATGTATGCACACACACATACACACATGCATATATGCACACATACATAATGTACATATATTCAGACGTCATTTTATTTTGCTTGATTGTACTTTGTTATGAAGGAAGGCTACATAGGGGAGGGTGGGTTATTGAGCCTCCATGAACAAATGATCCTATTTCTTTCTGTCTTCTCCAGTATACTGACCCCCTTCCTTATTCCCATTATGTCACTTATCTTCAATCTTTCCTTGTCTACTGGCTGTTTTTCTACTACATACAAACACACCAATGTCTTTATCCATCCCCAAAAAAGCCTCACTTGATTCGTCTATCCTGACTAGATATTATCTCATATCTCTCCTTTTTGAGGCTAAAATCCTTGAGAAAACCATTTATAATTGGTGCCTCTATTACCTTTTCTCTCTCTTCTTAACTCTTTGAAGTCTGGCTTCCAAACTCATCATTCAACTGAAAGTACTCTCTCCATAATAGTTACTATTTTTTTAGAGCAATTGGGGTTAAGTAACTTGCTCAAGGTTACACGGCTAGTCATTATTTTATGTGTGGGTGCTCATTTTCTGAGGCCGGATTCGATCTTGGGTCATCCCAACTCCGAGGCCAGCGCTCTTACTCACTGCGCCACCTAGCCGCCCCTCCATAGTTACTATTAATCTCTATGGGCCACATCTAATGGCTCTTTCTCAATCCTTATCCTTCTTGAATTCTCTCAGACCTTTGCCACTATCAATCATCTTTTTCTCTTGGGTACTCACTTCTCTTTAGGTTTTGTGACACTATTCTCTCCTGATTCTTCTACCTGTTTGATCTCTCCTATTCTGTCTCATTTACTATATCCTTATCCAAGTCAAAGACAATAACTGTGGGAATTCCCCCAAAGCCCTGTCCTAGACTAGGGGTGGGGAACCTAAGGCCTCAAGGCCACATGTGGCCCTCTAGGTCCTTAAGTGTGGCCCTTTTACTGAATCCAAACTTCACAGAACAAATTCCCTTAATAAAAGGATTTGTTCTAACTTGGACTCAGTCAAAGGGCCATACGTGAGGATTTAGAGGGTCACATGTGGCCTGGAGGCTGCAGGTTCCCCACCCTTGTCCTAGGCCATTTTCCCTTCTCCTTCCAGCCAATTTCATCTGAGGAACTTATAAGCACTTATGGTTTCAATTATAATCTTCTATGCAAATGACTTTCAAATCTAGTTGTCTAGCCCTAACCTCTTTCCCAAACTTCAGGCTCTAATCTTCAGCTGTCTACTGGATATCTCAAAGTAGATATTCTATAGAACATATTAAATTCAACACATCCAAAACTAGACTCATTATCATTTCCCCCAATCCTCTTCTTAACTTTTCTGTTACCATTGTCTTCCCAGAAACACTAGCTGTTATCTTCAACTCCTCACTCTTTCACACTCACTAGATACAATCTATTGCCAAATCCTATCATTTCTACGTTTATAACACCTCTAGTACATGTCCCCATCCCCTTCTCTTCTCTGACAATGCCACCACCCTAGTATAGGCCCTTATCACCTTGAGTCTGGACTACTGAAATAGTCTGCTGATTAATCTCTGCCTGCCCACTCCAGTCCCTCCTCCACTCAATTGTCAAAATGATCTTCCTAAAATGTAATTTTGAGCACTGGGTACAGGAACAGGTGTCCATCTGACAGCTCTATCTCTCATCACAAAGTTCCAGGTCACAGATCTAGGATGAAGAGGAGATGTCAGAGCAAGTGGGGACCTGGCTGAGAACTGAGCAAAGAACAAGTTCTAGAGAGGTAGCTATGTAGCTCTGAGCCCAGGAGCAGTTCTGTAACTCAGTTCCAGCCTTGTAGGCAGATAAGTCTACAGTAGAATAACCAGGGCAAAAGACCAAGATAAAGCAACTCAGTCTCTCTGAACCTTCAGAAACTCCCAGCAGGCAAAAAGTGACTAAGTCCAGGAGATGTCTACTGAAACTCAACCACTCACAAGCCAACACACCCAAATCTGAGTCAGGAATTTACAGAGCCTAGAATAGGAGGACAGTATGTTTACTGTGGAAATATTGAAAACTTGCAGGTCCCTAGATTGAGCTGTGAAAGCAGCAGAAGGATATAAAAGAACAGAAGTTTAAGCCATATATCCATACCATCCCAGAAAAACAGAGAAGCCCACAAATTCCAGCACTAACATAAAGTCAAAAAATGAAGAAATATTCTAGAAGAATGAGGAAACAAAAAAAAAACATGACCATAAAGATCTACTATATTAACAGGGAAGCTCAAGACACAAAGAAGATGACAATAATTAGAAAATATTTACTAGGAAAGCCTCAAAGAAAAATGCAGACTGAATGCAAGCAAATCAGGAATTCCTAAAAGAGGTAAAGAAAGAGTTAAAGAGCAAAAACAAAATGCTTTTAAAAACCAAATAAGAGTGGTAGAGGAAAAATTGGAATAGAAATGAGAGCTATGCAAGAAAGACATGAAGAAAGAATTAACAGCTTGGCAAAAGCGGTATAAAATCTTACTGAAGAAAATAACTCCTTGAAAATTAGAATTCACCAAATGGAAGTCAATGGCTCCATGAGACATTAAAAAATAAGAAAAATCAAAAGACTGAAAAAATAGTACCAGAAAAACAAATGACCTGGAAAATATATTGTGGAGAGATAATTTAAGAATCAATGAACATCTATGAAAGCCATGAACAAAATAAAAATATCTAAACATCTTATTTTAAGAAATCATAAGGGGCGGCTAGGTGGTGCAGTGAATAGAGCGCCGGCCCTGGAATCAGAAGGACCTGAGTTCGGAGCCGGCCTCCGACACTTAATCCACACAAACAAAAACCTAGCCGTGTGACCTTGGGCAAGTTACTTAACCCCAATTGCCCTAAAGGGGCGGCTAGGTGGCGCAGTGAGTAAGAGCGCCGGAGTTGGGATGACCCGAGATCAGATCTGGCCTCAGAAAATGAGCACCCATGCATAAATAATGACTAGCCATGTAACCTTGAGCAAGTTACTTAACCCCAATTGCTTTAAAAAAAAAAAAAGAAATCATAAAACTGCCCTGAAAGAAACCCCCAAAAGAAACTCAGGAATATTACAGCCAACATCCAGAGTATGAAAGCTAAAGAAAAAATACAGCAAGCAGCCTGAAAAAAAGAATTCAAGTACCATGGAGCCAAACTCAGGATCACACAAGCTTTACAATAAGGGGCAGAATCTAATATACTTCATCTGAAATTTTTAAAAAAGGGCTAGGATATTATTTGTCATCTCAGACAAAGCAAAAGCAAAAATAGGCCTAATTAGGAGAAATAAACAGGGAAACTACATTTTGCTAAAAGATATCATAGACAATGAATTAATAGTAACACCAAACATAAAGACATCAAATGGCATATCATCTAAAATCTTTAAGGAAAAGGGAAATGAATTCCAAGGGAAAACAGACAGTGAAACTATACTAGTATGGCACTTCAATTTACCCCTCTCAGACCTAGATACATCTAACCATAAAATAAACAAGAAAGAAGTTAAGGAGCCAAATAGAATTTTAGAAAAGTTATATATGAAAGACCTCTGGAAAATAGTGAATGAGAATAGAAAGGAACATACCTACTTCTCAGCTGTACATGATACCATCACATGACTATATATTAGAGCATAAAAACCTCACATATAAATGCAGAAAAGCAGAAATATTAAATATATCTTTTTCCACCCTCAATGAAGCAAAAATTACATTCAATAAAGGGCCATTGAAGCATAGATTAAAGCTTAATTGGAACTAAATAACAATCTTAAAGAATGAGTGGGGGTGAAAGAACAAATCACAGAAACAATCAATAATTTCATTAATGATAATGACAAGACAAATATACCAAAATTTGTGGGATTCTGTCAGAGCAGAACTTAGAGGAAATTTTATATTTCTAAATGGTTACATCAACCAATGAGAGAAAGCAGATCAATGAACTGGGTATGGACCTAAAAATAAACACTAGAAAATCAACATATTAAAACTCCTCCACCAAGCACCAAAATACAAATCTTGAAAATCAAAGGAAGGGGTCAAAAGGTGGGCAGAGTACAGACTTGGACAAAGCTGAACTCTCCCAATATTTGCCTCCAAACAACTTTAAAATAATACCTCAAATTAAATTTTGGAACAGCAGAACCAACAAAAGATCAGGAGACATTTTTTCCAGTCTAATACAGCTTAGGAGGTTTGTAGGAGAGATCTCTAACACTAGGGTAAACACAACAAGCCTGGAGTGAAGCAGAAGCACCAGTAGTAAACCTTGGAGGTGGCAGCAACAGCAGTACTGTCAGTAGCTCTCAGCTTAAAGATGGAAAGGGTATAAGACAACTTGTCAGAAAGAGATTACAGGGGACCCTTTGCTGGCACTTGGTGCAGCTGGCACAGATTGACAACTCTATTGCCCATAAACAGTTCTGATTTGCAGTTCCAGGATGGAGAGGAGTGCGTGTTTTCAGTCAAAAAGGTGCAGGGGCCATGGTCACAGTTCCAGGGCCAAGAAAAGTTCTGGTATTTGCAGTTGCAGGATAGCAGGGACCCTTCCTGGGTAAAGACCAGAGATCAGAAAAAATATCACCATGGAAGTACTGAAAACTTACAGACCCCTAGAATTAGCTCTGAAAACAGTAGCATTAAAAAGCCTGAAGCATGGCACAGTGCCACCTTACCCCTTGGTGAGCTGAGCCCAACTTTAACATAAAGTTAAAAGTGAAGAAATAGTCTGGGAAAATGAGCAAACAACAAAAAAAGAACTTGACCATAAAAAAGCTACTATGGTGATAGGGAAAAACAAGGCATAAAGTTAGAAAAAGACAACAATGTGAAAACAACTATAAGCAAAGTTTTTTGTTTTTTTTTTTAAGCAATTGGGGTTAAGTAACTTGCTCAAGGTTACACGGCTAGTCATTATTTGTGTGTGGGTGCTCATTTTCTGAGGCCGGATTTGATCTCGGTTCATCCCAACTCCAAGGCCGGCACTCTTACTCACTGTGCCACCTAGCCGCCCCTTTTTTAGGGCAATTGGGGTTAAGTAACTTGCCCAAGGTCACACGGCTAGGTTTTTGTTTGTGTGGATTAAGTGTCTGAGGCCAGATCTGAACTCGGGTCCTTCTGACTCCAAGGCCGGCACTCTACTCACTGCGCCACCTAGCCGCCCCCTATAAGCAAAGTTTTAAAGAAAAAATGTTAATTGGACATAGGGCCAGCAAGATTTCCTGGAAGAATGAAAGAAACTGATACTTGGTAGAAGAAAAACTGGGAAAAGAAATAAGTGTGATACAAGGAAATTAGTAAAAGAGAATGAACAGTTTGGTAAAAAAAGGCACAAAAAATACAGAAGAAAATATCACCCAAAAACCTAAAATTGGCTTAATGGTAAAAGAGGCACAAAAATTCACTGAAGAAAAGAACTTTTTATTTTTTTTAAATTAATTTATTAGTTTAGTTTCAGTTAACAAGATTCAATTCCATAGTTCCTTGATTTTCAAATTTCCTTTACTTCCCTCCCCCCTCCCCTCACGACAGCATATAGTACAGTATAGGGTCTGCAAATGCATTCATATTAGACATTATACCAATTACAAAGGTGTATTGTACTAGGTGGGATGAAAGATGGTAAGGAAGAAATAAAACCAAACAATGAAAAGAATAAGATCATTTAGTTTGCTCCCATCAGGATTCAGGCTCAGTTCTTTCTAGTTATATCTCTGGATGGAGCATTTCTCACTTTCTTGAGTCATTCAGGATTAACTTATATCACTGCATTGCTGAAAAGAGTCCAGTCTGTCATAGTTGGTCATCACAGATATGGTATGTCTGTGATTGTATACAAATTTCTTCTGATTCTACTCTTCTCACTCGGCATCAGTTTGTATAAGTCTCTCCAGGTAATTATGAAATCCGTCATCTCCTCGTTTCTTATAGCACAATAAAATTCCATTACATTCATATACCACAACTTATTTAGCCATTCCCCAATTGATGGGCACCCCTTTAGTTTCCAATTCTTTGCAACCACAAAAAGGGCTGCTAAAAATATTTTTGTACATATGGGTCTTCCTCCCACTTCTATGATCTCTTTGGGATATAACCCTAGAAGTGGTATTGCTGGGTCAAAGGGTATGAAATTATTTATAGTCCTTTGGGCATAATTCCAGATTGCTCTCCAGAATGGTTGGATAAGTTCACAACTCCACCAGCAATGTATTAGCGTTCCAATTTGCCCACATCCTCTCCAGCATTTGTCACTTTCTTGTTTTGTCATCTTAGCCAATCTGACAGGAGAGATGTGGTATCTCAGAGTTGTTTTGATTTGCATTTCTCTAATTAATAGTTATTTAGAGCATTTCTTCATATGCTTATAGATATCTTTAATTTCTTTCTCTGAAAACTTCCTATTCATATCCTTTGACCATTTCTCAATTGGGGAATGACTTGTATTCATATAGATTTGGCTCAATTCTCTATAAATTTTAGAAATGAGTCCTTTATCAGAGACACAAGTTGTAAAAATTCTTTCCCAATTTCCCACCTCCCTCTTGATCTTGGTTACACTGGCTTTGTTTGTGCAGAAGCTTTTCAATTTAATGTAATCAAAATTATCCATTTTGCATTTTATAATGCTCTCTAATTGAAAAGAACTTCTTTAAAAGCAAAAGAGGCCAAATGGAAAAAGATACAGAAATTCACTGAAGAAAAGAACTCCTTAAAAAAGCTTTTGTTGTTCAGTTGTTTTCAGCTGTATCCAACTCTCTGTAAACTCTTTATGGGGTTTTCTTAGTAATGATACTAGACCAGCTTGTAATTTCCTTTTCCAGTTCACTTTATAGATGAGGAACTGAGGAAAACAGGGTAAAATAGATATGACCAAGGTCATAGAGCTAGTAAGTGTTTGAGGCCAGATTTGAACTCAGGAAGATGAGTCTTCTTTAGTCCAAGCTCAGTATTCTATCCAGTGCACCATCTAGCTTCCTCTTTCTTAGTAGCATCTAACTCTTCATGACCCCATTTAGGGTTTTCTTGGCAAAGATACTGGAGTGGTTTATCATTTAGTTCTCTATCTCATTTTACAGATGATGAAACTGAAGCAACCAGGGTTAAGCGATTTGCCCAGGTGAACTCAGGTCTTCCTGAATTCAGGCCCACATTTCTATCAACTGTGCCATTAAAAATTGGAATTCAGCAAATGGAAGCTGATACTCTATGAGACTTCAAGAAATGATAAAACAAAGCCAAAAGAATGAAAAAAAGAAGAAAAACATTGTCATTGGAAAAACATTTGACCTGGAAAACAGATCAAGGAGAGATAATTTAAGAATTACTGGACTACCAGGTAATGACAAGAAAAAAGATCCTAGACATCATATTTCATGAAATCATCAAGGAAAACTGCCCTGCTAGCTCAGCATCCAGAGGATAAAATAGAAATAGAAAGAATCCACTAGTCACCCCCAGAAAGAGATCCCAAAATGATGACTCCCAGGAATGTTATAGTCAAATTACAGAGGTCAAGGAGAAAATGTTGCAATGATCCAAAAAGAAGCAATTCAAATATCATAGAGCCAAGTTAGGATCACACAAGATTTAGCAGCTCCCATGTTAAAGGATAAGAGGGCTTGGAATATGATATTCTGGAAGACAAAGGAGCTAGGATTACAACCAAGAATCACCTACCCAGCCAAACTGGGTGTAATCCTTAAGGGAGAAAATGAGCATTTAATGAAATAGAGGACTTATAAGCATTTCTGATGAAAAGATCAGAGTGGAAAAGAAAATTTTGCATTTAAACAGAAGACTCAAGAGAACCATAAAGAAATAAAATGAAATAAGGGAATCAGATGATACATTTTACTCCTAAGAATTTTATCACTATTAGGGCAGTTGGAAGGAATGTGAATAAATAGCACCTTTGAGTATGAGTTGATTATGTTGGGATAGTCTCCAAAGAACAGCATAGGATTGAGAAGGAGGGATGTACTTGGAGAAGGAGAAAGGGAGAGGCAGAATGGGGCAAATTTTCTCACATAAAGGAGGTACACAACAAAGAGCTTCTATAGTGGAGGGGGAAATGGGAGAGGGCTGATTCTCACTGGAATTGGTTCAAAGAGGGAAGAATATATACATACAATCAGGTGAGCATAGAAATCTATCTTACCAAATAGAGAGATAGGTGATGAAGGGGATATAAGATATGGGGTTGACAGAAAGGAGAAGGCAGTGTTTGGAAGTAAGACAGACTTTAGAAGAGGGACAGGATAAAAAGAGAGAAGGATAAACAGGTAAATGGGATGGAGGGAAATACACAGTTAGTGATCGTAACTGTGAATATGAATGGGATGTGCTAACCCACAAAACAGAAGTGGATGGCAGAATGGACTGGAGATCAGAATCTAACAATATGTCATGTACAAGAGACACACTTGGGATGGAAAAACGCACACAGAGTTGAAATGAAGGGCTAGAGCAGAATCTAAACTGCATCAGCTGAAGTGAAGAGGGCAGAGAGGCAAACATGATTTCAAATGAGGCAAATGCAAAATTAGACCTAATTTAAAGAAATAATCAGGCAAATTACATTTTGCTAAAAGTACCACAGACAATGAAGTAATATGAAAAAAATTATAGCAAGATTCTCTGATTAAGGCCTTATTTTTCAAATATATGGAACTGAGTCAAATATATAAAAATAAGAGCCATTCCTCAATTGACAAATAGTCAAAGGATACAAACAGGCAGTTTTCAGAAGAATAAATCAAAGCTATCTACAGTCATATGGAAAAAAGCTCAAAATCACTATTGATTAGAGAAAGACAAATTAAGAGAACTCTGAGGTACTACCTTACACTTATCGGAAATGACAAATACTGAAGGAGATGAGGGGAAATAGGTACTTTAATGAATTGGTGGTGAAGCAGTGAACTGGTCCAACCATTCTGGAAAACAATTCTGGAGAACTATGCCTAAAGGGCTATATAACTGTGATCAAGCAATACAATTACTAGGCCTGTAACCCAAAGAAATCAAAGAAAGAGGAAACAGATCTATATGTACAAAAATATGCATAGCAATTCCTGGAAATTGAAAGGATACTCATCAACTGAGTAATGGCTGAACAAGTTGTGACATATAATTGTAATGGAATGCTACTGGGCTATAAAAAATGATAAGGAGGTGCTTGTAGAAAATACATAGCAAGATCGTTATGAACTGATGCAAAGTTAAGTGAGAAGAGAACCAGGAGATCACTGTGCACAGTAACAGCAATGTTGCCATGATGATCAACTATGAAAGACATGGCTACTCTGATCAATACAGTAATGCAAGACAATTCCAGAGGACTCATGCTGAAAAATGCTATTAACCGCCAGAAAAAGAAATGATGAACTCTGAGTGCAAACTGAAGAATAATTTTCTTGTTTTTTTGTAATATAGATAATCTGTAAATATGTTTTGCATGATTCCACACATATAATTGATATCATATTTTCTGCCTTCTCAGTAGACAGATGAGGGGTGTGAGGGAGGGAGAAAATCTAGAACTTAAATTTAAAAAAAAATTTTTGTCTTTATTAATTTGTTTGTTTACTTTTAGTTTGCAAGATTCAGTTCCACAGTCCCTTGAGTTTCAAATTTTCTCCCCCTTCCTCCCTTCCTCTCCCCCACCCCCTGCCCACGGTGGCATGCAATCAAGTATAGGATCTGCAAATACTTTCGAATTAGACATTAGTCCGGTTATAAAGAAGGGTTGTAATAGATAGAAT
The DNA here is from genome assembly GCA_011680675.1 of Gymnobelideus leadbeateri. Lineage (NCBI taxonomy): Eukaryota > Metazoa > Chordata > Mammalia > Diprotodontia > Petauridae > Gymnobelideus > Gymnobelideus leadbeateri. The sequence goes on from WOXC01002823.1 coordinate 111,070, forward strand.
GAATAAATCAAAAGAAGAAACAAAATCAAACAAGAAAAAGAAAGAGAGCAGGTAGTTTGCTTCAATCTGCATCCAAACTCCGTTCTTTCTAGTTCTTTCTCTGAATGTAGACATCACTCTTCATCTTGAGTCTTTTAGAGTTGTCTTATAACCCTGTGCTGCTAAGAAGAGTCCAGTCTATCAAAGTTGGTTGTCACATATACGTTGTGTCTGTAATTATGTAGAGATTTCTCCTGGTTCTACTCTTCTCACTCAGCATCAGTTTGTATATGTCTCTCCAGGTAAATATGAAGTCCATCTGCTCCTCATTTCTTATAGCACAATAGTATTCCATTACATTCATATACCACAACTTGATTAGTCATCCCCCAATTGATGGGTATCCCCTTAATTTCCAATTCTTTGCCACCACAAAAAGAGCTGCTATAAATATTTTTGTGCATTTGGGTCTTCCTCCCACTTTATGATCTCTTTGGAATATAGTCCTAGAAGTGGTATTGCTGGGTCAAAGGGTATGCAATTATTTATAACCCGTTGGGCATAGTTCCAGATTGCTCTCCAGAAAGCTTGAATCAGTTCACAACTCCACCAACAATGCATTAGTGTAGAATTTAAATTTTTAAAAGAATGTTAAAAATAAATATTTTTTAAAAGATTGTAAGCACCTTGAGTGCAAGGATCATCTTTATTTTTGTTTGTATCCCCAGTGTTTAGCACAAGGTCTGGCAAGTAGTAAGCACTTAATAAATATTTACTGACTATTAAAAAGAAAAACAAAGGAGTATTAAACAAAATTGAAAGCAGAAGGGGGAAGCTAGGAGATAGAGATGAGTTTAGAGAGATTTCTAAGCATAGGGGATAGCTGGTGAATGTGTTTGGTGTAGGGAGATGGGAGTATCATTGATGTGTGAGGAATAGCACGGAAGCCAGTATCACTGAACTGAAGAGTACTTGGCTGGGGGTTGGGGGAAGGGAGACAGGTGTAAGTTATAATAAAAGTGGAAAGGTGGGGGGACAAGTTATAGAGGACTTTATAAACCAAATAGAGGATTTTATATTTGATCCTGGAGTCAAAACTGAGCCATTGAAGTTGAATGAAAATTATAGGATCTGACCTGTGTTTTCAGTAGATCAATCTGGTAGGTGAGTAGAGGATGGAATGGAGTAAAGAGATACTTAGGCAGGAAGACCAACCAGAAAGTTACTATAATAGACCAGGCATGTGGTGATGAGGACTTTCAATAATACAACCCCTATTATTGGTCTACCTAGTTGGCTAGGACTTGTGATGCTTCTTGCCCACGCAGCTACTTAGGGCTTTCCTACTGCTGGCTTAATCCCACACCAGTCTGCTTCTAGCACAATTGGGCTATGTGCCACAAAGGCAGGGTACACAATGTTTTCTAATAGGCATGTCTCAGGCAACAACAACAACACGACTATATGTTGTGAGAAACAACAGTAAAATTCTTCCACTGATTGTGACCCGAAAGTGGAGAGCCTCTTGTGCCCTACCCATCATATGCACTGTGAAAAACTGAATATCCAGGTTCACACATGCCCTCAACAAGAACAGCTAGGGCTGGAGATGAGGTTCATCAGCAATCTGGATGATGCAATATTGTAGCAGGTGTGGGACCAAACGACTCCCTTAACCAAGGATGATATAGCCACTTCTGCCCAACAATGTTCTTTATGCCCATCAATATCCACCTTTGAGAGATGAGTATGGTATGATGTCATGTGGTCCTCTGATTGGCTAAGTGATTATACTGGTCCTTTTCCTCTATCTGGCAGTTTGTTTGCCTTTGCTAGACCTATTCAGGATGTGGGATTTCAATGCCAATTAAGTTTGCTACAGCTGTAGACATTATCAACCTTTATGGAATATATCCTTTTTTACTGTCTCATGATATGCCTTTTTGTTTTTCAATAGGATGAATGGCTGGAAGCCTATTTCCTTGGTTTTTCCCCTCAACCAATCAGAAAAAAAGGGCACTCCACATTCTTTTTAATCATCAGGATGCTTTAAACAAATAATACACGAGTTCACCACCTTCCTTTGTGTCTCAAAAGAAGGAAGACGATACAAGGCAAACCAGTATAACCAAATTTAGTATTATTTGTATTATCTCTCATCAAGGAGTTATTTCACTACAAAGGTTTGGAATTGCACCCATTACTACCATAATTGTTAGTTTCACCATCTTCCATACCATTCAAAGGGAGCTGGTATCACAGAATAGTGCAATGGATTTTTGGAGCAGCAGCTCCCTCATCATGCTCTTGAATATTTGGGTTCAGTATACTATCTTTCAAAGGTCTTTGATAAATCAGAGCTACCTCAAGAAGAAGAAGGACTCTCTATTCCAGGGATTTCTTGGATCAGTCCTTCAGGAGGACTTTCATGACCAGGATGGACTACTTTGCGTATAATCCCAGATGACCCTCTTGGCCCTTTTTCATTCCATTCTCTGTACAGGGTCACATGATTCGTGAATTTTTTTGTCCTTTTACAAGGGTCCATACAACCTGAGGGACTGGTTCGGGTCCCCCTTAATTGGCAGGTTTTTTTTTCTCTGAGATGATTCACATAATTCTTTCCAAGGGTTTGGGGAATTAAAGAGTAAAATTACTAGAAGAGACTGCTTTTTAATGACAAGGGAAAGGTGAAATTATCTTTTTATAATAATGATGACTTAAAGTTTACTTGGAGAAAAAGATCCTTTGGCTTATTTAGTATTGATTTAAAGATCCCGAATAAAGGTGATGAGGAGTATTCTTCAACCCCCATGGAAGAAGATGGTAGGTCCTCTGTCAGGTCTCAAAAAGGGCCAGTATTTGGCATTATCCCCGTGAGAATGCTTCTAAGGTGGGGAGGTTTTCACTGGAGAGCCTAGAAACACTAAATACTTGGGATGAGTTCTGGTATCTACTTAGGCCCTGGAATAAACTGCATGCAAGGGGCCTATGACCCCTTAGTTGTTTTAATTCATATGGTGCAGACCTATGATGGGGACTGAGGATATTAGACATATTTTCCATTCAGTGAACCTGATTTTCCTACTGCTGTTCCTGGCAATCATGATTATTTTATCACAGAAAATTTCTGTGAACTTCTCCTGCTGTCATTTTTCAACTTTCTTTTGGTGGGGGTATGTTATTTACATACATATGTTGTCTTCTCCATTAAAATGTAGGCTCCTAGGGCAGCTAGCTGGTATAGCGGATAGATTGCTGGCCCTGAAGTCAGGAGGACCTAAGTGAAAATCTAGCCTCAGACACTTAGTAGCTGTGGACTCTGAGCAAATCACTTAATCCCAATTGCCTCTTAAAAATTATATATATATATATGCATATATGTGTATAGATGTATATATGTGTGTATGTGTATATGTGTATGTATGTGTATATGTATATATATGTATATATGTGTGTATGTATATATGTGTATATATGTATATGTGTGTGTGTGTATGTGTGTGTGTGCTTAGCACAGTGCCTGGTCTATAACAGTCACATAATAAATAAATGTTTGATTATTAGTCTTTACAATCTAGGAGCCATTGGGAGTCCTGGCTATCAAGCCTAATTGTAGACCTAGAGGGGTAATTCTCAACCACTTTATAGCTGGAATGCTAAGTTTTATTTTTTTTTAAATAAGTTTTATTGGTGCCTTTTATTTTTACATCACAATAATTTCTAGAATTACTCCCTCCCCTTCAAAATGGAAACCCTTCTTGTGACAAAAGAAAAGCAGGTAAGGAAAAATACTCAGTCCAGGTACCATGTCTAATAATGTATGCAACATTCTGTCTTCATAACCCCTCACCTCACTATCCAAAGGAGGGAGGCATGTTTCATTATCTGCTTTCTAGGAGCATTGAGGATTTTTAATTACTCAAGGCCTATCTTCCTTTTAGTTCATCTCTGATTTTGATATAAGTGATGCCACTCCCAATCCCATCTGCCCACCTACATGCCAAAAGGAGAGAATGTGTTATATAAATTTTTGTTGGAAAAAAATGGAGTGAAATAAAATAATGTTTGCACATGTTCAAGAGACTCCTTCAGATCCCTGGAGACAGCCAGCCTTTTGTCTACCAAAGGAGAGTTGGGAATCATTGGATACAGCATTGGGTTCCTTACAAATAATTTGTATCTCCTCACCTGCTTTCCATCCTTTGTTGTCTCATGATATGCCTTTTTGTTTTTCAATAGGATGAATGGCTGGAAGCCTATTTCCTTGGTTTTTCCCCTCAACCAATCAGAAAAAAAGGGCACTCCACATTCTTTTTAATCATCAGGATGCTTTAAACAAATAATATACGAGTTCACCACCTTCCTTTGTGTCTCTAAAGAAGGAAGACAATACAAGGCAAACCACTATAACCAAATTTAGGCTTTTACCAATTTCTGTGTAATTACAAAGAAAGCGCTGGATCAAGGGACTTATTAAATAAGCACGCATACAATATGGAACTTTATCAAGAGGGAGATGATAGCTGATGTTTATAAATACTTGTATAAGAACTATTAATTTTAAATCTACAATCTATACAGCTGCTAAACACCATTCCTTTTGGACTCTCATTGAACAGTGTTCCATGATTGGGGGGGGGGGAGTAGAGAATGGACAGTGCAGCCAGGAAGGGGGGAGGGAATGCACCAAACACTTACCTGTTCAGATAAAATGGAGATATCATTAGCAACTAGCAATATGAAGTAAGTGATCATGGCTTCCCTCATTTTTCCCCCCCTAAATTACACTAAATAACCATAATGTTGCAATTTAGTGGTCCAAAGTTCATTCTATTCAGCAGGCCATCCATAGTCAACAGTTTAAAGAAAAGGGCCCTGCTGAGAAAATAGTGGTCTAATCAGATACCATAAAATCAGCCTGATGAGATGAGTTCCATTTTCTTTCTTTCTTTCTTCCTTTCTTTTTTTTGTAAGCGGATTCTAATGAAGCAACACATGGTGTGGATTCCCAACTTTGGTTCTCTCTCCCCACCCCCATCATTCAGGTTGGCTGTCTCCAGTTCCAAACTATGAGAGGGGTGCCATATCTCCTAGGCTGTGGGCACAGAGAATGCATTTTTACTTGAGCCTTATTTCACCCCTGATTTCTAGGTGCCAAATAATGTTCACTGCCTCCAGCTCCCAGGAGGAATGGGAGAATGTCACCTAATGAAAATCCTAACATTCCTTCTCCCTGTAAGTTATCAAATGATCCCAAGAGAAGTCAGAATTCTTCTTCTGACATCCATCTACCTCCAAAGAAAGTCAAGGCCTCCAAAGTTTAGTGGTGTGCACATAGTATGGCAAAAGGCCAAGTAGACAGTTTCTGGACTATATAGTACACCTTCCTCTCTAAAATGATACAATAAATTAAAAATCTGCGTGGAGATACTGTAGAAAGGGTAAGGGGGGGTACGATATTTTTGTAGGTCAGGGGTCTTAACCTTTTCTGTGTCACAGACCCCTTTGGCATTTTGATAAGTACAGTTAACAAAATGTTTTTAAAACAAGTTCTAGGTTAAGAACCCCCAGTCTGGGCTCAAATGCATTCTTACTTATAGCCAAGAATTAGGCACATATATTCTAGCATCACTAAAAACATCTGTACCACTGCCAAATCCAATCTACTGGCTTAAAGGCTGAGCTCTGTGATAATATCTAGAAAGTATGACAAGAGAATAAGATCTAGGCCAGGTAAAGGGATCAACCAGATAAGCAAGACAGACTGAGAAAGCACTAGGGCTAGTGATACTCTAGAGTCCAAAAGTTCCTAATCTGGGATATGTGAACTTGTTTTTAAAAATATTTTGATAATTGCATTTGAATAAGATTAGTTTTTTTGTAATCACACGGTTTTTATTTTATGCATTTAAAAATCTTATTCTGAGAAGGGATCTATAGGCTTTACCAGCCTGCCCAGTGGGTTCAGGACACAATACAGGTTAATAAGCCCTACCCTAGTCAGAAAAATGGCTCCCATTTCAGTAATCCTTTATCAATCAAATAAAGGCTTTCTTCATAAAAACCCTGTGACATAGGTACCACTACAACCATTTTATAGATGGGGAAACAGGTCAACAGAAGCAAAGTGACTTTGCAAGGGTCAGATAGGGTATGAATGCAAATGCAGAATGTATGTATCTAGAACTCGTGAGTGTCCTTACTACTAAGTATAGAATTTCTAATCAGAAAATCACGAAGTTGGAAGGGACCTCAGAGGCTATCTTGTCTAACTGTATATCTAAATAAGAATTTCCTTCTATAACATTTCTGACAAGTCCATATGCAACCTTTGTAGGAAGCCCTTCATTCAGTATGAAGGATCCTCCTACCTCCTCCAGGCTGTTCATTTCAATTGTGGACAGCTCTCTCATAATGAGAGAATTTTTCTTTGAGTTCAACTTATATCCTTCTCTTTCTAACTCCCATTCATTGCTACTACTTAGTCCCATTCTCTAGGGCCAAGCAGAACAGGTCTGCTCCCTCCTCTACCTGACAACTCTTAAAATCTTTAAAGACAGCTAGTATGTTCCCCAAGTCTTCTCTTCTCCAGGGTTCTTTCAACCTCACATTCCAAGAGCTCCAGGCCCTTCACCATCTTGGTTACCCTTCCTCTAGATCCTTTTTAGTTTATCAACTCCTTTTATAAAATGGGGTACCTAGAAGGAAGCTGAATATGCAACCCCAGATGTGGTCTGACCATGGTAAAAGCCAGCAGTAATGTTATCTCCCTCCTTCTGGACTTGATGCCTCTCTTAATGAAGGTGAAGATTCCATTAGCTTTTTAAGCTGCCTGATCACATCACTGACAAATACTAAGTTTTGCAATTCACTAAAATCACCAGATAAACTAGTCTCTTATATTGATTGCCTTGAAAAAAACCTCAATTGTAAGACTTTACATTTGTCTCTATTAAATCTTATCTTTTTAGATCTGGGCCAATGTTCTGGCCTTTGGAGATATATTTTTTAAAAATCCTAACTCTATCATTTTATATGTTAGTAATATACTCACCTCCACCCTACCCCACCGTTTTGGGTTATACTTCAAGTTGGTCATCATGCTAACTATATCTTAACACTGCTAAAAGTATTAAGCTGCATGGAAGGATATGGTTAACAATGTCAAAAATAAGTCAAATGGTGAGGACAGAGAAAGGATCATCAGTTTTAGTACTTAAGAGACTAATGGAACCTTGGTGAAAGGAAGTAGAATATTCTGAAGTCAGATTGCAAAGGGGTTAAAAAGTGGAGGTAACAACCAGAGAGGATTCTTTCTATAAATTTGGCAATGAAAGGGAAAAGTGCTACAGAATTATAGTTTGAGGGCAGGGCAGGCTCAAATACAGGCTTTTTTTTTTAATTTAAAAAGTGGATTTTATTACTGCGGGACTGTCAGGGTGCATGGTCACCCAAATCTACAGGTTTGTTTTTAAGGATGAGAAGCACCTGAGTATGCAGGCAGTGGGAACATAGCCAGTACATAGGGAAATGCTAAGGTGGGTGGTGTTGAGACAGACCAATGAGATAAGCTCTTCCATGGAGAAGAGAGGAAGATAAGAGATCAAGGGCCCAAATAGAGAGAATGGCCTTCATAAGAAGGGTCGTCCTATTCTCAGAGACTCAAGTATAGGAAATGAGGATAAAGAAGTATGGAGGTATTTTGGAATTGCCACATGAAGATGTATGAAAGTATTTTGAGGTATGGAGGAAGTTAACTATGGATGGTTTCAGTTTACTTGTAAAGTAGGAATCATGGGCACCTAGTGGCAGGGGAAGGCTTGAGGAAAGAGGTTTGGAACAGCTCCTGGGGAACTGGGACACAGAGTGTCAGTGAAGAAAAATGGGATGGCTATGCCATCCTAGTTGAAATGAGATAATATCGAGTTGTAGTGCCATAAATTGAATACATCTGTATATATATGGAGTTTTGCTCTGTCTCTCCCTACCTATCCCATGAAAATATAAGATCCTTGAGGATGGGAACTGTATCTTGTCCTCCTCACCAGACTCTTTCTCCCTGCCATACTGATGTTTAAGAAATATTTGTTGAAATAAATGCAGTGTCTATATAATGATTCATGTTAAACACATTTCCTTCCCTGAGTGTCATATAATCTAGTTTGAACAACACTGATTCACAACCAAAAAAAAAGCATGTTCAGACTTAGTCATCTGGCCTGGTTCCCTCTATACAAGTGAAATCTTTGGAGGGTTTAAAGAATTTCACATCAATTACAATTTACAAATCAGGAAAAGTGGCTGTGGAAGGTAAACTCTTTTCTGAGTACAAATTGCTTCACCTATAGTGAAACTGTTTATACTCACAAATCACAGTGTTGTTCAGACTTGGCTTAATCTTTTCCTGGGCAATAATTCTACTCTTTGCTCCATTAGTATAGGAACCCTGCTGGGGAGCTATTTCATCACAATTCCAGCTAGTCCTTTCATGCAAACTGCAGCTTTGCACACCCTCTCTGGGCTCAAAGACTTTCCAGGGCTGTCATTACTTTAAAAGTCAAACAGAACTTTTTGAGTCTTCAGAGGTAATCTATGATGGCATAGGCCAGATGCACAAACGAGCAAACAAGCAAGGTGAACTGAGAGGCCACTTGAAAAGATGCCCTTAAAGACCTTCGCTCCTGCAGCTGACCCTGGACATCTCACTTCAAATCCCGTCTCTGTAACTTCCTAGCTGGTGGACTGCCCGCCAAGTCAAGTCGCCCCTTGTCACCTCAGTTTGCTAAACCGTAAAATGGGGATACTGAGAACTGTGTGTATTTACCACACAGGGTTAGATTATTGTGAGGCTCATAGGAGAATGACTGAGCTTGGAAAGCCTCTACATGAAAACAAAAGTTCATATATACATGCCAATTATTATAAACAGGACATCTTCCATGTTGTTGCTCAGTTATTTCAGTCATAGCTGAATCTTCATGACCTCCTTTTGGGGTTTTCTTGGTAAAGATAATGGAATGATTCACCACTTCCTTCTCCAGTTCATTTTTACAGATGAGGAAACTGAGGCAAACAGGGTTAAGTGATTTGCCCAGGGTCGCACAGCTAGTAAGTGTTAGAGGCTAGATTTGAACTCAGGAAGAGGAGTTTTCCAATTCCAGGCTGGGCACCTTCAACAAGCATTTATTAAAAACACTGTGCTAGGAGGGGGGAAATAAAATAAAACTCAGTATCTGTTTGTCTCTCCCTCTCAAAACAATAAAAAAAAATCAACTACTGGCCTCCAGGAAGAATAGCTGCCATAGAGTTGTTCCACACCCTCTTATTTGATTTTTTGATACAGTGTGATGGATTGAGGCAGTCCAGTGGGTGGAGGGCCCACCTGGGGAGTCCCAATGATCTGGGTTCAAGGTTCAAGTCCAACGTTTGATACAGAATGTCTGTCACTCAAGTGGGTTACTTCATCTTTTAAGCCTTCCAGTCATCCAAGTCTTAGACTTGGGTGAGGGTCTTTTGATTGAGTCCAAGTTTTAAAAAACAAATCCTTTTATTAAGGAGATTTGTCCTGGGAAGTTTGGATCCTAAGGGCCATGCTTGAAGACCTGGGGGGCCACGTGTGGCCTGAGGGCAAGGGCTTCCCATCCTAAGACAATAAGTTATATCACAATGGCAATGCTGCATTGATAAAGGGACTTTCCAGACCAGGAGCTCCCTGTAAAGATGAAATCCTAACTCAATCTAGGTCCATATTTATGACAAAATAAAATCCTATCCTGGGAGACAGGTACTACAGCATCATTCTCAGATGAAGAAGACCTTCTCAGAGGTCAAGTCTCTTGCACAGGGTCACAGATACTGAATTTCTGGGTAACTGAAGCCAGATCTTCGGGGACTTCAGGTCAACCACTCCTTCCACTCCACCCAGCTGTCTTTCTCAAATAAAAACACTGGAAACTAGCTGTGCGGGAGGGGCAGCAGGGATGGGAGAGACCCAGGGAGACAGGCTTATTTAGCTGGACCTCAAATTGCACACAACATAAAGGGGGCCACACTTGGGGAGAGGGTTTGAAATCACAAGCAAGGCAAATCTTGCCACTGAGGATTAAGCAACAAGCGGCCCACAGCCAGTGGGCCACATCAACCCCCCCCATCACCACCCAACACATTTTTTTTGGCCAAGCCTGATGCTAGGAGAAGTCTGTCAGTTTCCTTTCTCCTCCCTTCCCTCCCCCCACCCGCTCCAACCAAGCTGGTAAGGAAATTCTGAATGACAACTTGTTGGGCAGAGGGCTTCCAAGGGGCCTAAGAAAGGCTGCCACTAATCTGTAGAAGCCTTCTTGGGCTCAGCAGACCCCCACCAACCTTCCGCTCCCTTGCTCCAGCGCTTAGGATTGGATCAAGGCAGAGAAGTGCTCTTTGATGGACTTTCATGCCCTGTGATCTCCTAGCCCTAGGGGTTTAAAGGATGAGCATATCAATTCAGGCCCACTGAACTGTATTTCCATTGGGCCCCGCCCCAGGCTTTTGTCCCACAAAACTCAGACCCTCCCCCTTTGCTCACTCTCCTCAAGGGCTTTGTTTAGAAAACACAAAAACCCCCTGGGCTTGGCGATGGGTCTGCTGAAAGCCTGGGAGAGAAAGAGTCTAAATCTGGTTGCTTGAGCCTACCTGTGCACACCTTAAAGGTCAAAAGGAGTTTAAGACAAATGAGTCCCTAATTTGCCCCTACTAGCAGGAGAAAAGGAACTAGCTGCTCATCTCCATTGTCCTGCAGGTTCCCCCCTTCCTGAATTGTCTCCCCTACGTAATGGGCTCTGCCAAAGGTGTATGTTTCCATTTCAAATGTTGGCTCCCTATAGGGCACCCCATTTGCTTTGTCAGTTTTAAATACTTCAGGTCTCCCATCAGTCCAATTCAATTCCACCAGCATTTATTAAGCACACTCTGTACAGTTGCTTTAGCCCTGGATTCAGAGGACTCATTTCCCATTTCTGCCATTGCTATCTGTATAATGAAGCAAGTCACTTAACATCTGTGAATCTCAGTTTCCTCTTCTGTGACATGTGCTGGGGTCTGAGTATCTTTCCGGCTTTGTATCTATAGGTCCATATGCCAGGTACCGGGAATACAAAAACAAACCCAAAATAACCCCAAGCAGTCATGGGGGAGGGAAGGAAAGATATTAACAACTAAGTTAATTTCATTTCTGTGTGTGTAATTTATACACACAGAAATACAAATAAATAAGCACACACAGATTAAAATCCACACACAGATTAAAGCACTAATAGATGGGGGAGTCAGGAATGGCTTTCTGCAGGAGGTAGCACTTGAGCTGAACCTTAAAGGGATGAAGGGGAGGACCTTCAAGCACCTGCCAACCATGGGCCCTAGAGCTGCTGCTCACAAAAGCCGTTGCCACTGATCAGAATGTCCCACATTTTCCTATTATATATCCTGGAGCAATGACTGAAATAAAAGACCACTTAGCTAATCGAATTCACAATGAATTTATTGGCTTGTAGGCCCACAAAGCTCAAGCTGACATCATTTCTGAAATTAAGAAAGCAAAACTATTTTTCACGGATCCGACAGCTGTCCTGATGCTGCCCATTGAGAACAGATGGATCGAATGATTTGCTGTGTCAAAGCTATCAATGGTGCAGTTTCTTTCAGAGACTTTGCAGACCTCACTAATGCCCATGAGAATACTGAGAACGGAATGGATCACAGATTATTCTTAAATTACCATTGGATGGGAATGATAGAAACAAGGTCAAAGGCCAAGGCCAGAAAACCAAGTGAAACAATATAGCAGATGAACGTGAAAGAATAAGCTAAGAGGGTTAGGGTTGCTCTGGAGACCCCAAAATACCAACACGCTGGGTCCTGCCCAGTGAATTCGACTCGAGTCTTCTCAGCCAAAGAAAAGTAAAGTTTATTAAAAGTTCGCTTTCGTTAGACACAGAGTAACTCTGTGCTAGGTCATTCTATGGCGCTCTCACTATTCTATGGCCCTCTCCTTCTTCCATGGCGCTCTTACTATTCTATGGCGCTCTGACTCTTCTGTGGGATTGTATGGAACTCCCACTCTTCCATGGCGGGAGATGGAGTCTAATATACAGAAGGTTGTGGGAGGAATCTAGGGGTGGTCCAGAGGAGGAGTTTGGGAAGGGTCTTCAGGAGGAGTTGAGGTCAATGAGTGATTAAGGGTGGGAGGTAGCTGGAGGCTAACTTAATGGGGTCCATGAGTGATTAAGGGTGGGAGGTAGATGAATTATGGAGGGCTTAGGCTAGTTCTAGGGTGGGAAGTCTAGCAACAGACCTGCCTCATCAAATGGGATGATTCAATCAAGAGTCCAAGGGAGGTTCCCAGAGCCTGTACCTCAAGGACTCAAGGAGAGCCCATACCTCACCAGCATCACTGGATTTAGAACTAGGAAGGCCCTTAGAAATTGAGTCCAATCCTCTCTATAGAGGGGGTAGGTGAACAAATTAGAAGAGATTAGCTCAATGTAGAACGGTTGGCAAAATTGGAATTCAAACCCCCTGCCTCAGAATGGATATCCATCAATCTTTACTTGACAGGCATCTACCCATACAGGAAAAACAAAGTTACCAGATTTGTGTAATGGGCCTATGAAAGTACTTCAACAGCTGTCAATTGGAAAAGAGGTTAGACTTGTTCTGTTTGGACCCAGGGCCCAGAGCTAAGGTAAATCTGTGGGACTGGCAAAGAGATAAATTTGGCCTCAAGGTGAGCTAAAGCTTTTAACAATTAGAACTGTGGACAACGGAATAGACTGCCTCATCCAGGGGTTCATGACAACTGGTTTAAAGAGTAGTAGAGGGAATTTTTTTTTCTAGTGTGGGTTTCGCTATATGGCTACTGTCCCATCCAACTTTGACACTTTGATTCTTTGAGCTATGGTCACTGCATTTAAGGGGCAGAAACACTGGACCAGGGCTTAAGAAAAAAAAAACAAATTGGTTCTTAGCTCTAACACTCAATAGGTAACTGGTTTATACTACAGGCTTACAAAAGAGAACCAACTGTCAAATTTTCTGTGTGAGCATTTATTTACCTCAGAAGTAGGAAAACACTACAAATCAGGGCTTGATTTGTTGTTTTGTTGGCTGTCTAGCCTTAAGAAAGTGATGCATAATATGTTAGCTGTTAAGCAGTAACCAGCACACCTCTGAAAGTCACTATGCTCTCAACTTCAACTTGCTCCTCTACAAAATAAGATGTTGGACCCAAAGACTTAGGATTTACTATTTGACAAAATTGCTGGGAAACCCGGAAGCAATCTGGCAGAAATTAGCTATAGACCAAGCACCTCACACTATGTACAAAAAAATAAACTCCACACGGAATTAGATAGAAATATTTCTATCATAAATAAATTAAGGACTGGCAAGGAAAGACTTAGCTTTTGGATCTCTAGATGGGAAAAATTTCACCAAGAAATAAGGGATAGTGAGGATTACATAAGACAAAAAAAGTTTTTGCACAAACAAAACAAGAAGGGAAATAGTTAACTGAGAAACAATCTTTGATAATGGTCTCATATGCAAGATATATAAGGAGTTTATTTGAATTAATGAGAACAGGAGTCATTCCCAAATAGATAAATGGCCAAAGGATACAAACAGTCAATTTTCTTTTTCTTTTCTTTTTTTTTTTTGGTCTTTTTGGAGGGGGGAAGGCAGGAAAATTGGGGTTGTCCAAGGGCACACAGCTAGTAAGCATTAAGTGTCTGAGGTCATATTTGACCTCAGGTCCTCCTAACTCCGGGCGGGTGCTCTATTCATTGCACCACCTAGCTGCCCCTTTGAATAGGCAGTTTTCAAAGAAAGAAATCCAAGTTCCCAAAAAGTTTGTGAAAAATACTCCAAATTACTAATAACTGTGGTTATTTGTTTAAAAAAAAAGCTTTTTTTTTTTCTTTTCCTGTGTACAGTGAACCTCTGTTCTGGAGTCAGGAAGAACTGAGTTCAAATCCAACCTCAGACACTTAGAATCTATGTGACTTTGGGCAAGTCACTTAGCCTTTGTTTTCTCATATGTAAATTGGGGATAACAATATTACTTACCTCCTAGGACTGTTGTGAGGGGCAAATGAGATATTTATAAAGCACTTAGTACAGTGCATGGCACATAGGAGATGGTATATAAATGCCAGTTATTATTACTGATAATTTAAAAAAATAAAAAATTAAATTATAAAAGGGATAGTTTCTTTTTCCCGTTTTAACTTTTTTTAAAATTATATTTATTTAGCTTTAGTTTTCAACATTCACTTTTATAAGACTTTGAGTTCTAAATTCCTCCCCACTGCCCTCCCTAAGACAGCATGCAATCTGATATAGATTATACATGTGCAATCATATTAAACATTTCCACATTAGTCATGTTGTTAAAGAAGAATCTGAACAAAAGGGAAAAACCACAAGAAAGAACAAGCAAAAAAAGAAAGTAATATACTTCAATCTACATTCAGACTCCATAGTTCTTTCTCTGGATGTGGATAGTATTCTCCATCATGAGTCTTTTGGAATTGTCTTAGATCATTACATTGCTCAGAAGAGGTAAATCTATGAAAGCTGGTCTTTATGTACTGTTGCTCTTTACTGTGTACAATCTTTTTTTCTGGTTCTGCTCATTTCACTCAGCATCAGTTCATGTAAGCCTTTCCAGGATTTTCTGAAATCTGCCTGCTCATCATTTCTTCTGGAGCGATAGTATTCCATTATATTCATATACCACATATATTCGTTCAGCCACTCCCCAATTGATGGGCATTCCCTCAACTTCCAGTTCTTGATCACCACAAAAAGACCTGCTATAAATATTTTTGTACATGTGGGTCCTAAAAGAGATAGTTTCAAAAAAACCTCTGAAGACTTACATGAACTGATGCAGAGTGAATTGAGGAGAGCCAGTAGAACAATTTACAATACTATTTTTAACAACTGTTGTTAACAATTGTTGTTCATAACGACAGTGAAGAGAATAACTTTGAAAGGTAGCAACCAACTACACTGCAGAGGACTTATGATAAAGCATTTTACCTACCTTCTGACGGACAAGAGATGGCCTCAGGGTGCAGAGTAAGACATGTTATGGAAAACAGAGAAAATGCAGGAACTTATTTTGCTTGATGATATATATTTATTATAAGGATTTTGTTTTTCTACTGTTTTCCGTCTTTTTTAGAAGAGAGAGATGGGAAGAAGAGAAAAAACAAGCAGCTACTTGTTAATTTTAAAAAATAAGAAAGTTGACTAGATTAGGGATTCTTTTTTTTTCCTTTTGGAGGGCAATTGGGGTTAAGTAACCTGCCCAAGGTCACACGGCTAGGTAGGTTTTTGTTTGTGTGTGCGTTAAGTGTCTGAGGCCAGATCTGAACTCAGGTCCTTCTGACTCCAGGGCCAACGCTCTACTCACTGTGCCACCTAGCCGCCCCTAGATTAGGGATTCTTAACCTGGGTTCCACAAGACCTCTAGATTTCAGGAAGTCTGTGAACTTGGGTGTGGAAAAATCACATTGTTATCTTCACCAACCTCTAACTCAAATCTAACATTTTGTTTAATTGTAATTATTTTTAAATGTACTCATTCTGAGAAGGGGTCCATAGACTTCAGCAGATTGTTAGATGGTTCCATGACACCAAAAAGATCGAGAAACATTGGATTAGATGACTTAATAAAGTTCCTTCTTTGAGGGGTTACTTGAAGTCAGAAAGATTAGGTTTTGAATCCTGCCTCAAACCAGTACTATAAAAAGACTGGGCCAGTCAACCCACTTTCTGATACACAGTTTCCTTACTTATACAATGGAGACAATAATAGCACCTATTTCATAAAGCTGTTGTATGTCTCCAATGGGATGTCTATAAATTACTTTATAATAAATGCAAGCAATTATTTTATTTTATTTTTTGGAGGGCAATTGGGGTTAAGTAACTTGCCCAAGGTCACACGGCTAGGTTTTTGTTTGTGTGTGCATTAAGTGTCTGAGGCCGGATCTGAACTCAGGTCCTTCTGAGTCCAGGGCCGATGCTCTACTCACTGCGCCACTTAGCCACCCAATTATTTTTTTTAAAGATTACCTTAGAATGAATTCATAATCTGTCCTCCCACTGCCTTCCCCTAAGTGAACAACAATAAGTTCAACATAAATATGCATGCCCAGTCAGTTTTTCATGTGTGTCTCTCTGCATTTTACATTCATCACCTAAATAGCACCCTCATGGGTCCTCTGTATTCATGCTTTGTCAGAGCACCAATCAGAGTCCTAAGGTTGTCAACATACAAACTGTTCTTTTAGTTCTGTGAGAGCAATTATTCTCCTAGCTCTAAAAACCTATTACAGTACTTCAAATCCCTTTGATACTAATCTTTCTTGAAGTGATCTTTATCTCAGGACCAGCCCAAGACTTTACTCAGAAGAGAAACCAAGGCTGCTAGTGTTCTCTGTAGCCCTTCAGAAGATGTCAGAATATCTTATTGTCCCTCACAAAGAAGGAGCTAGAGAGATGGGGGGGTACCTCTTAAAGCTGGTAGGATAGAGGGAAAACAATACTAACTGCCATTTGAATCATAGATCTTTTGGAGTAAAGAGGTTAAGCTACCGTAATTTCGCTAGCTCATTTGGGGTTTTCTTTGTGGGAAGTTAGGTAGTGCAGTTTATAGAGAACTGGGCAGGGAATTGGGAAGATTCATCTTCCTGAGTTCAAGTCTGACCTCAGACACTTAACTTACTAGTTGTATGACTCTGGGCAAGTCACTTCACTGTGCTTACCTCAGTTTCCTCATCTGTAAAATGAGCTGGAAAAGGAAATGGCAAGCTACTCCAGTATCTTTGCCAAGAAAACCCCAAAATGAGGTCATGAAGGATTGAACAGGACTGAATAACAAAATAACAAAATATGACTTTCTCATTTTACAGAGAGAAAAATAGAGACCCTTAAAGGCACAGGAACTTGATAAATGTCAAAGCTAGTAAACAGGTAAACTGGAACCAGAACTCAGTTTTCCAGATTCCCTGTCCACTACCTAATCCACTGTGCCCCAATAGTTCTCTGACTTACTATTAAAGATGAGGAATTTATAAGAAAGGTTTGGGTGAGGTACAACAAATGACTTAACCAGGTCACACAGGCAGGGAAGAGCTAAACAAAGAATTAAAGTAAAAAGAAAGGAGATGCAGTAGGTTTAAAATGTTTTTTATTACTACCTTTTGTTTTTCCATCATCTACATTTCTTTTTTTTAATTTAATTTAATTTTATTTTCAGTTCCAAATTCTCTTCCTCCCCCTTCCTTCTCCATTGAGAAGACAAGAAAAATACCAAAGCCCACAACAAATATGTATAGTCATGCAAAACCAATTCCTGCATTAACTTTATCAGGAAGGAAGGAAGGAAGGAAGGAAAGAAGGAAGGAGGGAGGGAAGGAAGAAAAAAGGAAGGAAGGAAGGAAGGAAAGAAGGAAGGAAAACATGCTTCAATGGGTAATCTGAGTGCATCATATCTCTATCTGGAGGTGGTTGGAATGTTTCATTATAAATCCTTGGGAACTTTTGTTGGTCATTGCATCATCTACATTTATTAATGTTTGTCTCCACTATCACTCATAGAAAGTCATCCTTTATAACAACGATTAAAGAAAGAAAACAAAAACAATCATCAAGCATCAAACATCAAAAAGCCTGACATGTATAGTGTTCCACATAGTCTGTCACCTTGGCAAAGAAGGGAGGATTTATTTTTTTCAAGTATCATCTTGAGATCCAAGCATGTCATTTAAATTTGACAGCATTCAATTTCTTTTGTACTGTTTTATTTTCAATGAAAAGGTATTATTTTTTTCTCTGTTCCATCCTCTCCCCTCTACCTTTAAAACAACAACAAAAACCCCCAAACCCCTGGGACAAATAAGGATAGTCAAACAAAACAAATTCCCACACTGGTCATATTAAAAAATGTATGACCCATTCTGCATCTTCAGTTTATTACCTCTCTGTCAGGAGATAGATAACAAACTGAATCATTGGTTCTCTGTAATCAAGCTTGATAATTAATCAGAGTTCTTAAATTCTTGAGTTTTGAAAGTGGCTTCTCTTTACACTGTTGTTCTTATATAAATTGTCCTTCTGGTTCTGCTTACTTCACCCTGCATCAGTTTATAAGTCTTCTCATGCATCTCTGAAACTGACTTTCATCAGCCCAATCATCTTCAATTAAATTCACAAACCAAATTTTGTTCAGCCATTCTCTAATTGATATCCATCCTCTTAGCTTCTAGTTCTTTGCCACAATAGAAAGAGTTGCTATAAATATTTGTGTACATATGGGTCCTTTTCCTGTTTCTTTAATCTCTTTGAGGTATGTACAGACCTAGCAATAAGTATCACTGAGTTAAAGAGTATTCACAATTTAGTAACTTTTAGTTCATGGTTTCAAATTGTTTTCTAGGAAGTCTATACTAATTCACAGCTCCACTAACATATATATGAATTTACCTATTTTCCCACAGCCCCTCTAACATAGTACTTTTCTTTTTTTAACTTCTGCCAACGTGAGTGTGAGGTAGAACCCCAGAGTAACTTTAACTTGCATATCTCTAATTATGAGTGACTTGGGCTATTTTTTTAATGTGGCTGTTGAGCAGATACAATATTGATTTATAGCCTTTTAGTCTCAAGTAGACATCAGAAAATGAGTGCCTTGAAGTGCTTATACTTTCAGTATTGGCACCCACAGAATAATTATGCCTACTGGTCATTTAGACATGATTGGATTTTGAAGCAGGAAATCCATCTTTTTACTGCTTTCCTGCTCAGTCTTAGGAGACCACTTGGATATCATGCATTCTAATCTTGATTCTTATAGGACCAATCAATCAACAATCAATAAACATTGTTGATTGAAATGGAGTCTTTTAATGCAGTAATGATCTCATAGATGAAGAAATACTCTTCATGTGGTAGATTTAGACTGTCAGAGATAGAAGGGACCTCAGAGACTCTTTAGCCTTGCCCCTTCATTTTGCAGAGGAGAATAGTACATTGCTATGAGGTCAAAGTGACTTGTCTAAGGTCATAGAGTTGGTTGGTACCAGATGCAGACCTAGAAGCCAGGTCCTATGCAATTTCTACAATTTTCTGGGTTGCCCTAGGCAATTTACTTATTGGTTCTAGGCTTTCATTTTAGGCTACAAGGTATAGAGAAGCAGTGCTGAATCCAAATTTTAGCTCCAACATTTACTAACTATGTGAAATTGGGAAAAATCACTTCACCTTTCTGAGTCTCAGTTTATTTACCTGTAAAATAGGGACAATATTTAGCCAGTCTATTTCACAGAATTATTATAAGAAAATCACTAAGTACTTTAATGGATCTGTGATCTCATGAACTGGGTAATCTTTCTCTCAACAAGTGCAGATAATGATCTATCTCTGTCTTCTCACTTGTATGATTTTGTCCATAGCTTTTAACAAAGCCTTCATGAAGGATGTTCTCAAATTTTCCTCTGTTTCTTTTAATACTTCTTGGATACTAGTGGAGAATCCAGGCTGTCCATCTGCTATCTTTCACTCAAGCTAGATAACTGACCTGCATACTTTTCTTGAAATTCTTATCTTAAATGATGTCTCCAATGCTTTGAGGACAGTAAGCAGTTTGCCAAAAAGATTGGCTGTGAGAGCTACCAATAAAAATGAGTAAAGACAGTGGTTCTTGCTTCCAGCAAGTAGAGAGGGCAAGTGGGATTTTGTAGGGATCTTGACAGATATATTAGGGTTTCTGCCCCTGCCGAGAATAAGAGTTACACATGTTCGAAGTACAGAACGGTTTCTCTTCTGCAAGGGAAGGTGAAAAAGCTAGAAGAAACTCTGTCCATGTGTTATTGGGGAGAATGAAGATTTCCTTGAAAGAATGGAAGAGGAGCTTCAAGGTAAAAAGAAAGAGAAACAAGATATAAGATGGATGAAGGATGTTAGAAGTAAGGAAGAACTACTAAATACTTAGACCCAAGTAATAGGTAGAAAGATCTTCTTGTCAAGGAGGAAGCTTGACTCCCAGAAGAAAACAACTTTTTGTTTCTAAAGAATTCTAAGGAATGCTGACATAGATTCATAGGTGATATCAGAAATAAGGGTCAAAGGAAGAAAATGAGTAGTAATGGTTCATGACTTCCTGCTGAGGAGTACCAAAACAGCTACTGCTTTAAATCTTGAGATGGAGGCAGCTAGGTGGCGCAGTGAGTAGAGTGCCGGCCCTGGAGTCAGAAGGACCTGAGTTCGGATCCGGCCTCAGACACTTAACACACACAAACAAAAACCTAGCCGTGTGACCTTGGGCAAGTTACTTAACCCCAATTGCCCAACAAAAAAAAAAAAGGCAAAAAAAAATCTTGAGATGAACAGTAGAGAAGTCTGTGTCATGTCAAGAAATCCAAAATCTGAAGGGGGAGGTGAAAACCATGGAGAGTAATTTAGGAAGGATTAACAGAGGGAGAAAGTGAAAGCAATATTATTTGGGAGTATATTTCAGACTACCTGGATATAAGAAGGAACTAAGTGTGGGTTTCAGGAAACAGACCATAAATCTAGTATAGTCATAATATAGTGGTAGCTAAAATATTGTTTCAATGATGTGGTTATCTGCTGGGCCTCTTTTTATGAAAAGGAGAACATTTGACAAATTCTTGGCTGGCCTAAATGACAAAGTTCATTCTTCAAGAGATGAACAAAGAAATAACTACAATTCTGGACCTTAGTCTGACCATTAAGGAAGAACTAGATGTTAAAGCAAAAATAATGGAAAGCTTGGGGGAAGTGATCAGTCCATCTTAAAATCTGTGATAAAGGAGAGGAATGGCAGGTATAACCTGTTGTGTACTCTAGACTGTTGTAGAACAGATTTCAAGGGATTCAAAGTCTAAGTAGGCTTCTATGTCCTAAAATTCTCTAGACAAAGTTAATCTAAGAGGGATGGAAACCTTCAAAGAAAGAAATTCTGAAGATCTGGAAACAATTCTGATAAGAAAAGGAAGAGCTATTTATTTTAAAAAATGGATTGTTGTTGATATATTTTGTTTTTACAACATTTAGACTTCCCCCACTACCCCTCCCCTTCCCAGAGAACCATCTTTTATTTAAAAATAAGAATTTTTTTGAAAATAGGAAGACATAAAAATTCAGCAAAACCAATCAATATGTCAAAAAAAAAATCTGATGTTATATGCAATGTTCCATACCTGAAGCCTCTGATATCTACAAAGGAGTGGTGATAGGTATTTTCTCCTATCTTTTCTCTGGGACCAAGCTGGTTCTTTATAATTGTGAACCATTCACATTTGATTGATTTGTGGTCATTTTTCTTTACATTTACATTGTTATGGCCATTATGCATAAGGGAGAGTAGTTTAAATTTATTTTTTCCCTCTTGATTACATATAAAAACAATTTTTAACATTTTCAAAAAAATTTCTGAGTTCCAAATTTTTTCCTTCCCTTCCCTCCCCTCTCCTTGGGAAGGCAAACAATTTGTTATAGATCACACATGCACAGTCATGAAAAACATATTAGTCTTATTACAAAAGAAAACAAAGGCCACCCCCCCCAAAGAAACATAAAGAAATTTTGAAAAGTATGCTTTGATCTGCATTCAGACTCCATTAGTTTTTCCTCTGTAGGTGAATAGTATTTTTATCATAAGTCTTTCAGAATTATCTCAGATCATTGTATTGCTGAGAATAGCTATGTCATTCACAGTTGATCATTTTATAATATTGTTGTTACTGTGTACATTGTTCTCTTGGTTCTGCTCATTTCACTTTGCATCAGTTCATATGAGTCTTAGGCTTTTCTGAAACCACCCTGATTGTCATTTCTAATAGCATAATAGTATTCCATCACATTCATATGCCATATAGCCATTCCCCAACTGATGGGCAAGGGAGTAGTTAAAAAGAAATTAATGTGGTTGCACTCATTGGAAGACAGAAGTATATAGGTGTAGCGGCAAGCACCCCAATATCCCCAGGGTAGCTGCCAACACAGGTTCTTAGATCTGCTTTTGTAAAGGAAAGCAACTCAAAATGGGTTAACAAGCTTACTTTAATCAAACAAACATACATTACCTAGTTCAGGGGAAAAAGGTCAGCACCCGAACTTCAGAGTTACAGAACTTACAGATCAAACAGACAGGCTTCCAAACTGTCCAACCATCACATCAATACCAAATCACAGTTACCAGAGAGGGAAGCATCAACATCTGGGTTTTCAAAGCCGGGGGGCTCTCAACAACGGCTTCCCAGAGTCTCATCTGTTCAAATCACACAACACTTCTCAAAGTGAGCCCCAAAGCAAAGCCTCTCCTCAGGGTTTATGTAGCCTTCTCCTGGCTCAAAGATTGTAACAACCTCCTTGACCCACTGCCCAATCACAAAGTATCAAGGTGTGGGCTTTCCTGAAAAACAAGCCTCCCACCACAGGCTCCAGGTGCACTTAAGCTAGGGGCAGGGAAGATCTTTAAATTTGCATTTCCATTACAATAGGTAACTGAAGACAAAAATAAAAGATTGACATAACCCTGGAAAATTAAACCTCAGAATAAGCTGAGGCTGATGGTAAATGCTAAGTATAGCAAAGGGGATTTTAAAATTTATGTTGGAGGCAAGAGAAGGATCAAAGAAGAAATAGGAATGTTGCTCAGGATGTCTGAGATAATGATAATGTGTAACGGAAAGAAGGTAGAACTATTCAACTTTTTATTTTGCTTATATTTTCTCTGGTAAAAAGAATGAACTTCCCATAACTTGGTAAGTATATTTTATAAAAATGGCTACCAGAGAGTTGAAATTCAAGATAAATTAAGAGATAATAAAGGAGTACCTAGCTGCAACCAATGCATTCATATTATCAGACCTGTATGTACTACATCTGACAGTACTAAGACCTAAGAGAATGGATGACTTCAGTACTTTCAGTGAGCTTTGAAAAATCAAGGAAAGAGAGAGCAGTGTTATAGATATAAACACAGGCAAACATCATTATTTTAGGTAAAGTTTAGCTATAATTTATTTAAAAAAAATTTTTTTAAAGCAATTGGGGTTAAGTAACTTGCTCAAGGTTACACGGCTAGTCATTATTTATGTGTGGGTGCTCATTTTCTGAGGCCAGATCTGATCTCGGGTCATCCCAACTCCGAGGCCGGCGCTCTTACTCACTGCGCCACCTAGCCGCCCCTTTAGGGCAATTGGGGTTAAGTAACTTGCCCAAGGTTACACGGCTAGGTTTTTGTTTGTGTGGATTAAGTGTCTGAGGCCGGATCGGAACTCAGGTCCTTCTGACTCCAGGGCCGGCGCTCTATTCACTGCGCCACCTAGCCGCCCCTATAATTTATTTTAAATTATATTTAGTTAAGTTTTAGTTTCTTTATTGCGATGTATACAATGTATGTATACAATGATGCGCACAATCAATGTCCTTTATTACTTTTGTTGCCAAAAATTCAATGTCAGCCTTTAAAAAAATTTCCAGGGTGTAAAACCTAATAAAAAGTGCTGCATATGTCTAGTCCATTTCACTTTACACGAGGAAACCACATTAGACCAAACTAGGCTGGACAGTACCCAGAAAGTGGCAACCTAAAATTCCATATCAATCAATCAGTTAATAAACATTTATTAAGCATTATGTACCAAGCATTGTGCAAAGTGCTGGGGATACAACTATGGAAAAAGACAGTCCCTGCTCTCCAGGAGCTTCCAATTGAATATGAGAAGACAACACACCAAAGAAAGCAGAAAAATTAGGGCGGGATAGGGTGGAAGAAGGTACCCAATACAAGATCATGGTAAAGAAGTCAGTTAGAGAAGTCCCAAAGCAGTGTAGCCAGGTGAGAAATGAGGAGGTATCTGAGCTGAAAGTCTTTCCTTAAATGGAGGTTTAGAGTTTAGGGCCCCGCCCTCCAACCAGAGAGACAGAGGGTAGTGATAAGGAAAAGTTGAAAGAACTGGGGATGTTTAGCTCACAGAAGACTCAAGGAACACATGATAATGATCTTCAAATATCTGAAGAACTGTCCTATAGACAGTTTGTTTTTTCTTGTCCTGGAGGGAAGAAGCAGGACCAATTGGGTAGAAACTGCAAAGAGACCAACTAAAGCTTGATGGCTTCCTAACAATTAAAGACATCCAAAAGTAGAATAGGCTCTCAGGATGTGGTTGTTTCTTCTTCCATGGAGTTTTTCAAGCTGAGGCTAAGAAGGGGAAAAGGGAGTAAGAATTTAAATAGTGCCAGCTATATGCCAGGCACTGCACTAAATACTTTACAAATATCTCATTTGATAACAACCCCTAGAGGTAGGTGCTATTACTATTCCTATTTCACAGATAAGGAAATGGAGGCAAATAGAAGTGAAGTGACTTGCCCAGGGTCACACAGCTAATGTAGTCTGAGGTAGAATTTGAATTCAGGTCTTTCTGACTTTCGCTAGGTTCAACACTCCATCCACTGCATCACCTAGTACCATTATATATAGTATGTATATTATATAATTATATAGTAGATATATTATAATGGAGATTCTTTTAATCAAGGTTGGACTAGACAGCCACTGAAGACTCTTCCAAGTCTCAAATAATGTCATTCTTTTTGAAGAAACAAATCAGAGTTGTTGGAGTTGGTCCCATTATGTGACCAAAGTAAAGAAGAAATCATGAAAACACTTGTACCTTAGGCCCCAAAATCTATTGCAGAAGATGAAGGAGAGAAATTTCACAAAAAACTGGAAAAGATATTCCTAAGTCAACATATACTTGGTGAATTCAGTGCAAAAGTAGACACAAGAGATGTCAGTGAATATGTTGAAATATATGGTTCAGTACAAAGAAACCAAAGAAACCAATATGCTCATAGATCACCTATAAGTCTCACACTGGTATAGCTTAACTATTTTCTTCAAGAAGACTTGGAGGGCACTGGATATGGAGAATACCAAATATCACCGAAAAAGATGAAACTTACTGCATTTGAAGAACCCTTTAGCGATATGTTCAAATGAATCATAAAACAAGAAGACATGAATGAATTCACCAAAGGTGTTTCCCACTGTAAGGCCCTTGAGAATAAAGACTGTTTCCCTTCTGCATTTCTGTCTCCAGAACCTAGTAGACATTTGGAAAAGGGTTATCTTATCACGGATGAGGATCACGGGATAATAGATCCAGAGTTGAAAGGCCCTCAGAAGTTATCTAGTTCACTACATTTTGCATAAGGAAACCAAGGCCCAATGAAGTTAAGTGACTTATACTTGTTGATTAATGTCCCACATAGAATTCAAATAGAAGATATTTTGCCGGTGAATTGTGAAATTCTCAGATCTTCATGTCTATGGGTGAGAGTATATTGATTCCATCAAACCCCATAATATTATAGTCTCCTTAATGAAATACATATTAATTCAGAAGAGATTGGCTTATAATATTAACTGATACAACATGTAACTAATGAGGAGCTTTGAAAACGGAAAAAAATGAAAAATGAAAAAAATGAAGACATCGAGAAATTTTACACAAGAAAGAGGAGTGGATGGTCACATGGCAAGGGGAAGCTGTAACAGGTGTATAACACAAGTGCTCCATTGGAAACCTCATGATGTCAAGAGAAAGTGAGGAAGATCTCCAGATGCTGAGATGCTGAGTAGATCCCTAGGGACAAACTTATGGGAGGACATGGACAAAAGTCAACTGGGACAGGCAGGCATAGATGGGTCACCATCTGCACCACCGGAGGGAATTCTCAAATTGATGACAGAGCTATGTGAGAGGAAATGTAAAAGGTAGAGTAAGACCATGTTTTCTCCTTGGCATCTAAGAAAAAGAGAAAACAAGCTTGTAGTTTTGGCTAAATGGTTGAAGTGATAGACTGCAAATGCATTGGGATTTGCACCCTACCGACTATACTCCTATTTTTATAGGCAGCTAGGTAATGTAGTAGATAGAGCACTCAGCTTGGCATCAGAGTTCTATGCTGAGTTAGAATCCTTCCTCAGACACTTATAAGTTACGTGACTCTGGGCAAATCAATTAATCTCTTAGAGACTCAGCTTCCTTATTTATTTATTTATTTATTTTTACTTTTTTGCTTTTTGGAGGGCAGTTGGGGTTAAGTGACTTGCCCAAGGTCACATGGCTAGTTTTTGTGTTGTGTCTTGAGACACTTATAAGTTACATGACTCTGGGCAAATCAATTAATCTCTTGGAGACTCAGCTTCTTTCTTTCTTTTTACTTTTTTGCTTTTTGGAGGGTAGTTGGGGTTAAGTGACTTGCCCAAGGTCACATGGCTAGTTTTTGTGTTAAGTGTCTGGGACACTTATAAGTTACATGACTCTGGGCAAATCATTTAATCTCTTAGGGACTTATAATATATAACTAATAAATCTCTTAGACTTAGAGCTTCTTTTTTATTTTTATTTTGTTACTTTTTTGCTTTTTGGAGGACAGTTGGGGTTAAGTGACTTGCCCAAGGTCACATGGCTAAAAAGTGTTAAGTGTCTGAGGCTGGATTTGAACTCAGGTCCTCCTGACTCCAGGGCTGGTGATCTACTCACTGTACCACCTAGCTGCCCCAAGACTCAGCTTCTTCATATGTAAAATGAAGGCATTGGCCTCTAAGATCCCTTCCAACTCTAAATCTATGATCTAATAACATTTATATAGCACTTTAAGGTTTATAAAAAGCATTTACACAATATTATATGATTCCCCACACCCATTCTGTGATGTGAATAGTTATTATCATCTCTATTTTACAGATGAGGGAAGGGAGCCTAAAAATAATAATTGAAATGACTTATCCTTAGTTACACAATTGATGAAAAGGTAAGGTAGAATTTTTTTTTTTTTTTTGCTTTTTGGTGGGCAATTAGGGTTAAGTAACTTGCCCAAGGTCACACGGCTAGGTTTTTTGTTTGTGTGTGCGTTAAATGTCTGAGGCTGGATCTGAACTCAGGTCCTTCTGACTCCTGGGCCGACGCTCTACTCACTGCGCCACCTAGCGACCCCCTGATAAGGTAGAATTTGGTCCCAGATCTCACCTGACTGCAATTCCAGTGCTTTTTCCATTATATCTCACTTCTACTCCCTGGCAACTCATACAAGAAAAGCAAACTCGGGAAAGAGGGTCAAATTCTTTATACCAAAAGAATACCCCAAAATTGCACAAATGACAGCCCATTAGTTGGGCAGCCCACTAAGGAAGCCCTTCAGTGACTCACTCTTGGACAGATGCCACAGATGAACAACATACTGGGCCTAGAAGAGAAAAAGAGAAGGGGACTGAGCTGGACTCCACTTGGAAACTTGCACAGGGCTTTTCCACAGTTCCAAGGTGCCCCGGATGTAAAACCTCATTACTTATTACCAATAGTCTCAGGGTGATGTTGCCTGTCTGTGAATTATGGAATCTCTAAGGAAGCAAAATTACAGGTGGCTCAAAAGGTATTCTCTTTCCTCCAGCTGAATGTAAGATACTCGAGGGTATGGGCAATGCCATTTCATATATTTTTTATTTCCAGCTCCAATCAGAGTGCTTCATACAGAGTATGTGCTTAATACATGTTTGACGAGTTGAATTTACTATTTGTTTCTAAGCTTGGAAAAGTCTCACACAGAGGTGTTAATAATCACAAAATCTCATGTCCACCTAGATCTTGAAAGTTTCCAAACTGCTTTCACCACAACAACTCTCTGAGACAGGTAAGAAAATATTGTTACTCTCCATTTTGCAGATGAGGAAACTGAGGCTCAGGGAGAAGTGACTCGATCATGTTCACATAGCTAGTAAGTGTCAGAACCGAGATCTGAACCAAGGTCTTCCTGACTCCAAGTTCACTGCTCATTTCCCAACACTATACTGCCCCTGCCAAGGACTACTAGACTTATCATTGGATTTACAGTTGAGACCTATATTTGTTGCTTCCTCCTGTTAGAATGTGAAGTCCTGGAGTGTAGGAAGGGTCTTGTTTTTCATTTTGTATCTCCAGTGCTTACCACAGCTTATGCTGCCTGAGCTAACCCAGAAAAGAATCTGTCAACATTTAGCCAGGCATGGGAGGGTAGAGAGAGGCTACAAAGCTGTTTGACTGAAGAAAACCTGCATATGGTTAAAAAGTCTCTTCCCCTCCCCTCCCTTTGTGGGAATCACAGCAGGTACCTGTATTCTCTTAGGTTCTTAGGCTTTCATTCAGTTTCTGGCTTCTTTCTCATCAAAGTCACCATTGTCCCCTCCGGGCAGGTTGGCAGGGCCCAGTCTTTGATCGGAGCCAGTGTACTACGGTGATTACTGGAGTGTGGCCACTATCTCCTTGGGAGTCTATCAATGCCTGAATGGGTCGGAAAGCATCTCCATCCTTGCTAGTGCAAAGGGAGTGACTACAGAAAAAGCTTTGGCTCCCCAGCACTCTGTAGGGTCCTGGGTTTCACTGGCCTTTTCTTTACCCCTACCTAATACGCATTCTTAAGTGAACACCACTGTCTTACCCAAGGCTTCAGTCATCATTCCATAGATTTCAAGTAGGAGTAACTGGGCGTCTGTGTTGAGAATGCCTCACTTGCTTTGTAGTAGTTAAGTGCTGAATCTCTGGGCTATGTTCTTGTTGAAGTTGGCAGTGGAGCCTAAAATCATTGAGTTGTAGGGCTACAGCAGCTAACAGACAAAAGTTTGGAGAATTAATTCTCATTTTACATTGTTAGACTGGTTTATACCAATTAGGATCCCTGTTCCCAGAGAGTTCCTGAGATTTTTGTACCACAGGTCTCTGTGGTGATTTATTATAGAGGTTATCTGGCTCAAACCATAACTGAACAAGAAGCCATTCTTTCTACAACATCCCAAATTAGTGATTATTTGTTTTCTACTTGAAGACCTCCAAAGATAGGCAGCTTGCTTAAGGTAGTCTACTTTTGGACAGCTCTACTCCCAGTTAAGCAGAATAACTCTAAATTCCCAGTCTATACGATAACTTTCAAATGAAGACAACTACCATGTGCCATCTAAACCTGCCATCTCTTATTCAGGGTAATCACTCTCAGTTTTTTTATTTCTTAAAAATTTTTTATTATTTTTCTAATTGATAAATATTTACTTCACTCAAATGATAAAAGACTCAACTAAGAAATATGCATAGAAAAACAAAATAAACTCCCACATTGACCATGTCCAAAAATGTTTGTCTCATTCTGCATTTTAAGTCTATAGCCTCTCAAGCAAGAAGTGGGTAGCATATATCATTTTGAGTTCTCTGGAATAATTGGTTTTTGATTGAATTTTGATTTGATCAATCATTGCATTGATCAGAGTTTTAAAGTCTTAAAATTGTTTTTCTTTATAATGTTGTAATTATATAACTCATTCTCCTCTCATATGATTTTTGTTGTTACCATGGTCAATTAAACTTTTCCTAATATTGAACCAACCCTGCATTCTGGGTATAAATCCAGCCTGGTCAAATTGTTTAATCTTTGTGACATATTGCTATAATCTCCTGGCTAACGTTTAGTTTTTGCACCAATATTCACATTAGGAAATTGGTCTGTAGTTTTCCTTTTCTGTTTTAACTCTCCCTGGTTTAGTTATCAGGATCATATCTGTGTCATAGAAGGAATTTGGTAGGACTCTTTTACCTATTTTTTCAAATAATTTATGTAGTATTAAAATTAATTGTTCTTTAAATGTTTGGTAGAATTCACTTGTAAATCCAACTGGTTCTGGGGTTTACTCATTAGGGAGCTCATTTCTGGCTTAATCAATTATTTTTTCTAAGATAAGTTTAATTATTTTATTTCCTGTTCCATTAATCTGGGCAACTTATTTTTTTGTAAATATTAATCCATTTCCTCTAGATTGCCAGTTTCATTGGCATATAGTAAGGCAAAACACCTCCTGAAAACTTTTTATTTCATCTTCACTGGTTGTGAATTCTCCTTTTTAATTTTCAACACTGGAAAATGTAATTTTCTTCTTTATTAAAAAAAACAAATTAGCCAATGGTTTGTCTATTTTATCAGTTTTCCCCTAAAAAACAACTCCTGGGTATATTTATTAGTCTAATGATTTTTTAAACTTTCAATTTGGCTAATCTTTCCTATTATTTTCAAATGTTCTATTTTGATATTGAATTGGGGATTCTCAATTTGTTGATTTTCTAATGTTCCAATTCATTGATCTTCTTTCTCTATTTTTTGCTACTGTAAGTGTTTACTCATATAAGTAAGACTTTTTAGAGAACTTATCAAGAATTTCCCCCTAAGTACTGCTTTGGCTGTATGCCACACATTTTGGTATGTTTCCTATTTTTTTTTCAGTTTTTTTCTTTATCTTAATATTTCTTGTTGTCTCATGGAGCCATTGGCTTCTATCTGACCTATTCTAATTTTCACAGATTTTGTTGCTCAAGTAAGGTTATATTTCTCTCATCCCAAATTGTTAATTCCCTTTCCAATTATTTCTTTCAAAGCCCTAGTTTCTTTTCCATTTTTTTCCTCTAATGTTATCACTTTATTTATAAACATATCTTAAGCCTTTAAAAAAAACCTCTTGCTTTATCTGTTCTAGGAATTAGAGTTGAATTTGTGTTCAAGCTGTGTTTTTCTTTGAGGCAAGCTTCACAGATGTTTCAGAATCATCCTTTTCTCGATTTATGTCTTGAGCATTCCTGTCATCCAGTTCTTTATGGTGGGATTCTTTGTTTGTTTGATTGCTTGTTTGTTTACTCATTCTTCCAGACTACTTCCTTATTTCAGACTATGGGTTAGAGCTAGGCTCTGTGTACTTCTGGAGGCTATGTCTGGGTTGGTCCTTCTGATGCTTTCTTGGAGTATTATTGAGTATTATGTTGCTCCAGGATCTTAGAGACAGTTCATACTAGATAGCTGCAACATATCAGTGTTTGCAAAGTGGCAAGATCCAGAGCAAAGTCTGATTTCTATCAGCCTGATGTGAAATCTGCAAGTTCCTGACCTGGTAGTGGGTCTGAATAATGTCTATGGGCTTGTCCCAATTGAAGTTCCAGTAGACTGCTGCTAGAACCAGGTACTACCTGCCAGCTGGAAAGGTATGCTGGTTCAGAGTGACAGAAATGCAGGCTATGTTTTGGTCTAGAATTCCTCATTTGGTTATTCTACTATAGGCTTTAGATTGTCTGAAGCCTGGGACTGAGGTCTCAATCTGATTCTGGGATCAGAACCACACACATGCTACTTACTTCTGAACTTGCTCCTTGTTCAGTACCCAGCCTAGGGCCTTTGATCCCTCCTCACCCTGGAAAACCACCCTTACATATATGTCCCCTCCTCAGTCACCCTTGGACCCATGACTTGAAACTGGTGAGTGAGCAACAGAGATACCAGTTGGCATCTATTCCTGCACCTTGCACAAGTCCAGGCCCTTCTATGCTGAATTTGGCGCCTCTCCTCGCCTTGGTGCATAATCTTTCCCTGAGCTAGAATGCTCTGCATTGCTCCTTCTATCTAGAGCCTATCCCAATGTCTGCAGACCTCTCTGTCTCCCTATGCCTACTTGGACTAGAAAAATGACTTACTATTTTTTTTATCCTTGGATTTCCTAATCAGGACTCAGCCTGATCTCTTGATATTTTCAGAGGAATCATGGGAGAGATCTGGGTTGTACATCTTTTCTACTACTCCATTATCTTGGTACTTCCCCTCCAGTGAATTCTTTTCACTTTTTATTTGACCTTTGGTTCTAACAGATCTGGGTAGCTCTTAGTTTTGATTTCTTGAAATATAATACATAGGCTTTTTAAAAAATCATGGTTTTCAGGGACATCAATGATTCTTAAATAATCTCTCCCTGCCCTGCTTTCCAAGTCATCTGTTTTTGCTATCAGATATCTTACATCATCTTCTACTTTTTCAATCTTTTAATTTTGTTCTAATATATTCTGTTGTCTTACAAAGGCACTGGCTTCTGTTTGGCCTATTCTAGCTTTCAGGTAAGATTCACCTCTTTCTCTCCCAAGTAATTTATTATTCTTCCACTTCTTTTATCAATAACATTTTTTTTTTGCTTTCTGGAGGGCAATTGGGGTTAAGTAACTTGCCCAAGGTCACACAGCTAGGTTTTTGTTTGTGTGTGTTAAGTGTCTGAGTCTGGATCTGAACTCAGGTCCTTCTGACTCCAGGGCCAGCGCTCTACTCACTGTACCACCTAGCCGCCCCATAACATTTGTTTGTTATCTCTTGTCTCATTTTTTTCTAGACACTCATGTAGCACTTACCTAATATCAATTTTTCAAAATTTGAGTTCTTTGTTGCCAGTTGTTGCTTTCTTCTTCCAAGCTAAAGTAAGGAGTATCTCCAGACCAACAATAATTATTTTTACTACTTTTCCTCTTTAGTTTAGTCATATCTCCAGCTTTATTTTCTGGACTGGGACTTTGTGCCATGGCCAACCACTGCTCCTTAATGTGCTTTTGGGTGGTCTCAACCTGGATCATCTGAGGTCCTGTGCTGACCTCGAGCATCTCCTGAGGTTTGGACCCCCTATACCTTTGTCATTAGTAAGACTGGGTCTTCAGAGTCCTCTATTGTATCTCAGGAAAGAATACTAGGTCCCTTGGAGTCCCTGGTTGTCTGTTCTTTTCTGGTCTGAGCTGAGACCCACCGGTCAGTCCTATACTCTGGGGCTTCCCAGGTTCTTCTGATCACTCTGGTGATTTCAAAGGGGAGTCCTCCATCCTTGTAATCTCCAGACACAGAGCCTTATAGACTTCATGTGTCTCTGGCCCTTCTCTGGTTCTGGTGAGAGGATACTTGTTTGTTTGCCTGTGCTGGTGTTGGCTTTGTGTAATGGTTACAGAATTTAAAGATCCCCTTGTATTGGCTTGGTTTTCCAGTTAAGTGTTAATACCCAGAGCTTGTGAATCCCACTTGTGGGATGGAC
Organism: Gymnobelideus leadbeateri; assembly: GCA_011680675.1. NCBI lineage: Eukaryota > Metazoa > Chordata > Mammalia > Diprotodontia > Petauridae > Gymnobelideus > Gymnobelideus leadbeateri. The sequence continues at coordinate 144,032 of WOXC01002823.1, forward strand.
TTGGTGATGTGAAGAGAGGGGGCTGAACTGGGAGGAGCTGGTGCTATGGATAGAGAGGCCCAAAGAACTTTTGGCAACAGCAATGTGGAGGCAGAGAGAGAGAGAATTGCCAGGGTCCAGAGCTGCTGAGAGAGAGAGAGAGAGAGAGAGAGAGAGAGAGAGAGAGAGAGAGAGAGAACTGCCAGCTGAAGCCACCCAGATTGCTGAGGGCCAGTTGAAGGTGCCCAGGACTTTTGAGAACTGCCACCCAGAGCTGCTGAGAACTGAGGAGGCATGATTGTGGCACTGGGATTTTTTCTGTCTGCTTTGATGTTACTTTGCCAGATTTGTCTTCTGGTGAAGGACAGTGCTATTATTGCAGAGGTCCTGGAACCTTGCTGTTGGTTCAGAAGCTCTGAAGGAGGATTTTCTTGTTATATGTTTACAGAAATCTTGGAGGAGGGCCTTGCTGATGTTTTCAGGGGTCTTGAGACTGTTATGCAGTCAGAGAGTGAATTGATGAGGATGCTGGCAATGTATATTGTGGCTTTGTTAAGCTTTGCCTTCCCTGGAAAAGAGATTGCTGAGAACTTGCCTATGGTCAAGATGAAGAAAAGACCTCTCCTTGGGTATTGAATGCTGTGATGATATCATAACCTTGTTGTAGCTCAGGGGTAGATGGCCTTTGTGCTCTCCACTGCCCCTTTGAGAAGGTGCTTGGTGGTAACTGATGATAATTGTAATTCAGTTGTGATCCAGGGTTGGGAAAATTTTGACTTTTTTTGTGCTCTGTGACTGACCAAATAAATGTACTTTGTTTATTATTGGAAACTAATCTCCATTTGAGAGGAGAGACTTTGTGATTGACTAAATGAATATACTGTCCAGGAGTGCAGTACTTGGACCCTTAGTACTTTGTGACTGAATTGAGGACTTACTAAATTATTGAGTTACACCTAATGAATGCTATATTTTAATTTTCTGTGAATGTTTTGTCTTAATCTGTCACTGAGTAAATGGAGTTTGCTATGCTTGTAATCTGAACCTGGAAGTTGCTTGTGCTTGGCTTTACACTTTGCTGGTTTTCCCCTTTCATATTGGCTTCGGATAAGAGTTTTTCTTCTGTTTTCAATCATTACTTAGTTTGGTGTGAATTTTTTTTCTGGACTTATCTTGTGGGCAGTCTGCTTCCACTGATGTGTTTAAAAGTTTTCATTCCCAGGTGTTTCAAGGGATTCAAGTATGGCATAAACTCAAGGTCCTTCACTATTCTGGTTAATGTTGTGGATAAGTTCACTTACCTTGGTAGTGTACTTTCCAAGGATATACACAGTGATAATGAGGTTGACACATGCATTGCCAGAGCTAGTTCAGTGTTTGGGAGGCTCTGAATGAAAGTATGGGAGAGAAGAGGTATTAGACTGACTACCAAACTGAAGGTCTACACAAGTCATTGTGCTGACTTCATTGTTATATGCCTGTGAAACCTGGACAAACTACCAGCGCCATGCCTGGAAACTGAATCACTTCCATTTAAATTGTTTTAGGAAGATTCTGAAGATGACCTGGAAGGATAAGGTACAAGATGAAGAGATTGCCCATAAAGAGGGTTAGGGTTGCTCTGGAGACCCCAAAATACCAACACGCCGGGTCCTGATGAAAAGTTTATTAAAAGTTTGCTTATATTGGACACAAAGTAAGCCTGTGCTAGGTCATTCTATGGTGCTTTCCCAGACATGGAGACAAGATGGGGTCTTATATACAGAAGGCTGTGGGAGGAATCTAGGGGTGGTCTAGAGGAGGAGTTTGGAGAGGGTCTTCAGGAGGAGTTAATAAAGTCAATGAGTGCTTAAGGATGGGAAGTTGCTGGAGGCTACCTGGAGGCTACAGACAATGGTGGGTGAGGCCAGTTCAAGGGTGGACTGATATTTTGATAGGCTCAAGGGTAGGGAGTCTAATAACAGAGGTTTGGGCCCAGCCACAATGTAAAGCTTATGGCCTCATGCAAATGCCTTATCAAATGGGATGATTTAATCAGAGTTCAAGAGGGGTTCCCAGAGCCTGTATCTCAAAGATTCAAGGAGAGCTCAAAGGGGCTCCCAGAGCCCATACCTCATCACAGGACACCGAGGTCCTTACTAAAACTCAACCGCCAAGTATTCAAACTCTATTGCAGAGAGCCCAAGTGTGATGGGCTGGCCATGTTGTTAGAATGCAAAACGTACATTTGCCAAAAAGACTATTTTTTGGAGAACTCACACAGGGCAAGTGTTCACATGGTGGTCAGAAGAGGTGATACTGGGATACTTTCAAGGTTTCTCTTAAGAACTCTGGAATAGATTGTGTGACATGAGAGGACCTGGCACAGGACCACTCAGCATGGAGTGCCCACATCGGAGAATGTGCTGTGCTCTGTGAGTAAAGCAGAATTGAGACAGCTCAAAGGAAACACAGGATGTGCAAAACTGGAGTATCTACCCCAAATGTTCACACAGACTTATGTGTGCCCGACCTATGGTAGAGCATTCCAAGCTCATATTTGTCTGATCAGTCACAGAAACTTGACTCTCACATAGTGATGTTATTTTGGTCCTTTTCAAGAACAAAGGACAACAACCAACCAACCAACCAACCCTCTAAGAACCCCAGACCAGACTCTCAGACCATATCCTAGCCTTTCCACTTACTACCTATGTCACCATGGGCAAGTCACTTAACCCCTATAAGGCTCAATTTCTTTATCTATAAAATTCAGATAATAATGCCTAAAAGCGCCTATCTTATAAAGCTGTTGAGAGAATCAAGTCAGATAAAGTGCTCTGCAAACCTTAAAGCACTTGCACAAATCTATATATTAAACATTGTTCATTTACAATTCAACAGTTGAGGATTCAGATAAGACAAAGTTTACCAATCACTACTACAGTTTGTCTCTTTTCCTGTTTTGTGTATGTTGAAAAATCATCATCCATAGTCTCTATTTGTATGGGAAGTATGTAATATATTCTCCTAACAAAAGTCTCTTGGGGAGGCTAGGTGGTACAGTGAATAGAGCACCAATCCTGAAGTCAGGAGGACCTGAGTTCAAATCTGGCCTCAGACACTTAACACAAAAACTAGCCATGTGACCTTGGGCAAGTCACTTAACCCCAAATTGCCCTCCAAAAAGCAAAAAAAAAAAAAAAAAAAAAAAAACCACAAACAACAAAAAAAAGTCTCTTTTGTTTTTCTCTTCTTTTTCCCTAGCCCAAATGATCTCCTTTGTGCTTATTTTCTTAAAATAGTCTACAATTCAAATCTTTCATTCATTTGTGCAAGACTTCTTCCTCTTTCCCTACCCTCCAATTACAAATCACTTACATTTTACTGCACATTGGTATATCACTAATGAGGGTTAAAAATAAATCAAATGGGGGGGCTAGATGGCACAGTGAATAGAGCACTGGCCCTGGAGTCAGGAGGACCTGAGTGCAAGTCCAGCCTCAGACACTTGACACACTTACTAGCCATGTGACTTTGGGCAAGTCACTTAACCCCAATTGCCCTCCAAAAAGCAAAAAAAATCAAATGATTGTAGGAACAGCACTCAACACCACAGCATTTCAGAAATCTTGGTAACCATATTATTTTGTTGATGATTCCTAACTAGTTATGAGCACAGTTAAGCTTTCCTGGGAGGAAGAAGAGGCCAGGGGTCAAGGTCTCCAGGATGTTAGTCACACTTCCAGTAGATACAGATGCAGACTGTATATTAGATTCAGAAAGAGTCAAATCCTCTTGTCTGGAAGTTACACCCCAAGAAGCTTCTCCATATGATCATCACTCTTATATTGGTTAACTCTCCCAAACTTGATTCACTTGTAGATTTACCCCTAAGTACTTTATGCCAACTTGGTTTTTGTTTCCTCTGTCTGGCAAGAATTGCACCTACCTATACCCAGCCTACACAGGGAATACTTGATGATCTCTATCTCCCCAAGCTATCTAGAAATTTGGTCTTCGTGCTTTCCCTCTTTAGCTCCAATGGTTCTATCCCAATGACCTCAACAGTCTCCCAGCAGAGATGGTAGAGACAATATATTTAATACCTAACCCTAGGCATGAAACTAATGTTTCATTGTGGAACAAGACATTTTAGGTCTATAGGCCTCACTCATGAGCAATTATATAATTAACTGATGCTTGTTGGGTCATGGATACAAAGAAAGGTTGTATAGATAGTATAGTTAATAAAATGAGGGATTTGGGAGTCATGAAAACCTAGGTTTGAATTCTTTTTATTCATTCATTCATTCATTCATGAAAGAAACTTAGGCTGCCAATCTTTTATTTTCGCCCCCAGCTCCAGGTGCAATGTCTAAAGGGCAGACTCCGGGTACAATCCTGGTCACACACACACTCATGCTACAGGCTGAGAGAAGGGAGCAGGGACTTACCTTCAGGGTGTGACAGCCCTGAGCAGAGGAGCAGGGGGAGGGCCACCCTGGAAGGAGGGGGAGGACAGGGGAATAATCAGTGGCAGGGCCTATTTCTTGGAATAAGAGATGTTCGTGGCATTGTTCTGGGTGATCTTGAAGCCCTGCAGGGCATCTCAGGCAGCCCCAGCCTGCACCTCATTGTCAAAGCAATGTTGTGGCGACTGGGGACCAGACGCACCTCCTTGAAGCCAGGGAACTGATTGAAGAGCATGGACAGCATGAGCTCATTGGTCTCCTCAGGCAGGTTGGTGAGGAACAGGATACGGTTGGGCAGGTTTTCAGACAGCAGCTGGGCAGGCAGCAACTGTCCAGGCATCATCTGTTGCAGGGGCATGGATCCAGGTGGGATCTGCCCAGGGACCAGGCCAGGTGGGGGGATCATCCCTGGGGGAGGCATATATGGTGGTTGCCCTGGAATATGGTGCATGATGCAGGGGGCCTACGTCATGGGTGGCATCCCTGGGACAGGCTGGACTGCATCCACAACTGGGGCGGCCATCCCCCCTGGAACAGCCTTCTTGACCACTGGTGTTTCTTGGCCCTTGGGTTTTCTCTTCTCCCGCTTTTGATCACGCCCCACGTAGGTGTCCTTTATCTTGGCAATGATGTCCAAGTCTGACTTGGCATACTGGATTCTCATGGGTTTGTCATAGAAGGGAAAACCCTGCATGGAGTATAGAGCATTGGTGGCACTGCTGATCCCCTTGAAGATGACAAATGCTTGGCCCTTCATCTTCAGCCTCCTCGATACCAGGATGTCCAGAATCTGGCCAAACTGGGAGATGGCATAGACGGATTTTTTTAGTTCATCCTTCTTTATTTTTTCATTGAGGTTATTGATGTAAATGGTGTGGTTGGGAAATGACTCAGGTACTGTCATGGTAGAAAACTCTTGAGTTTGGATAATGGCACTTGTTCGCAAGTCCTGTGGCGGGGGGGGTGGTGGTGGTGGGGGTGGGGGGGATGGGGGGTGAGGGGGGTGGTCTCCTTAGGTTTGAATTCTGCCTCAGATACTTACCAGCTTTGTGACCCTAGGCAAGTCACTTAACCTCACTGAGCCTTAGTGTCCTCATTTGTACAAAAGGCATGAAAATATGTTATACTTATTTCATATGACTGTTGTAGGGAGCAAATGAGAGAATTATGAAAAGAGCCACATAAATATTAGTTATTCTTTTCCAGTGATGTAATGATGTAGTGGGTAGCTAAAGACTATACTCAGTTTGCTAATTCTTTTTTTTTTTTTTGGAGGGCAGTTGGGGTTAAGTAACTTGCCCAAGGTCACACGGCTAAGTTTTTGTTTGTGTGTGTTAAGTGTCTGAGGCCGGATCCGAACTCAGGTCCTTCTGACTCCAGGGCTGGCACTCTACTCACTGTGCCACCTAGCTGCCCCAGTTTGCTAATTCTAATTCTGAGAGATATAAAGACTCCTCTTCATGTATTATCCTCCCCACTGAGGATAGACTTGTATATATCTATTAGTACTAGACAAATATCTACAAAGTGCCTCTCACTCTTGATTTTATTCATTGGTGGCAAAGGTTTGGAGAATAGGTGTAAGGTCATGAGAAGGTCGCTAATACCTCTCAGCAAGTTGAAGAGTTTTGAGACAAGTGATTGTCTGATTGTAAAGCTAACACCTGATAACCATCACTCTGAAGAGGTTCCACCTCTCCAAAAGAAAATGCAGCTGGCACCTCTTTCAATGAGCTCCCCCTTCATTGGAAAGTCTGGTTTCACTCAAGGTAGCCATGGTGATTCTGGGGCTGGACAGCTCATATGTGACTAGTACCATTATATTTGCTAGGCAGCTGCTTCCATCATGTCATAGCAACAAGATATAACCTTTTGCTAAAGTTACTTTCTTCCAGGGAGAGAAGGAGCCTCTGTTTGCATGTGTACCACAGAAGAAATGTTTGAAATGAGAAATAAGGCCTTTGGCCTGGTGTTGAAGGAAGCTATGTTTAGGACATCTTATGAATGTTCTAAATTAGGCTACTCAGAGAGACAGTGATAAGTGACCAGTAGCCTGGGCCTCCTCTTTGTATATGACTTGGAGGGATCCTCTGAGCAGTATTAGCTATTGTTCAGGAATGCTAGTAGCTTGTTCTCGACCATGCAGATATATTCAACAAAACGTACTGTATGGTTCTGATTTTCTTCAAACTGAGTGCACTACAGCTACTAACATAAAAATGGGAAGGGATCGAGATGTGAGTATCTCCTAGGTCTATCAGTCAGAGAATTTTAGGTCTCAGAACTTTCCCTTCTTCAAGATGTCCCAAGCATACTCCTAACTCACATTAATAAAATTGGAATTTCTCGTCCATGGTAACCATCAGATTGGGGATTTTTCAAAGAGATATTTAACTTGCTAGTGATGGTAGTAGAGTCATGGTTCAGGGTAGCCCCAAACTCTTGGCTCACACGTGGCTCAAGTCTGCTCTCTGAGACAGGCCCCAAAAGGTCACTATTCTCATTTGTCTTTTTTGTTTCATTCAGAATTTACTCTGGAAAATCTCCAAGTGGCCTTGTGCCAAGGTTTCCACAGATGTGAGCATCAGAAGTCCCCAGCTCCCATGTAAGCACTCAAGCTTACAAATGAAATTTGGAAGAAAGCCCTTCTATCACCCCACATAAAATGAAGAAGGCACAAAAGAGCAACTGGGATTTAAAATCAGTGGTTCTTTATGAGTGGCACACAAGGGTCTTTAAGGTGGTCTATAGGTAGTATATGAATATTACCCCTATCCCAAAGCCCATTGATATAGGACTCTCTCCTTATTGGTAGAGATAAATGTCAAGCCCTGTGTGAAAGACAAGGCATGGAGCTAAAAGGGAGGAGAGATGAGGAGGCAGGTGAGAGAACTCCAGCCTTTGCCAGTCCCCCTTAGGGACTCTTCAAGAGCAAGTTTCTCTTTAAGACACTTCAAGGGGTTAGGGCAGCTAGGTGGCGCAGTGAACAGAGCACCAGCCCTAGAGTCAGGAGGACCTGAGTTCAAATCCAGCCTCAGACACTTAACAAGCCCTGTGACCTTGGGCAAGTCACTTAACCCCAATTGCCCTCCAAAAAGAAAAAAAAAGACTCTTCAAGGGGCTACTTCCATCAAGCTCTGAGTCTTCCTCATAACTTGATTAAAGAGGCAACTTGAAGTGGGGTTGGCCTCTTCCATTAAGTCTTTTTTTTTTTTTTTGCTTTTTGGAGGGCAATTGGGGTTAAGTAACTTGCCCAAGGTCACACGGCTAGGTTTTTTGTTTATGTGTGTGTTAAGTGTCTGAGGCTGGATCCGAACTCAGGTCCTTCTGACTCCAGGGCTGATGCTCTACTCACTGCGCCACCTAGCCACCCTCCATTAAGTCTTAAAGAAGTTTTGGGTGCCACATTTTAGATAGGACACTGACAGTAATAGCATGTTCCAAGAAGGGCAGTGAGGATTGGGAGAAGACTGGAAACTATGCAGGCACTATAGGTGCTTGGCCTGGAGAAGAGAAGACTTAGGACAGGACATAATCACTGTCTTCAAGTATTTGACAGAGTGACATGTGGAAGAAGGCAAAGGCTTTTTTTGTCATTTGGCTCCAAAGGAACTTGCAAAGAGACAGATTTTGGTCTAATATAAGGAAACTTTAATTCCAAAAGTAGAATAAGGTGCCTCTGAAGATAGTGAATTCCTTGTCACTAGAGATCCCCAATGGTGACTTGGTAAACACTTATAGAAGATGCTGAAGAGGGTGTTCACATATAGGTTGGACTTCATGGCCTTTGAGATATCTTATAACTGAGATTCTATACTTCTATACAACATTTAGAGTTGATGTGCTTTGGCACAAATGCTAAGCACGACAGTGTATGTTATAGAGCAGGTTATATAGAAATGACCATAGCACCTCAGAGATCTTTTTACTATCATGGTCTTTTTTATTACAGATGTAGGTCAATTCTAGCAAGAGAGGCCTATTTCTCTTTTTACTCTCAAAGAGGAGTAAGGTACAAACCTCAGCTAACTAGAAAAATAGTACCATCCAGACTGATGGGGAAACCTTGTATACTTAGGATTGGGCCACCAACCCAGGAGCAAATGGCTATGGAAGAGGCAGCTGGAGCTACTCTGGTGGTCTGGGGGGGAGGCTACCTTTTTATCCTTAAGCTCAGTGATCATATAGTTTTGTTTTGGTTTATTTTCTGTCTTTTTGGAGGGGGGAAGGCAGGGCAATTGGGGTTAGGTGACTTGCTCAAGGTCACACAGCTAGTAAGTGTTAAGTGCCTGGGGCCAAATTTGAACTCAGGTCCTTCTGACTCCAGGGCTGGTGCTCTACTCATTGTGCCAACTAGCTTCCCCTCAGTGATCATATAGTAAGAACTACCCTTTAACATTCTGATTGACTGAATTTTATTCTCTTCCCTTTTATGTAATTATTTAAAGTCTTAATCCCTTTTCTTTTTATGTCACTAGAAATGCTATTACGTGCCCCAAGAACCTCCCTACTATGCCACTGAGCCCTCTTCTGTAACAAAAGTTAAGCAAAACTAACATAGCAACTATGTCTGATAGCATATGCACCATTCCATATCCATAGACTCCCACCTCTCCACAGAGAGGAGTCTATGGATATGGAATGGTGCATATGCTATCAAAACAAGTCAAAAGTTAGGTGGGAAAAAGTCTGATATAAAAAGTGGATGATCTAGCTGGGGAATCTTCTTGGTTCAAAAACAAGGTGTGATTCCATAAGGACACTGATTTTCTTAGTGAGTTTGTAAGCTCTGAGGGCAATTCTTAAAATATTTAATTATAAAAAGTCTCATTACTTGATAGTAACACCTTATAGTCTATCATCTCTATCCCTGTCTTTTCCATTATCTTGGAGAACTCAGAGGTGCCATATGTAACAAGGATGAGGCTACATAAGAGCTATATCTACTTCTGAATAGTATTCATAGCGAATAAATGGATCCTATTGTCTATAGGATAGAACAAAGGAAAGAAGGCATTACTAGAGATTATCTAGTCTGTGGAAATGGACGGGGTACTTAATTAGACTAGTCTGGGTCTCCACTATGGCAAAACTGCAGATTCAGTCAGAGTCATAACCAGGCTGGGGTGCACCAGGACAATGCCCTAAGGTGCTGATTTTAGAGGTCAACAGCACTTCCAGTGCTTCAGTAGTATAGGGACAAAAGAATTTAGCAAGACTAGTTAAAACAGGAAGCTACTAGAGGACTTGCAGGGGCTTTCAAGTAAAATCTCATGGTCTCTGTTTTTCCCTAATTCTCACAGGGCAGTTTCTGGTCCTCCCCTGTCACCCCTCTCTCCCTCAACCAAGGGAGAATTTCATCATAGTCGCCCCAGATAGCAACTTTCCCATTTATGGTCTTGGATTCAGGCAGTTTAGTAGGGGTGGACAGTGTAGTTTTGTGTAAAGAACTCCAGGATCCAGGGGTGGCTAGGTGGCTCAGTGAGTAAGAACGCTGGCCCCAGAGTCAGGAGGACCCAGGATTGGTTCTGGTTTCAGTTACTTAGCACCCACACATAAATAACTACCCCTGTAACCTTGGGCAAGTTACTTATCCCCAATTGCTTTAAAAAATAAAGAACTCCAGGGTCTGGACAGGATTCAAAATCCCTGCTTGACCACTCACTAGCTATGTGGCCCTGGGTAAGTCATAATTCCTCTCTGAATCTTAGTTTCCTCAAATGTAAAAATAAGAAGGTTAAACTAAGAAACCTCTAATGTCCCCTCCAGTTCTAAGTTTATGATGATCTATAATTGTTTCCCATTATAGGAATGCCCAGGAAATCCAGGTTTTCACAATTTATCCAGTTACTCTTATAGTCTGGAGTCCTGTTCTATTAGAGTCAGATCCCAGTGACAGGACTCCAGCATAGTCACCTAACAGTCAGCAAAAGGTGGATAGTGGGGAAGGAATTAAAAAGAATAAAACTACGGAATTTGGAGCTAGAAGGGTACCTTAGAGGACATCCAGTACACCCCTACCCATTTTACATATGAAGAAACTGAGGCCCCAAGAGGTGAAGTGATTTGCTCAGGTTCAAAAACTTTTTCCAAAAGTAGACAGTACATGCACTAGAAGCCAGACCCAGCACTTTCCAATACACAGTCCACTAAGAAGGAAATTGGGTTACACACACACACACACACACACACACACACACAGAGGAAGGCTATGGCTTAACCCTAGCCGCTGACTGAAGTTGAAATGATAAGCTCTCTAACGGAAGGAAAAAAATTTCACAAATTCTCTCCTACTCTCACAAAGTTATAAAACCACCAGTTCTCCATAGGAGAGGATTCCCCCTCCTTAGAGGCTGCATTGGCTGAATTCATTACTGTGCCAAGGCAAAGGGGGAGACATGCAGTAAAAGACCAGGCTATACACGAAGTGATGACAAATGGGGGAGCCAGGACAGCACAATTCTTTAGCTATACTGCTTTCGAAGTCACCCTAGGAGCGTTACTTTTATTTACAAAGGGCCTTGCTAAATGGAAGCCATAGAACATGTTCAAATCAGGGTATGATATCAGATGCTTTCTTGCCTTCCCAGAGCCTCGACCCTCCCCTTCATTCCCCAAGGTTTAAGTGAATGGAAAAAATAGCACTAGGCTTTCATGATGGACTGTCCCAATTATCTTTCAATTCTTTAGTCTATGGTCTGAAAGGACGACTTCATTTTCTAGCCAACAATTCACTCTCATTTCCTCACTAATTTTCACTAAAGCCTGGGCAAAAAAAATCGACTGTAGATGCTCCCTTCTCAAGCTGCCAGGGAACACCTGCCCACTTAACTTTCTATGTGGTATTCTCTCCAGTAAAGGCCATCACTGTCTGTCTGTACATGGCTTGTCCCTTTTGTAAGTTGACATGCAGCTTTTCTTCTCCAGCCTTACCTTTGAAATACAAGTTTCTATGGGGATTTCATTTAAACAGAGGCTGAGCCCCTTTAACTCATAAACCAGAAACTTATCAATTTGTCTTCCCCCCCACCCCCATAGCACAAGGACATTTCTTGAAGGAAGACAAGTCCATTAATGTGTCAATCAAATCAGCATTTGCAAACACCAGGTTCCCATTGGACAATATGGACCCAGAAGGGAAACTGGTTTCTCGAGCTCATTAAATGCTTTCCAAATCTTAACACTAGAAAGGCCAGGCACAGGGATTCATTCTGGAAGATGTGGGGATCTTCCCATGGAATATCTGCAGAAGCACCCAAGTAAAATAAATTATATTTGTCACTCTTCCAATTATCAGGAAAATGAATACCCCCTCGAGTTCTTCTCTCAAGTCTATTCCCTAGTGTTTGATTACTGTTTTGGAAAGGAAAATAAATACAGCACGTGCTATTATTCAAGTAATTCCATGCAGATTGGGCACAACATAAAATTACACTTTTAACATCTGTCAAATGACTCTCAGATGATTATCAAATGTAGTCAGGCATTCAGAATTCAGTATTTATGAATTGGATCTGATTTCTGAAATGTCAATTTAGGACTCTGACTATTCACAAAAATGGAGAGAGAGAAAACATCTCCAGATTTAAGTTTTCAGTTCCTGGTAATGGATGGGGTCCTCTAGGACCTTTACCAAGATGCCAAATGAGAGAAAGAAAGAACAGATGTTAAGCCCAGGAGGGAGGAAATTGTGTGCCTACATGTGGGTGCTGGGTTCTCATTGAATCACTACCAGCTGCACTGAGGCATCAGTTTCTTGGTTAAATATTAACTCTTTGCCTCCAAAGAAGCAAAAAAGTAGGCACAGACCGAAGGACAACTGTTTGTGAGCCTTCTTCTCTCTGACTACTTCCTGTCCCTTCGGACTGCATTTTCAACATCTGGCTCTACCTTTGTTTTTTTTCATTAAATAATTGCTAAATCATTATAGCTCCCCAAAGAAAGGCAGGGAGAACAACACCCACTCTCCACAGAGCATTCTCAGAAAGGAACAAATGATGTGATGTCTGTGAAATCCTCTGGGATCCTAAGAAGAAAGAAATTCTTTTCATTCAATTGATAGCCACAATCATATTAATTAAGTGCATTTTATACATGGACATGTCAATGGCACAATATTCAAACCAGAACACACCAAAGGGATCCCCCAAAAGGTGACTGAAATAGTTCAACCAGAAAAAGTACACTGTCAATCAATGTGATTTCTTTTTAAAGTACAGGGAAGATCACTGTACTAGTTTCACCTTAACAACAATAACAATGGATTCAGATTTCATAAAGATTGAGAGGAGGAGAAAACGTGCCTCGTAGCAATGGGATTGTCTTCAATATAGCAGGTGCGGAACAAGGATTAGAGCTGAGTGTTTGCTTTTCAGTCAGCTGTTATACTCAGATGACTTCTGGATGGGATAAGTGCAGAGGTGGCATGAGTTGGTGGTCTAGGGCCCATTGCCACAGGGCAGGTGTCCATCCCAAGCAAACCAGGCAGGCACAATCAATACTAATTGGCCTTTGTTGAGATGCTCAATGGAGGCTCATTTCTGAATAGGTTTAGGGAAGGAATGACCTCTCCTTCTATCAATCTGGCACCCCAAAGAGGATTCCCACTTGTGAATAATGTAATTCAGTGAATCCTAACTCTGTAATAAAAACTTTATAGCCCCTAAACTATCTCTTCTCTACATAAGAATAATTCAGTCAGGCATGCTAAAGACCTGGTTCTGCCCTCAATAGGGGCAAATGACTCAATTAAGACCAATTCAGAAACATATGCATATCAAGGAGAGGATAGATCCCAAAGGATGCAAAGAATCTGCCTTTAGATCTGCTTTAGTATATTTTCTACTGTCCCCTCCAAAACTGGCTTACTGAATGTCAGTGAACTCTGCCATGAATTATCAGTTATCTTATAATTTACTAGAGGTTTGAGGTAACTATATCCTGGAGGGTTCCATTTTCAAATATGGGGGCGGAACTGTAACTAGGCAGACTGACATCTGGGGCAAATTCAGTTGAGTAGTGTAGGGGACCACTATATACCCTATTGCTCATTCCAGAGATGCCCTTTTCTGCAGGAGGCCACATTTGGTCAGGAAAAGCAGCATCTCTCTAGTGGACCTCTTTGCTGCCTGCTCATTATCTCCAAACCAAGCTAAAGGGGACCTGGAGTCTCCCATACATTCTATCCACTAGTTGGAAGACTGACACAGGGAAAAAGTAGCATACCCCCAGATGTCTGCATTGTAGCAAAACTACTAGTAGTTCCACCCAAGTTGCAATTCTGTTCATAAGTGTTTTTTTCTTCCTTGTGTGATTATCATTTAAATCCAATTCATGTGTAAGTCAAGATATCACCCATTAATGGTCCTCTTTGAAAACAAAGGATGAAAAAAAAAAGAAAATGGATGAACGATCTTTCTGAAGTCTGTTTTAACTTAAGTTCGCTCCTGGATTCAAAGACTTTGCTAGGAAATAAAATAAGTAATTGTTTCTAGATAGATATATAGACATATACATATACTATATAACTTTAACTCTAACCCTGGCCTGGGGGCTATGGTTGACCCCTACTCCTCCCTTTCTCCTCCCTCCCCCCCACTTCCCCATGGTTTCCTGGGCTTTGGAGATGCCAGTGCATTTGTGATGTTTCACTGATCATTAATAAAACCTAGATTCATATGGTTTAAAAAACCCTCCTGTCCCTAGTATCACCTCAGTCATCCTCCTCCTTTTTTCATGGACAAACTCCTAGAAAGTATCCTGTTACCTTGCCACCCATTCTCAGTCTCCCTATTGCTGGATCATCATCCATTTCTTCCCACTTAACGTGAACATTCTCTCATGCCTATGCTGGACCTTGTTCTCTTCCCTATTTGCTTGTTTTCTCTTGGTGACAACAACAGCTCCCCAATGTTCAATTACTATCACTAGGTAAATGACTCTCAAGTCTTTGTATGTAGCCTAAGCTCTCCCTCCCCTCATTTCCCTGCTGAATCCCATTGCTACAAGGTACATTTTCTCTTCCCCTCAATCTTTATGAAATCTGAATCCACTGTTATTGTTGTTTAGGTGAAACTAGTACAGTAATCTATACTCTCCTACAGTGTTATTAACTCTCTTCCCTGATGTCCTATTAGGATCAGAAACTCAATAGGTCCAAAAGGGAACTCATTTCCCCTTCCCTTCACTTAACACATTCCTCCTCTAACCTTCTCTGGTTCTCTTAAGGGTCTCCTCATCCCTCTAGTCTCTAACACTCATAAGCTAGAAATCCTAATGACTTTTCCCTCATCTTCATCCCCTCTATCTAATCAGTTCCTAAGTCTTGCTGATTCTACCTCCATAGCATCTCTCCCATCCATCTCTTTTTCTCTATTCACAGAGTCATCACCCCAATTCACAGCCTTATCACCCTTATCACCTGTTGCCTAGACAACTGCCATGGCCTCCTAAGTAATTTCCTCATTTCTACTCCCTCCCTTCTCCACACCTACTCCAAAGGGCTGCAGAAGTAATCTTCCTCAAGCACTGGACTCTTCTTTACCATGTCATTCTCCTGCTTGAAAACCTTTAGTAGCTCTTCCTTACCTCTAGCCCAGGGCTTCTTAACCTTTGTTGTCTATACTGGACCCCTGTGGCAGTTAGCTGGGAGAAGCCTAGGGACCTCTTTTCAGGAAAAGTTTTAAATATATAGAGAATTGCACACAGGATTACAAAAGAAACAAATTATAACAAAATATAATTTTAACAACAACAACAACAACAACAACAACAAAAACCAACCTCATGGGCCCTAGGTTAAAAGTCTCTACTCTAGGATAAAATATAAACTTCTAGGTCTGGCATTTAAAGCCTTTCACAATTTGGCTCCCAGCTAACCTTCCAGCCTAATTTCCTACTACTCTTCACAAATTCAATCAAACTAAACTAGGCCTGGTTGGAATAGGAAGACAGAGGGAGAGGTCTGCAGACACTGGGGACAGAATCAAGACAGGAGCATGATCCCAGAATCTTACTGGAGCACACCCCCAGACTTATATCAGGGTACAGCAACAGAGACAGGTGACAAATGGAAGTTTGGTAGCCCACTACCTAATCCAGGGCTGTAGATCTTTTTTTTGGCTTTTTTTTTTTGAAGGGGGGAAGGCAGGGCAATTGGAGTTAAGTAACTTGCTCAAGGTCACAGGGCTAGTAAGTGTTAAGTGTCTGAGGCCAAGTTTGAACTCAGGTCCTCCTGACTCCAAGGCTGGTGCTCTATTCACTGTGCCACCTAGAGAGGAGTGAGAAGGGGACTTGCACAGGAGCATGGGAGGGTGAGGCAGGTAGAAGTTCAGAAGTCAGCAGGAGTAATGTGATGACTCAGATCTCAAACTCAGAGAATGAACTGAGTATGCAACTAAAAAATATAGAAAAAGAACAAATTAAAAATCCTCATGAAACATGAAATTGGAAATCCTTGAAAATCAAAGAAAAGTTTAATAAAACTGAATGTAAGAAAACAATTGAACTAAAAAATAAAACTGGAAGCTGGTTTTATGGAAAAATCAACCAAAGAGGTAAGCCAGAAGTTAATTTGATTTTTAAAAAGAAAGAAGAAACCCAAATTACCAGGATCAAAAATGAAAACGGTGAATTAAGCACCAATGAGGATGAAAGTAAAGCAATTATTAGGAGCTATTTTATCTAATTATATACCAATGTAGCTATAGATCTAAGTGAAATAAATGAATATTTACAAAAATAAAAATTACCTAGATTAATTGAAGAGAAAATAGAATATTCAAATAACCTTATCTTAGAAAAAGAAATTGAACGAGCCACCAATGAGCTACATAAGAAAAATTCCCCAGGACCAAATGGATTCACAAGTTAATTCTACCAAACATTTAAGGAACAATTAATTCCAATACAATATAAACTATTTGGAAAAGAAGGCAAAGGATTCCTACCAAACTCTTTTTATGACACAAGTATGGTGCTGATCTCTAAACCAAGAAGGGCAAAAACAAAAAAAAGAAAACTCAATCTCCCTAATGAATATTGATGCAAAAATTTTAAATAAAATACTAGCAAAGAGATTACAGCAATATATTACAAAGATCATACACTATGACCAGGTGGGATTTATACCAAGAACACAGGGCTGGTTCAATATTAGGAAAACTATGAGCATAACCAGCCATATCAATAACAAAACAACAAAAATCATGATTATTTCAGTAGATATAGAAAAAGCTTCTGATGAAATATAACACTCATTCTTATTAAAAACACTAGAAAGTGGGGGGCAGCTAGGTGGCGCAGTGATTAGAGCCCTGGAGTCAGAAGGACCTGAGTTCGGAACTTGGCCTCAGACACTTAACACACACAAACAAACAAAAGAACCTAGCTGTGTGACCTTGGGCAAGTTACTTAACCCCAATTGCCCTCCAAAAAAAAAAAAAGCAAAAAAAAAATCAACAAAAACACTAGAAAGCAGAAGAAAAAAATGAAGCTTTCTTTAAAATGATAAATATTATCTATCTAAAACCAGCAGCAAGCATTATCTATAACAGCGATAAGCTAGAAACTTTCCTGATAAGACTGGGGGTGAAGCAAGCATGCCCATTATCACTGCTATTATTCAATATTGTACTAGAAATGCTAACTATAGCAATAAGAGAAGAAAAAGATATGGAAGAATTACAATAAATAGGCAACGAAGAAACAAAACTATCACTCTTTGCAGATGATATGACAGTATATTTAGAGAATCCTAGAGAATTAACTAAAAAAAACTAGTGGAAATAATTAGTAACTTTACCAAATTTGCAGGATATAAAATAAATTCACATCAGCATTTCTATGTACTACCAACAAAACAAAGCAGGAAGAGAAAGAGAAATTCCATTTAAAATAACTGTAGATAATATAAAATACTTGGGAGTTTACTTCCCAAGGCAAGCCCAGGAACTGAAAAAACACAATTATAAAACACTTGTATACAAATAAAGTCAGATCTAAACAACTAAAGAAATATTAACTGCTCATGGGTAGGCTAAGCCAATACAATAAAAATGACAATTCTACCTAAATTAATTTGTTGATTTAGTGCCAACCCAATCAAACAACCAACAAATTATTTCATAAAGCTAGAAAAAATAAAATTCATCTGGAAAACCAAAAGGTTAAGAATTTCAAGGGAAGCAATTTTTAAAGATGTGAAGGAAGGTGACCTAACAGTGCCAGATCTTACACTGTATTACAAAGTGGTAATCATCAAAACAATCTTGTACTAAGTAATAGAGCAGTGGAATAGATTAGGCACATAATACACAGCATTAAATGACCACAGTAATCTAGTGTTTCATAAATTCAAGGAATTTGGATTTTATTGGAACATTTATTTATGGAACAAGGTCTCTCTATTTCACAAAAATTGCTACAAAAACGGGAAAGTGGTTTGGCAGAAATTTATCTAATGTAGATCAATGTCTTATACCATATATCAAGGTAAGGCAAAATGGATACATGATTTAGACACAAAGAGTGTGTTTAATAAGAAATAAATAAATAAACAAATAAGAAAATTAGGGGAGCATGGAATATTTTACGTGCCAGTTATGGATAAGAGAAGAATTTATGATCAAACAAGAGATAGAGAGTATTACAGGATATAAAATGGGTAATTTTAATTGCATCAAATTAAAAAAGGTTTTGTTCAAACCAAACCAATGCAGCCAAGATCAGAAGAAATGCAGGAAACTGGGGAAAAAATTTACAGCAAGTTTCTCTAATAAAGGTCTAATTTCTCAAATATATAGAGAACTGAGTCAAATTTATAAAAATACAAGTCATTCCCCAACTGATAAATGGTGAAAGGATATGAATAGGTAATTTTCAGACAAAGAAATCAAAGCTATCTGTATTCATATGAAAAAATGCTCTCAATCACTACTCATTAGAGAAATGCAAATTAAAATAACTCATACCTATCAGATTGGCTAATAAGACAGAAAAAGAAAATGAGAAGTGTTGGAAGGGATACTCTGGTGAAGTGGTGAACTGATCCAACCATTCTGGTTTTTTTTTTTTGTTTGTTTGTTTGTTTGTTTGTTTTTTGCTTTTCGGAGGGGGGAAGGCAGTGCAATCAGGGTTAAGTGACTTGCTGAAGGTCACATGGCTAGTAAGTGTTAATTGTCTGAGGCTGGATTTGAACTCAGGTCCTCCTGACTCCAGGGCCAGTGCTCTATTCACTTTGCCACCTAGCCACCCCTGACCCAACCATTCTGGAGAACAATTTGGAACTATGCCAAAGGGGCTATAAAACTGTGCATACCCTTTGACCCTGCAATACTACTTCTAGGTCTGTATCCCAAAGAGATCAAAAAAGGGGGAAAGGACCTATTTGTACAAAAATATTTATAGCAGCTCTTTTCATGGTAGCAAAAAATGGGAAATTGAAGGAATGCCTATCAACTAGGGAATAGCTGAACAAGTTGTGGTATATGATTGTGATGGAATATTATTGTGCTATAAAAAATAATGAGCAGGATGATTGTAGAAAAACCTGAAAAACCTTATATGACATAATGTCAAGTGAAGTGAGTAGAACCAGTAGAACACTGTACACAGTAACAGCAACAATGTTTGATGAGCCACTGTGAATGACTTAGCTATTCTCAGCATTATAATGACCTAAGACTATTCTGAAGGACTTATAAAAAATACTATCCACCTCCAGAGAAAGAAGTGATGTAATCTGAATGCAGATCAAAGTATACTATTTTTCATTTTCTGTATTTTTTTTTCATAGGTATTTTTCCTTTGGGTCTGTGTCTTCTTTGTTTTTTTTTGTCTTCAAAGTGTATTATTCTTTATTAATTTGTTTGTTTACTTTTAGTTTACAAGATGCAGATCCACAATCCCTTGAGTTTCACATTTTCTCCCCCTCCCTCTCCTCCCCCCCCATGCAATCAAATATAGGATCTGCAAGTACTTTCACATTAGATGTTAGTCGGGTTGTAAAGGATTGTAACAGAAGGAATGAACAATGGGAAAGAGGAAACAAAAACAAACAAGAAAAAGAGCAGGTAGTTTGCTTCAATCTGCATTCAAACTCTGTTCTTTCTAATTCTTTCTTTGAATGTAGACATCTCTTTTCATCATGAGTCTTTTGGAGCTGTCTTATAACCTTGCATTGCTGAGAAGAGTCCAGTTCATCAAAGCTGGTCATCACACATACATTGTGTCTATAATTATGTACAGACTTCTCCTCGTTTTGCTCTTCTCACTCAGCATAAGTTTGTATAAGCCTCTCCAGGTAAATATGAAGTCTGTTTGTTCCTCATTTCTCATAGCACAGTAGTATTCCATTACATTCATATACCACAATTTGTTCAGCCATTCCCCAACTGATGGGTACCCCCTTAATTTCCAATTCTTTGCCATCACAAAAAGAGCTGCTAGAAATATTTTTGTACATACAGGTCTTCCTCCCACTTCTATGATCTCTTTGGAATACAGTCCTAGAAGTGGTATTGCTGGGTCAAAGGGTATGCAATTATTTATAGCCCTTTGGGCATGTTCCAGATTGCTCTCCAGAAAGCTTGAATCAGTTCACAACTCCACCAAGAATGCATTAGTGTTCCAATTTTTCCACATCCTCTCCAGCATTTGTCATTTTCCTGTTTTGTTATCTTAGCCAATTTGACTGGTGAGATGTGGTACCTCAGAGTGGTTTTGATTTGAATTTCTCCAATAGTGATTTAGAGCATTTTTATATGCTTATAGATAACTTTAATTTTTTCCTCTGAAAACTGCCTGTTCATGTCCTTTGACCATTTATCAATTGGGGAATGACTTATATTCTTAAAGATTTGTCTCTGAGGCCTTTATTAGAGACACTGGTTATAAAAATTCTTTCCCAATTTCCCACTTCCCTCTTTTTTTTCTTTTCTTTTCTTTTTTTTTTAAAGCAATTGGGGTTAAGTAACTTGCTCAAGGTTACACAGCTAGTCATTATTTATGTGTGGGTGCTCATTTTCTGAGGCCGGATTTGATCTCGGGTCATCCCAACTCTGAGGCTGGCGCTCTTACTCACTGCGCCACCTAGCCGCCCCTTTTAGGGCAATTGGGGTTAAGTAACTTGCCCAAGGTTACACGGCTAGGTTTTTTTTGTTTGTGTGGATTAAGTGTCAGAGGCCGGCTCAGAACTCAGGTCCTTCTGACTCCAGGGCCGAGGCTCTATTCACTGAGCCACCTAGCCGCCCCTCCCACTTCCCTCTTAATCTTGGTTACATTGGCTTTGTTTGTACAGAAAGTTTTCAATTTATTGTAATCAAAATTATCCATTTTGCATTTCATAATGCTCTCTAACTCTTGTTTGGTCATAAAGTCCTCCCTTCTCCATAAATCTGACAGGTAAACTATTTCTTGCATTCCCAGGTTGCTTACAGTATCAGCCTTTATACCTAGATCATACACCCATTTAGACCTGATTTTGGTATACAGTGCTAGATAATGGTCTATGCCTAGTTTCTGCCATACTATATTCCAGTTTTCCCAGCAGTTTTTGTCAAATGGTGAGTTCTTATCCCCAAAACTGGGTCTTTGGGTTTATCAAACAGTAGATTACTATTGTCATTGACTGCTGGGTCTCCTGTACCCAGTCTATTCCATTGATCTACTTCTCTGTTCCTCAGACAGTACCAAGTAGTTTTGATGACTGCTGCTTTATAATACAGATTAAAATATGGTATGACTAGATGACCTTCCCTAGCATTTCTTTTCATTAATTCCTTTGATATTCTGGACCTTTTGTTCTTCCAAATGGATTTGTTACTATTTTTTCTAGCTCTATAAAGTAATTTTTTGGTAGATTGATTGGTATGGCATTAAATATGTAATTTAATTTAGGTAAAATTGTCATTTTTATTATATTAGCTCGACCCAGCCATGAGCAACTGATGTTTTTCCAATTAGATCTGACTTTATTTGTGTGAAAAGTGTTTTGTAGTTGTGTTCCTATAAGTCCTGGGTTTGTTTTGGCAGATAGATTCCCAAATAATCCACACCACCACATTTGTCGGCAAAGCTGTCTAGATCTGTTGCTAAAAGCTATTGCATTATCTGATAAACTTTCTGATTTGTCTTGCAGTTCAAGCAGTCTCTCTCCTCTTTCAATCACTTTTGTAATATTCTCTTGCATGACATCAATTACTTCATCCACCAGATTCTTTACATGTCTAATTTGGTCATTCTGAGGTCCAAATTTTGGTCCAGATGGGCCCCTTAGAAAAAAATCCTCTTCTTCATTTGAATCTTCTTCCAAAAGATTTCTCCTTTCACTTTCACTGAACCAGTGACATCATCATTATTTAGGTGGTGCTTGAATTTGGGAGGCGTCTTTATTATTCAAAAAGTTGTTTTCCTTGCTTCTGGTCAGGGTGGGCCCGAATGTGTAGAGCTGGGCAGGGGGAGGGAATGTTAAAAGCCTTTTTTGCATCTATTGAGATAATCATATAATTTCTGCTAGTTTTATTGTTGATATGATCAATTATACTAATGGTTTTCCTAATATTGAACCATCCTTGCATTCCTGGAATAAATCCTAAGTGATTAAAGTGTATTATTCTTCTGATAAGTTGCTAATATTTTTGTTAATATTTTATTTGAAATTTTTGCATCTATATTCATGAGGGCAATTGGTCTATAATTTTCTTTCTCTATTTTGTCTCTTCCCTATTTAGGTATCAGTACCATGTTTGTGTCATAAAAAGGATTTGGTAGGACTCCTTCTTTACCAATTTTCCCAAATAGTTTGTAGAGTATTGGAATCAATTGTTCTTTAAATATTTGATAGAATTCGCTAATAAATCCATCTGGCCCTGGAGATTTTTTCCTAGGGAGTTCATTGATAGCTTGTTTGATTTCTTTCTCTGAGATGGAGTTATTTAAGTAATTTACTTCCTCTTCAGTTAATCTGGGCAACTTATATTTTTGTATATATTCATCCATTTCATTAAGATCGTCAAATTTATGTGCATACAATTGGGCAAAATAATTCCTAATTATTGTTTTAATTTCCTCTTCACTCAAGGTAGATTCACCCTTTTCATTTTTGATACTTGTAATTTGGTTTTCTTCTTTCTTTTTTTTTATCATATTGGATAAAGGTCTATCAATTTTATTGTTTTTTTCATAAAACCAGCTCTTAGTTTTATTTATTAGTTCAATAGTTTTCTTAAATTCAATTTTATTAATCTCTTCTTTGGTTTTCGTTATTTCTAATTTAGTATTTAATTGGGGATTTTCAATTTGTTCTTTTTCTAGCTTTTTCAGTTGCATGTCCAATTCACTGACCTCCATTTTCTCTATTTTATTTATGTATGCAGTCAGGAATATAAAACTTCCCCTAAGGGGCAGCTAGGTGGCTCAGTGAATAGAGCCCCAGCCATGGAGTCAGGAGGACCTGAGTTCAAATCCAGTCTCAGACACTTGACACAAAAACTAGCTTGTGACCTTGGGCAAGTCACTTAACCCCAACTGCCCTCCAAAAAAGTAAAAAAAAAAAACAAACAAAAAGAAGTCAGATCAGGAGAACTAGGAGAAAGCAGTGTCAGAAAAATGAGGAAAAAGAGAATATTCAGGAGAAGTAGATGATCAACAATGTCAAATGCTGCAGAAATGTCAAGAAGGATGACCTTTGAAAAGAGGCCATTAAGAGGTCATTGGCATATTTGGAAAATGAAGTTTCAATCGAATAATGAGATTGGATGTCAGATTTTAGAAGGTTTATGATCGAGTAAGAGGAAGACCAAGTATGGACATCAATTGTACCCTTTTGAAGGACTGTCCAAGAAAGAGAGGAGAGATACAGGATGATGCCTTACAGAAATGGTTCGACTGAGTGAGGGTTTTGTTTTGTTTTTTAAAGAATGGGAATTACACAAGCATATCTGTAGGGAAACAGTCAGCAAAGAGGGAGAGAATAAAAATAAAAGGAATGAGGAAGATAATGGAGACAATCTGCTGGAAAAGACATGAGGGGGTAGTACCTCTTCATGTAATATCTGAGTGAAGCAGGAGATAGTGGAGAAATATATCTGAGTGATGAGAGATGAAAGACAAGGTGAGAAGGGGAGAAGCTTATGTTAAATGGTCTCAATTTTTTCAGGGGAATATGAAACTAAGGCTTCAACTATGATGGTCTACTGTGGGACCCTAGAGGAGAGACAAGATCATCTGGCATAGCCACTGTGGAGAATAGGATAGGTAATCAATTAGGGAGGAAGAGAAGAATTGCCATGCTACAGTGAAAGCCCATTTGAAATCAGATAATACATATACCTCCACAGAGGTCTGAGCTAGGCTGGATAGGAGCTTGGGGAGGGGAAGGAAGGGAGGCATGGCACCTTGCAGAAAGAGGAGCCTTGGAGTTATGTGGAGCATGAGGAAGAGGTGTCCTGCTGTTCCTTTAGGGAAAGTGCCACCAGCCAGGGCACTTCCTTTTCTGGCTCAGCCTTATTTTATCTTGGCCTCACAATGGTGGGATAAATAAAGAAACTGAAGAAATTTATTGTTGTTGCAATAATTTTGCTCACCACAGCTAAACTCCTGGAGATGCCACTTCTGTGTAGAGAAATGGCGGAGCTCATGAATAAAATTGGTGGTTTAATGAACCATAGTAGCTTATTAAATTATGCTTTTTATATGGAGTCTTTCCAGTAGCACTGTGAGTGGCTATCTTCACAACACGGTTCAACATATAAGTAGAGATTACAACCCCAAGGATGGCAATAAGCACTTTTGTGTCTGCTCATATGTTTCTGTTTGGTTACTAACCATCCCCTCCATAGATCCAAAGCAAATGGCATATGTCATCCAGAATGTTAGCTTTGATATAAATACCGTCAGTTTGGTCTCCTTGAACTTGCTGTTCTACTTCTGAGTTAGAAATATAAACAGCTTCTTCATCTGATAATTCATTTACTCATTGCCAGTCTATTGTCTATTCTGGAATTGTGATCTGGAATTTTGTTAAAGAAAACCCTTCTGCTGAACAAATTCTAGTGCTTGGTTTGTTATATAGTTCCCTCTATAGCACTTACCTATAGGCAGGGCTTTTATTAGCTTCTTTGCTTCTGTTGAAGAAGAGACAGCATAGATTCTTGTAGGAATTTTCATTATGTCTGGATGGGGAATCCCCCCCACTTCTTATGGGTATTGTTTTGATAGCTAGAAAACATAATGGTGATAGCATTAATTCAGACTTCGAAGTCACACAGGAAGGGAATTATGAGGGATCAGATCATTATTCTCAGTATACCAAAGGAGGAGAGGCTGAAAAGATAGCCATTAAAGGAAAGCCCAACACCAATAAAGAAACCAAAACATTTTCTAAGTTCTACTATCAGAAGACGATCTTGTTCATGTTCAATAGGCAATGCTGAATTGTGCCATTCTGCAGTGGAACCAACAGCAAATGCCAGTCCAGGTGAAACTGTAACTCCATTGTTAGGGACAAAAGAATATTGGATGAGTCAGTGGAATTCTCAGAGCTCAGGGAATGAGCTCAGAGAAGTACAACTTCTACAGATTGGAGACAAACAATTGGCTAAACATATTTTGCTGTTTTTACTATTTATTGTCAGCTAATCTTCCAGTTGTTTGTGATGGCTGTTCCACCAGGAACCTGGTTCTTGGTACAGTAGATGGAGCACTGGGCCTGGAGTCAGAAAGACCTGAGTTCAAATTCATTCTCAGATACTTACTAACCCTGGGCAAATCACTTAATCTCCATTTGCTTCAGTTTCCTCATCCATATAAGGGGGATAACTAATACCTACTTCACAGCATTGTTGTTAGGATCACATGAGAAACTGAAAAGCACTTATCATAGTACCTGGCACACAGTAAGAACTATATAAATGCTACCTATTATTACTATTATTAGATAACATGCTGAAGTACAGGTTTTTGTTCTGTATTCAATCTTGGTCAATGTTTTATTTCCTTTGGAACTTTGGGTTAAACAAACATTTAATCATTCTGTCCTTCAAAAGAAGATTTGAATTCCTATGGAATAATAAAGAAACGGCAAAAAATGGATCATCGACCATCTGGGAAGAAATCAGAATGATCTGTCAGCAGTTTGTCCATTATAGCACGGTGATCTCTGTGTCAGAAGTATTGTCAAGGAAAGAAGGTGTGGTGCAAGGACTTCTAATGCACTTCCCAGAAAGACTTTGAAAATCATTTAATTAAGAAGTCTTCCTAATTCTTCATTTTTCTCCCACTCCCCAATTTCTTAACAATTGGCACTCATTCAACCTAGGAACACAATGAGTTTGTTTTTAAAGTTCACTTGTTCCTGTTTTTCCATCAAAAGGTGGAGGATAGGGGTGGCTAGGTGGGCAGTGAGTAAGAGTGCTGGCCATTCCGGAGTAGGGAGGACCCAGATCTGTTCTGGCCTCAGATACTTAACACCCACACAAAAATAACTAGCCATGTAACCTTGGGCAAGTTACTTTACCCCAAATGCTTTTATTAAAAAAAAAGGCAGAGGATAATCTCCACAAACCTCTAACAGGAGTTAAAATATTCTAGTCTATGACTTTTGTTGTACATGCGGCAACTGGAACAGTTTAACTTATATTACACCAATAAAATTACTACCATAATTGTGATATATATTTATAATTTGGCACATTCTAGCTCAGAAAATTTTTGTATATCTCATCTGAACTAGTGTTCCAAGAAATTAAGAAAGAAAAGAAGGGATTCAATTAAACAATTATTTATGATGTGTCTACTATGTACTAAGTACTAGGGATATAAAGATAAAACCATGAAAGTCTTTTACACATTTTGAACTATTTTTAAAGCTGAATGTAATACGATGCTATAAATTTGAGAATTTTGTTTTTGACATGCTCATCCCTAAGACTCTATAAATTTAAGTTATTTATTCTATGTACAGTTATTAAGAATTATTCCTGGTTTGAAATAGGTGAAAACAAAGATTGGAGAGAAAAAGGTGATCACATTATTTTTGAGCTGAAGTTTTGTGAAAAAAAAAATTAGAACTCAAGGGTCATGTAATAATTTATTACTCAGTATTCAAGGTGCTTTATTTCATAAGTTTTAACATTAATTACCTTTTTAAAGTGTCTAGAAAACGTTATGCCCAAGTTTGTCTTACTTTCTAAGCTCTATTTACAGACAGACCCCTAAGTTAAATTTAGTCCATCCACTGTTTAATTCAAAATATGTTTAGATCGTTCCTTTGTATTTAATTGCATCTAATTTCCATATGAATGAGACAGGTTTTCTATTTTCTACTAGGATCCTTATTAAAAAAAGTGGACAGGGCTAATGGCTAATTTTACTCTCCTTTTCAAATCTTCACGTTAAAAAAAATGTGAAACCCTTTGTATTTAATAATAATAAATCTAAACTCTTTGCTACAACATTTGCTTTAAATTATGTTTGAGGGTAGTAAAGTTTGCTAATTAGAGTCATCTTGGTAAGGAAAGCTTAGCTTTTTACGTTCTAATTATGTGACTGTCTTAATGCCCAGGAGTTTATACTGATTTTAAGCTTGGTTATAACTTTTTACCAGGAAGAAGTGATTGACAGTAGCAGTAATTGGCAGATGCACATGAGCATCTCAAATTGAAATTAAGAATCAATTGTTTTGCCTTTGCACAAGTCACTGTGTAAGTTCCCTCACACAAAGGGAAGCAGAAAACCATCTGTATCTTTTAGCACAGAAAGTATAGACAAAAAGACCCTATTGATCATTGTGATCTGTGGGTTTGGTTAACGGAATACTTTTGTTATGTTGAAATATTTTTTAGAATTAAGGATATGCCAATATTATCGAATAAAGATATCTTTGTACCAAGACACAGTGAGTTTCTCAATAAAACAGTTTTTCTAATTTGTGTTAGAAAAACAATTAGACAACATATTTTTAGTGGACTCGGTATAGCTCTGTGGTTTCTTCCAGCTACATTCAGAAGTAAATAAATAGGAGCAAAGGGAGAGGATGGTGGACTGATCCACGTCAGGGGTTCGGCAAGTCATGGTCGGTGATATTAAAGGGGGCTAAGGTGCTTGAAAGTGGAAGAAAAGTATAGAATTGAACTGATTCACCAGTGGGGTGAAGTAAGGAACAGAGATGAACTGAGAAAGTGAAGGGTGGGGGATGGAGGCCATGGTGAAACCTCTCTGATCATTTCCACCTTGGTGTGATGTCCCCAGTATGGATGAGGTTTAGCCACTGAGATATACTCTTAGGTGAGAGGCTCTACTCAATCTACTCAATCAGTTATCCCTTGCCTTTCCCAAAGCAAAAACACTTACTTTCCTTACTAACCTACCCACTCCCCCCCAAAATCCATCACTAGGTATACCCGCTTCATACTTTCCAAAACTGAGGCATCGCACAGTCAATACTTGGAACACTTCTCAACTAGCCTGAATAAGAATGAGCTACTTATTCAACTTTGCTGACTCCTTTCTAAGCTCGAAGAACTTCCTTTTTCTTCCAGCACCTTTGGACAGATGGCTCAAGGAAGCCATAGTATTAGATACGGATGGCTTCTTAGGGTAAGTGACATTCTTTTATCTCTTCTCCCCTGCCTCAGGGAGCCCTAATCCAGGGTCACTTAACAAGGATTATTGTGAGCAGCCCCCAGCAGCTTAATATGCTGGCAGAAATGCACATACCAGGGAGTACTCACTGCCCAAGCCTCCCCAAAGCTCTCCAACCAGTGAAGATAGGTACCAGTGAAGGTAGGGCAGGGCCAGGCCCAACACTATCATGCAATGGGGTATATAGAGAGAAGGCATTGAAGAGTTGGCTGGAAGATCCAGTTGGTTGGAAAAATAGTAACTTCTAATAGTAAATAAGAAAAACATTGATGCTGATAACTTATTCCTACAGTTCCTTCCATTAAGAGAATATGGGTGATCAAAAGAAGCTGAAGGTTCCAGTTCCCTTCAAATTTGTAGTGGAAGGTAGCTACTTGGTGACTTGATGTGGGGTAAAATAAAGGAATGGAGTCACCTTCTCCTATGCTTTCAGCTGACACATTTACACCTGGGAAGTTAGCTCCTGGCCTGGACCAGCAGCAATTCCAGGAGTCTCCCTCTTTCTCTCCACATACATTGGGGGTCCCTGAAATGATGCAGAGGATCATTGGTGTGGGTTGTGATGTGCCTGGGCCTGGGGGAAAGAGAGAAAAGCAAGGCACCTGCTGGGTGCAGCCATTCCTGGGATCTTTTGCACAATTTAAGCACTTCCACCGCATTTCATTTACTAGGACATTGATCTTGTGAGTTGCTATCCAGGGCACCTAATGTCAGGAGGCATCGCACACAGAACAGTTATGGAAGCAATGTGGCTGGGTTCTAGAGCTGATCCCCTCACCCCCCAGACCCTATCAGCATAGTAGCAACAGGTGGAGCTTTATTCCCAGATGCAGACACACAAGGCTATTCTCAGCCTCCACTAACTCCAACCCTATTTAGCCAAGCCTGTTTCTACTTGGCTCTCCCCCTGCTGGGGTCCTTCAGAGTCCTGTGGACTCATAGTCACCAAATACATATTTCTTTTTTTTTTTTTTTTTGCTTTTTGGAGGGCAATTGGGGTTAAGTGACTTGCCCAAGGTCACACAGCTAGGTTTTTGTTTGTGTGTGCGTTAAGTGTCTGAGGCTGGAACCGAACTCAGGTCCTTCTGACTCCAGGGCTGGCACTCTACTCACTGCACCACCTAGCCACCCCCAACTACATATTTCTTAAAAGACAATAAGTTTTGAGATAGAAAGGACTTAAAAAGTCTATTTCAACTCTCTCATTTTACAAAGAAGAAAACTGAGGCTTAGGGAGGTTAAAAGTCCAAGGTTACATGGGTATTCATAGTTAAGATTAGAACCCAGGTCCTCTGACTCCAAATCCAGCACTCTTTCCACTATGCCATACCAAATAAATGTTCTTACATTACTGAATTACTCAATCACATTTTCAACTTCACAGGCCTTTCAGGCTAGAAAGAGTTGAAGAGGAAGCTATGTTCTTCCAAATCAATAGAAAAAGAAATGGCACGTACCTACTATGCTAAGTGTTCAGAGAGACAAAGATACAAACAATCCCTGCCCTTGTGGAACTTACAGTTCTAATAACTATGCTATATGGTATTACACGACAAGGGCATCAGAGAGTTAAAAAAATCCCAAAATTCCATGAGATGTCTAAGTGAGAACAGGCATGGAGAGAGGAAATCTCAGGGACTCCTCTGTCAAATAGTGAGGAGACTTTAACTCCAATCCTATATGATATCTGTGTCCTTACCATCAAAGACTACACTAATTCCTAAGACTTAAGAGAACTCAAGGTAAAACAGTCAACATCTCATAAAATTTTCTAAAAAATACACCAAAGACCAACCTTTCACTACCTATTCAACTAGAGGTGTCTCTCAGGAGGTAAAATCAGAGGTGAGGCTGCCCCTTATTAGAGGTTTTCAAGAAGGAACCAAAGTACCAGTAGCAGAGATTTTTCCCCCAGTACAAGTTAGAATAAATGGACCCTGCAATCCCTTCCAATTCTACAATTCAGTGATTTCCATTGCTCACCAGGAATGTCCTCCTCCTTTCAGACACCTATCTGCCTCTTCCTTCGGGGCCCAGGCATTCTTGGCTTCTCCAGCCCTAAGTGCCAAATCTTCTTGGAGCTCAACAGCACTCACTGCCTGCCACTACTCATTCCACATCCTTTGTTACTTAATTGTTTCACAGGTGTTTCTCTTGTCATCCTAGTGGGAGTAAAAATTTCTAGAGATTAAGTTTAAAGGAACCACAGACAATGAACCAATATCAATAACTCAATATATATGCACCAAATGGCATTACATCTAAATTTAAAAAGTTAGATGAATTGCAGAGTCATAGATAGTAAAAAAAAAAAAATAACTGCAGAGCTCAATGTTCTTTCTTCAGAGATCCTAACAGGATGATAAATAAAATGAAAATAAAGAATTAAACAAAATGTTGGATAATTTTTTAAACAAATGCTTTATTAACTTCTGTTTTACATCATTCATTTCTGCCAGATTTTGAGTTACAATTATTTTCCCCCTCTGTTTTTCCCCTACCCACCCTCCCAGAATAGCAGTCCCGCAAGATATCGCTTCCTCCAATCTGCTCTCTCCCATATCTTCTCCCATACCCCCTTCGACTTTTCCATTAGAGGAAGGTGAATCTTTGTGTCCCAATGCCTGCACGTCTTATCTCCCAATTACAAGCAAAAGAGTATTA
Source organism: Gymnobelideus leadbeateri (assembly GCA_011680675.1). NCBI lineage: Eukaryota > Metazoa > Chordata > Mammalia > Diprotodontia > Petauridae > Gymnobelideus > Gymnobelideus leadbeateri. The sequence goes on from WOXC01002823.1 coordinate 174,769, forward strand.
ATAATAGTATTTATATATATATATATATATATTTGAAACACTTAATCTTAAGACCTCGAATTTCAGATCCATTTCCTTCCTCTCTTGTCACCCATTCCCTCTGGGGAGATAAGTAATTCAGTATATGTTGTACCTGTCTAGCTATGCAAAACATTATCATAGTAGATATATTGTACAAGGCTGCTTATAATTCCCTCCCACTCATCCCACCCCCCACCTGGTCCATTCCCTACATGATCCTGTCCCTCTTCTATAGTGAGTAATTCTAACCTCCCCTCCCCCCAAGGATGCCCTCCCATCCATCATCCCTCCTCTCATCCCCCTTCCCCCTATTCTGCTGCAGGTTGAGATAGCCCATTTAGTATGTATGTCATTCTCTCCCAGAACCAAATTCAATGAGAATGTGGTTTTGCCTTTTTGCCTTCCTATTCTCCCCCCGCCCCCGCCCTTACAACCACTTCCCCTTGCTTCTTCTACATGAGATAGTTTGCCCTACCCTGTCTCTCCCCATCTCCTCTTGCCACTTTCCTCTCTCACCTCATAATTTCATCCCTTGAGTATTCTCCCTTCCCAACAAATTCAACCTATGCCCTCTATCCATATATAACTGTAACCATATACACACACACATTCACACATGTATTCATATGACCATACACCCTTCATCCATTATTTTCATAGTGAGAAAGCTTTCATCAGTCACAGTTATTGTTTTTCCATATAGGAATGTAAATAGTTCAACTTTGATAAGTTCCTTTTGATTTCTTTTCCCTGATTACCTTCTCAGGCATCTCTTCCTTCTTTTTTTTTTAATTTTTTTTTATTTTAAACAAATGTTTTATTAACTTCTGTTTTACATCATTCATTTCCGCCAGATTTTGAGTTACAATCATTTTCCCCCCATTATTCCCCTACCCAACCTCCCAGAATAGCAGACCCACAAGATATCCATTCCTCCAATCTGCTCTCTCCCATACCTTCTCCCATACCCCCATCGACTTTTCCATTAGAGGAAGATGAATCTTTGTGTCCCAATGCCTGCACATCTTATCTCCCAATTATAGGCAAAAGAGTATTAATAATAGTATTTATATATATTTGAAACATCTAATGTTACGACCTCGAATTTCAGATCCATTTCCTTCCTCCCTTGTCACCCATTCCTTCTTGGGAGATAAGTAATTCAGTATATGTTGTACATGTCTATCTATGCAAAGCATTATCTTGGTAGATATATTGTACAAGGCTGCTTATAATTCCCTCCCACTCATCCCACCCCCCACCTGGTCCATTCCCTACATGATCCTGTCCCTCTTCTATAGTGGGTACTTCCAACCTCCCCTCCCCCCAAGGATGCCCTCCCATCCATCATCCCTCCTCTCATCCCCTTCCCCCTATCCTGCTGCAGGTTGAGATATCCCATTTAGTATGTATGTCATTTTCTCCCTGAACCAAATTCAATGTGAATGTGGTTTTGCCTTTTTAGCCTTCCTTATTCTCCCACTCCTTTGCAACCACTTCCCCTTGCTTCTTCTACATGGGATAGTTTATCCTACCCTGTCTCTCCCCATCTCCTCTTGCCACTTTCCTCTCTCACCTCATAATTTCATCCCTTGAGTATTCTCCCTTCCCAACAAATTCAACCTATGCCCTCTATCCATATATAACTGTAACCATATACACACAGGTTCACATATGTATTCATATGACCACACCCCCTTCTTCCATTATTTTCATAGTGAGAAAGATATCATCAGTCACAGATATTACTTTTCCATATAGGAATGTAAATAGTTCAACTTTGATAAGTTCCTTTTGATTTCTTTTCCCTGATCGCCTTCTCAGGCATCTCTTACTTCTTGTGTCTGGATGTCAAATTTTCTATTCAATTCTGGTTTTTTCCTCAAGAATGCTTGAAAGTCCTCTATTCCACTGAATGACCATATTTTCCCTGAAACAAAATACTCAGTTTTGCTGGGTAGGTGACCCTTGGGTTCATTCTCAGTTCTTTTGCCCTCTGGAATATCATATTCCATGCCCTTCGATCCCTCAGTGTAGAAGCTGCCAGGTCCTGGGCTATTCTGATTGTGTTTCCACAATATTGAAATTGTTTCTTCCTGGCTGCTTGGAGTATTTTCTCCTTGATCTGGGGATTCTGGAACCTGGCTATAATATTCCTGGGAGTTTTCTTTTTGGGATCTTTTCAGGAGGTGATCTGTGGATTCTTTCAACCTCTATTTTGCCCTCTGGATCTAAAACATCAGGGCAGTTTTCCTTGAGAATTTCTTGAACGGTGATTTCTAGGTTCTTTCCTTGATCATGGCTTTCAGGTAGTCCAATAATTTTTAAATTGTCTCTCCTGGATCTATTTTCCAGGTCAGTGGTTTTTCCCATGAGATATTTCACATTGCCTCCTAATCTTTCGTTTGTTTGTATCTGCTTAACAGCATCTTGATTTCTCATAAAGTCACTAGCTTCCATTTGCTCCAGTCTAACTCTGAAGGAATGAATCTCCTCAGTGAACTTTTGAGATTCTTTTTCCATCTGGCAAATTCGACTTTTTAAGGCGTTCTTTTCCTCATTGCCCTTTTGGGCCTCCTTTGCCATTTGAGCTAGTCTATTTTTTAAGGTGTTGTTTTCCTCAGTCAGGCTGTTGACCCTCATTTCATACTTTTCCTGTATCCTTCTCATTTCTCTTTCCAATTTTTCCTCCACTTCTCTTATTTGATTTTTAAAGTCCTTCTTAAGGTCCTCTATGGCCTGCAACCCGCTCATGTTTTCCCCTGGGGCTTTTGGAGCAGGATTTCTGACCTCACAGTCCTTTTCCCGCTCTATGCCCCCAAAATAGGAGTCTAGGGTTGCATTTTTCTGTTTCCTTTGCCTTGGCATGTTGCCACTTAATTGCTTGACTTTCGGGCTTGTTGCCACACTATGGCTTTAAGGCCAGCTAGAGGAATTTTCGTCCGGAACGTGTGGGGGGCAGCTTCCGTTTCTGGCAAGCTGTAAACCCACCCACAACTTCCACCCTGGATCACAATCCAGATCCAGGGAGTTTAAAGCAAGAGCGATTACCCCCCAAGACTGATCGCTGGATCTCCCCACGATTTGTAGGCTGGGAGCCCGAGCTGCCTCTGAAAACTACAAAATGGCGTGTCTCCTCAGCGGCTTCTAGCCCCCAGGGGAGGAAGGCAACGCGTTCCCCAAATACTGGTCCCAAAGTCCATAGGGCACTAACCTCTCACTTTGTCCTAGGCATGTCTATGTTGATAATTCTGGAATAGCCACAGCTGCTGGTGTTCTGGGGTCCCTCCAGCCAGCTGCTGGCCCTGCCGCCCTGGGGCTAAAACCGTGACTCAGGTGGACCTGTGCTCGGCTCCCCACGCACTGTGCGCTGTGCTGTCAGCACTGCGCTGGTCCTTCCTGCAGGGCTGCTGGGCTGTCCTCAGCGGGAGGTTAGCTTCTCTGTGTCATTCTGTGGGTACTGGGGCTCCAGAAGTTGTTCAGAGTCCCCTTTTACATAGTTTGGAGGTAGTCTGGAGGGAGAGTGGCTTGGACGAGCTGTTTCTACTCCACCATCTTGGCTCCGCCCAGCCAATGTTGGATAATTTTGAGCTGAATGCCTTATAACATAATCTCACTGGGAATATTAGAGAATATGCATATATCTCAATAACAGGTAGTACTTTTATAAAATAAACTATGTGCTAGGGCACAGAAAAACTGTAAACATAAAAGTAAAACTACTAAGTGCATCCTTAACAATTAGTAATCCAAAAATATTGCAATTAATACTAGGAATACAAGCAAAAGATGATCTAAGTGAAGACTTCATGATCATGTTATTAATAATGATTGGGTAGAATTAATCATAGAAAGAATTAATAACTATGTGAAAGAGAGTGATAACGATGAGAAACATTTTGAAATGTCTAAGATGCAGCTAAAACTGCATTTTCAAAGGAAAAAAATGATCTCTCTAATAATATATACTAACAAAATACAAAAAAGAGAAAATGGATGAATTTACTATATGCAACTAAAAATAAACAAACCCAAACTAAGTGCAAAAAAAGAAATTTTGAGAATTAGAGGAAATATAGATGAATTTGAAACCATGAAAACTGAAGAAATGGTAAAGAAAACTAAAAATGGTTCTTTGTAAAGACTAAAAAAAAAATCACTAAACCTGGAGGTAACCTAATAAAAAAGGAAGACCATATATTATCTAATTGAAAAATGAACAAGGTAAAATCACAATAAAGATGAATTTGACAAAAAAGAATTACACAATTATATGATAGTCATACAAGATTTAGAAGGAACAGAGGATTATCATACACACACATATGTATGTATATGTTCCCAGAAAGCAAGAATGATGTCTCATTATCATTTTTTCTCAATTCCTCTCCAATCACTATCTTCTGTCCCCTCTCTGTCACTTAGTGTTATGTACATACATAACTCCCCTTGTTATAGCACTTTATGATTTATAAAGTGTTTTCCATTTCATGACAATCGTTTGAGGGAAGAAATGAATAGATTATTATACCCATTTTACAGATAAGTAAACTCACATTTGCACACGACCACACAGCTAGTACGAGAAGGGTGATTTAAACCCAGGTATCCTGAATATGACATTCTTTTCACTATACCAGACTGACTCTCTTGTCAAGTATTCAATAAGTATTCAATTCTGAGTGAATGAATAAATGGGGTGGTGGTGGGGGGAATGGTTATGGCACACCAAAGACAGAAGGATGTAAGCTCCTTGAGGGCAAATAAAAAATTATTTTTTTTTTTAAATTGTATCTGCAATGCCTAGTACAGTGACTGTCACAAAACAGACACTTGGTAAACACTTGTTGAATGAATGGCTACTTCCCAAACCTGCAAAAGGAGATAAATAATAGCAATTAATCACTTGTCTAATAACTAAGGGACAACTTATTGGTAGGGTCTTTTTAACCCACTTTACTCATGGAGCAAGCATGCGAGAGAGTCAGCAGATGGCTAGGCCTTCCCCCACACACCCCAGCCCCCACCCAACCCCTCCTAAAGTAAGAGCCATCTGCTGGTTCTCACACACTCCTGGCTAGGCTTGTAACAATTTGCTTTCTTTTCATTTTTGGAGAATTTAGGGACTGATTTCATTTGTGCTGCCCTTGACCTTAGATTAGTTATGAGAGAGTACAACTCAGGAGAACATGGTTTCAACATTCTTTAAATGTCAAAATTAAGTGCTGTCAGTATAGGGAGCCCTGATTAGTTTAGCAACAATGAAGCTAACAGAGTAGCCTGTCCACTGGAAAATAGGGTGTTATAATTTTCCAATAAACAGTCATGATTTAGATTCCTTGCAGCCCTGAAATAAAATGGTGAGGGGGAAAAAGTCAGAATCCAGGGATATTTCTTTGAAACGAAAAACAAACAGGATTTCTGTCACATGATGTGACAATGGGGAGAATATTTTAATGTATCACTGAGAAATACCTACTTGTTGCAGTCATGGGCTCCATCAATTGACCTCTGATGGCTAAAAAGAGACAAAGTAGGCATTTCAGAACTGTCCCTTTAGAATCTTTGCAAGAAACTTGAGCCAACAAGTAAAATATGGGCTTAATGGAAGTCAAGGGCAAAGAACTCAAGTGGTTAGGCTCCCGCCTCAGATCACTTTCTCAAAGGCAAGAGGCAATCAGAGAGGGCTTTGTAATTAACCATTCATGAGATCATAGATTTAGAGTTATGAGGAGCTCGAGGTCACACAGTCCAGTACCCTTGTTTTATTTTTAAATTTTATTTTATTTTTTTTGCAAGACAATTGGGGTTAAGTGACTTGCCCAGGGTCACACAGCTAAGTGTCAAGAGTCTAAAGTCTGATTTTTCCTCAGGTCCTTCTGACTCCAGGGCTAGTGCTCCATTTACCGTGCCACCTAGCTGCCCCTTAGCTCCCTTGTTTCAAAGAAAAGAAAACTGAAGCCCAGGGAAGTGATAAATAACAAAACTAGGGTTTTAATTCATATTCTCTGACTTCAACTCTTGGACCTGGAGAAGAAAAGAAGAAATAATTCCCCTCATGTCTGGTATATCTGGAAATGACTGTGATGTAAAAACAAAAGGTAGCAATAAAATTTTAAAGAACTAAATGAATTTTTAAAAATGAGAACACTGACCATTCCTCACCTCACACCCTCCAAAACAAAACAATATAAAACTCTGAGTTCTTTAGAGACAATAACATGACCAAGTGGTTCTGCTGGTTTTGGACAATACTGCCATTGTTACTTCATTGTGGATGCTGACTTCAGATGAGGCTGCATTTCTCTCTATGGGATAATCATTTCCCCTCTTCATTCTAGAGAGGCAGTGTGGCAGCACAATTGAGGGACAGTGGGCCTCAGAACTAGGGAGTTTGGGATTCATTCAAGCCCTGCCACTTCCACACACTACCCGAGTGACAAGCCAAGTCTTTTCCCTTTTCTAATACTATATATGCCCAACAGGTGCCAAACTACATTGGTGAAGTGTATTTTCTCATTGGGAGTGCCCTACATTACTAAAATCACAAACCCAGTGTAGAAAAAAAATTCCCTGAAATAGTGGATTCATGGGATCACAGATTTTGAGTTGTAAGAAAACTTAGAGAGCACCTACCTATACAATTCTCTCATTTTAGAGATAAGGAACTGAATCTTAGGTTGAGTGACTTATCTAAGGTCACAAAGCTATTGTTCATTTCCCTATGTAGAGACTGCGTTTGAATGATTTCTGCATGGAAAATTAAGAACCTATTTCAATTCTTAAGAACAGAGGGTTGGATAATAACTTTTGATTTGAGGGATGACATTCATTAAGAGTAAGGACTATCCTGCTTTTCATCTTTGTAGTCATAGCACATCCCCATAGTACACTGCACATAGTAGGCATTTAATCAACCTTGGTTAAATTGAACTAAATAATGACCACATGTAAAATAAATTCACACTCTGAGGAAAGCCATCAGTTTCAGAATAGCCTGGATAGTGTATAATGGTGGTGGTGGGGGGGTAGGAGAATTGAAGGGAAGAAGAGAAGACAGTGTATACTCCAAAGCTGAAGTTCTACCTAAAAATGACTGGAATGGGAAAATAATGCATATGTCAAAAATGAGTCTGATGAGTAGATGGGAATACTTGGAAAACTGGAAAGCTTTTTTTGAGTCTGACAACATGGATACAACTAATAGGCAGACTATACCAAAACAGTAATTTAAAAAATATTTTATTTTAATTTTCAGTTCCATGTTCTTTCCTTCCCTCTACCTCTTAGCCCATCCATTAAGAAGGTAAGAGATGGGGGCAGCTAGGTGGTGCAGTGAGTAGAGTGCCAGCCCTGGAGTCAGAAGGACCTGAGTTCGGATCCGGCCTCAGACACTTAACCCACACAAACAAAAACCTAGCCAGCCGTGTGACCTTGGGCAAGTTACTTGACCCCAATTGCCCTCCAAAAAGCAAAAAAAAAAAGAAGGTAAGAGATGTAATAACTATTATACATATGAAGTCATGCAAAACATATTTCTGCATTTGCCACATTCTGGAAAAAAGAAAATGGAAAAATATGCTTCAATCTGCATTCTGAATCTATCAGTTCTTTGTCTTGGGGTGGATAGCATTTTAAATCATGAGTGCAGGGATGGCTAGGTGGCGAAGTGAATAGAGCACCTGCCCTGGAGTCAGGAGGACCCGAATTTAAAATCCGGTCTCAGATACTTAACACAAATACTGGCTGTGTGACCTTGGCGAGTCACTTAACCCCAATTGCCCTCCAAAAAAGCAAAAAAAAAAAAAATCATGAGTGCTTTAGAGCTGTGGTGGATCATTTTACTGATAGGTTTTACTAAATCTTTCACAAGACTTAGTCTTTCACAATAAACTGATTATTTTTATGGTATTGCTATTACTGTGTATATTCTTTTCCTTGTTCTGTTCACTTCATTCTACATCAGTTCATATAAGTCTTCCCAGGTTTTTCTGAAACCATCTCCATCATTTTTTATAGCACAATAGTATTCCATCCCATTCATATATCAAAACTTGTTCAGCCATTGCCAAATTAATAGGCATCTCTTAAGTTTCCAAATCTTTGACACCACAAAAGGAACTGCTATAAATATTTTTGTACATATGAATCCCTTTTCTTATTCTTTGATTTCCTTGGGGGTATACTCCTAGTAGTAGTATTGCTGGGTCAAAGAGTATACATGGCCTTTATAGCCCTTTAGTCGGACTAGTTCACAGCTCTACCAACAGTGCATCAGTGTACTATTGTCTCATAACTTCTCCAGCATACATCATTTGCCTTTTCTGTCATCTTAGCTAAACTGATGGATGTGAGGCATTACTTCAGAGTTGTTTTAATACTCATTTATCTAAGTATTAGTGATTTAGAGCATTTTTTCATATGACTATTGATAGCTTTGATTTGTGTTTCTAAAACCTTTGTATCCTTTGACCATTTATTGATTGGGGAATGACTCCTATTTTTATAAATTTGGCTCAGTTCTCTAATGTGTTTGAGAAATGATTGTCTTTATCAGAGATTCTTACTCTAAAAACTGCCATAAAAATTTCCCCAGTAAACAGCAATTTTTAAAAGTTGGTATAATAATGATGATGATAAAGCTGTCATTTCGATAGCTCTTTAAAGTTTGCATGATATTTTACATATTATCCCATTTGATCCTCACAAGCCCTCTGTGATGTAAGGACTATTATTATCCCCATTTTGCAGATGAGGTAGGGGCTAAATAATTCTTGGAGGGTCATCCAAGTGACTGCCTGAGGCAAAATTTAAACTCAGGACTTCCTGATTCCAATTCTGAAATTTTCTACTATACTCTCTATTATATAATAACCATCTGCTATATAACTACCTGCTATAATAATCATAGCTGAACACAAAGACCTGAGTTTAAATCTTGACTTTAACATGTACTATCTATGTGACACAAAGTAAACTATTAAACCTTTTGCTTTCTCATTTCCTCATCTGTAGAAGGGGGATAATAACAGCATCTGTCTCATGTGGTTGTTGTGAGGATCAAATGGATTGCAATGTATAAAAGGCTTTGCGAACTGATATAAACCTGCTTTATATAAATTCTAATTATTCTAATTATTATAACTATTATTATTACTACAACCAGTACTACTCTTAAAGAAAGGCAAACACTACCATGGGAGAAACAGCTTGGGAACAATGTTGAACACCTATGGAAAGACATTAAAATATTACCACAATACCTAGCCAGTATGCATGGCAAAAACTTGAACAAAAAGAAAAAAATATGTGGAAATTAATATAAAAAATAAAAACAGTAATTCTAGATATCCTTAATCAATAGTTAAATATGAAAGCCAAAAGATTAAGATAATATAAGGCATCAAATAAACACCAAGTTCAAAATAAATAATTTACCACCAATCAAAAACTAAACTACGGAGGTCTAAGATGTAAAAAAAAAAATAATAAAAGAAAGAGAACCCTTAAAGCAGAATGTGGAAAATTGCTGATTTGGTAGCAAGAATGTAACACAATGAAAACACAAGTTGCATGAAATGTGAACAGAAAAGCTTGGATATCATCACTATAATAAATGACAGAACAGTTCCATCAAGGGAGGTGACTGAAACTGGCTTCTCTGCAAAACTAGAAAGTAGAGGGGTCAGATAAGATCCACAATTATAGGCTCAAATGCTTCCTAAGAGCACATTAGTTAGTAGCAAGGCATTTAGCTTCTTTTCTGATTCAAGTCTAATCTAACTTTTCTTAACAGAAGATATCACATATTTAATACCAAAAGGTGGCACCACCAAAGACTTCTCCAGCATAGGCCAATTACATTTTATGTACTTAAATATTTCCAGTTTATAAGCCATAGCTTCCTCAAAAAGCAACAAATGCTTAAAAGAAAGCAATGTATTGGCTAAGAAGTCAAAAGGGTGTATCAGAAATTCTTAAGATACATAAAGAACAACTCATTATTGATTCAGGTATTACTAAATATGCCATCTAAAAGCATTTAAACTGCCTTTATTGATTACCACAAAGCATTTGACTCAGTTCTGCATTAGTAGCTTAGTCATATACTACACAATGATAAAATAGATTCAAGCATAGTGAGAACACTAGAGTATCTGATGTCCACATGGAAAACTATTCTCTATTTAAAACATGCTATTAACATAATAAGTCAAGAACAATTGAAATAAAATGTCATCTTCCACGGTGACAGTTTGAGCCTGATATGAATCTGCCTAGTTTTAAACACATCATCATCACTCCTGAATAGAACTGAATATGGCTGTCACATCAAAGAGGGAACTGTACCAAAATACTGGATTAATCACTTGATGTATATATACTACTGTATGTCTTTATTCAGTTAATATTTATGCTATATACAGGGTGTTACAAAACTCTTAGTGCAATTGTAAGTTATTTCTTAAATCATTAGCTTCTATTTGTTCAATTCTAATTTTTGAGAAATTGTTTTCTTTAGTGACCTTTTGAACCTCTTTTTCTAGTTTAAGGAGCTTTTTTCTTCAGTATTTTCGTGCCTCTTTTACCAAGTTAACTCTCTTTTTATAATTTTCTTGCATCATTTTAATTTCTTTTCTTAATTTTTCCTTTATCAGTCTGATCTGTTCCTTTAACACTTCTAGGAAGTCTTGTTGGGCTTAGGTCCAATTAGCATTTTTTTCGAGGCTTTGGTTGTAGCTATTTTTGCATTATTTTATTCCGAATCCATGTCTTGGTCTTTGGTAGCTTTTTATGTTCAAGCTCTTTTTTTTGTTATTTGCTCTTTTTTTTTTCTTTTTGGAGGGGGGAAGGTAGGGCAATTGGGGTTAAGTGACTTGCTGAAGGTTACACGGCTAGTGTATTTGCTCATTTTTCTAGACTATTTCTTTACTTTACACTTTATGTTAAAGTCGGGCTCTGCTCACCTGGGGGTGGCACTGTCCCAAGCTTTAGGGGTTTTTTGGTACTACTGTTTTCAGAGTTAGTCCTGGAGAGTCTGCAAGCTTTTGGAGCTTCCAAAATAGTATGATCCAGGGGGAGGTGTGGTCACTGCTCTCTTGGTATGTGCTTGGGTCTTTACCTAGGAAGGGTCCCTATTCCCCTGTAGCCACAAGCCCTAGCCCTTCTCTTGGCCCTAGAACTATAACCAAGCCCCTATTTTCATGCAGCCACAAGTGCTAGTGCTCCTCTCTGCCTTGGAACTGTGACCAGGGTTCCTACTACCATGTGACTGACTACAAGTGCTCCTTTCTGACCTGGAACTACAACCCAGAACTGCATATGGCAATTGAGTTGCCAATTAGAGACAACTGCACCCAGTCCCAGTAAAGGGTCCCACCTGTAATCTCTTTCTGATCAGTTATCTGACCTCCTTATTATCTCTGTACTGAGAGCTCCTGAAGCTGCTACTGCTGTTGTGGCCATCTCCAAGGCCCATTGCTGTTGTTGCAGCCACATGTGCTCCAGACAGTCCCCCAACCTGATGTCACAGACCTTTCCTACAAACCTCCTAAATTATCTTATGCTAGAAAAATGTCTTCAGTCTGGCCTTTTGTTGGCTCTGTTGTTCAAAAATTTGATTTTAGGAGTTATTTTAAAGTTGTTTGGAAGGGAATGTTGGGAGAGTTCAGTGGGGTTGCAGCCTTTACTCTGCCATCTTGGGTCCATCCTTCAACACTCAATATGTTAACAGAAGGACTTGAATTTGAGAATATGTCAAAGGACAAATCTGGGACAACTGCAGTACATCTTTTTTTTTAACCATAAAGTAAAGAAAATAGAGCTAGTAGGATAAAAACATTTACTTCAAAATAAAATTAAATTATTAAATTAAAATATTTTTGTGAAAACTGAAACTTGGTCATTTTAGTATTAAGAGACTGACTAGCAATATGAAGTGAAAGCTTAATGGGAAAAAGACATTTAGAATACTTAATATTTCTGCAATATCAATTTTACTGTATACTGTAACATGTTGGCACTGTAAAACTAACAATGGAACAAGAAGGTGTCTAAACCAAAACCCATATAATGTGAGCACAACACAGGACTCATTACCCCAAGGCAGCTACAGAAAGTTTTAATGTTTCTCATAAAAAAGAGAAAGACTGATAGATGTTCTAAGAGCACATAATAAACAGATGAAAAAATGTACAGAAATAGGTTTGGAATATATAGATCTTACTTTGCAAAGCAACAATAAAAGCCAACATCAAGCATATGGCACTGGATTTATCAAATATCTGTAAAAATGATTTATTTTTGCATGGAGCCTATGAGACAATTAAGATTCAAAAATGGAATCAAAAGATCCATTTACAATGAGTGTCTCTAATTCTTCTTCTCTTGCATTTTTCTAAATTCTTTATAGTCTGGCTTCTGGTCTCATCATTCAACTGAAATTTTTCTCTCCAACTTTACCAGTGATCTCTTAATTGACAAATCTAACCACTTTTTTCTCAATTCTTATACTCCTTGATCTCCCTGCAGCTTTTGGCACTATCAATCATCTCCTTCTCTCTAGGTTCCCATAATACTGCTTTATCATTATTTCCCTTCAGCTAGTCTCTTCAATTCTCAGTCTTCTTTGCTGGATCTTTATATGGGTCATACCCACCAACTATGGGCATCCCAAAGGTTTTCTCTCTTGGGTCCCCTCCTCTCCTCTCCTCTTCTCCCTCCCTTTCCCTTTCCCTCCCTTTCCTCTCCCCCCCACTTCCCCTTATTTTGCTCATGATGTCATCAGCTTCCACTGACTCAAGAATCCACTGATTACTTCCTGAAAGGAATCCCCAAAGTAAAAATCCCAGGAACGTCATAGCCAAAATCCAAAACTTTCACATCAAAGAAAAAATGCTACATGAATCCAGAAAGAATTAATTAATGTACCAAAGAACTACAATCATGATCACAGCTAGGTCACAAGACCTGTAAGCTTCTACCATAAATGAGAGATAGAATACAATATTCCAAAAGGCAAAAGAAACAGGCTTATAACCAAGAATAACTTACCCTTCAAAGTTCAGTATAATCCTGGGGGGGATGATACAGAGGATTTTCAAGCATTTCTGATGAAGGTACTGGAGTTGAGTAGGAACTCTGAAATTCAAATGCAAGAGTCAAGAGAAACCTAGAAAAATAAGTTTATTGGAGCCAATAGAAGAGGATATATGATGATCTAGTGCTAGAGAAAGAAGCAAATCCTTTCAGAACCTTAAGTCTTAAGAAGGTACTGAAGGAGTTGAAAATAAGAACCAATAAAACTCTGTTTTTAGAGGTCTTAGGGGTGGATTGGTTCTGTTCTGAGAATTTTAAGAGTAGAAAAAGAAGGGAGAGTAAAAGGAATATACTAATGTAGACAGGAAAAAGAATAGGGTAGACCTTGCTATTTCTTGTATTTAAATTGCATGAGAAGATTATATGTAGAGGAAGGAATAAAGGGAGATATCAGATGAGCCTGACACTTACCTGAAACCTGAAAAGGAGAGTTGAACACACACAAAGACACAGACACAGGCCTACATACACACCTTTCCCTGCCACTCCCCCAATTTGGTATAAGAATACATCAAACTTGAAGGGAAATAAGCATCCTTCATGGACTGGAGGGTGGTGATTAAGAGGAAAGATAATTCCAAGGAGAGAATAGTCACAAGGATAAATTTCTTGATTATAAAAAAGGGATGGAGGGTGGGGTGGAAAAACAACTAGAATCTAAGGAGTGCTAATTAACTGAGGAATGGCTGAAAAAGAGTTGAAAATGAATGCAATGGAATATTATTAGTCTCAAATGATGAAAAAGATGATTGCAGAAGATACTGGGGAGTATGAACTGATACAGAGCAAAGGAAGCAAAGGCAGGTAAACAATTTATACAAGGACACCAAAAAATGCAAAGCAAAATAACTTTCAAAGATGTGAGAACTCTGATCAATGCAATGACCAACCATATCTCTAGAGGACCCATGATGGCTTCATTGTTATCTGTCTCCTGACAAAGAGGTGATGGACACAAGGTACAAAAAAATATATGTGTTTGGGCAAGTTCACTGTGTGGATTCATTTGGATTGACTGCTTATTTGTTATAAGGCGATTTGTTTCCTTTTTCTCTTAGTTTTTGAAATTGAATGAGGTTAGGGAGGGAGAAGGGAGAGTTAAGGGTACTAGTGTAAAAACAGGGTCACTCAGGGTGGCTAGGTGGTGCAGTGAGGGCCTCTAGGTGGCACAGCGAATAGAGCACAGGCCCTGGAGTCAGGAGGACCTGAGTTCAAATCTGGCCTCAGACACTTGACACAAAAACTAGCTGTGTGACCTTGGGCAAGTCACTTAACCCCAATTGCCCTTCAAAAAGCAAAAAAACAAAAACAAACCAGGGTCACTGAAACATTTTAAAAAATACACAGAACAGAATGAAATTCAGAAGGAAGCACAGACAAATAGGAAAATTTTAAAGTAATGCGTAGAATTTATTATACACTTAAAAAACCAAGCAGCATAAAATGGAGATTCATGGTTTCACATACAATTCTCTTATTGTGTTGTGCTATTTATATGAAAAAAAATTTGGGGGGAAGTGTAAGTTCAAAAAGAAAAAAAAATAAATTTTAGAAAAAGACCTAGTGACATTTCAGTCTAGAAAGGGGATTCATGAGGGATATGAGAGCTATCTTCAAGTATCTGAAGGGTCTAATGTGGAAGAAGAATTAGACTTGGATTAGATTTGTTTTACTTGGCCTCAGAAGGGAGAATAAAGTGTAACAGATAAAGTTGCAAAATGTTGGCATTCAAAGCAGTGCCAACATAACTGAATGAAGTGGGCCCACTGTTGTAAAAAGGGCTGCCCTGGCAGAACACTCTCTGAGACAAACTGTTTCCAATTGGCAAATTACAATTATGTATTTTTTTTAGTGGGAAAGGATGGGGTTTAACAGTACTAGATTTTAACCTATACTGTAGAGTATGAGTTATTAAATCATTTTGGTACAGGCAAAAAAATAGAGAGGTCACAGTGAATAGAGCACCGGCCCTGGAGTCAGGAGGACCTGGGTTCAGATACGGCCTCAGGCACTTTAACACAAAAACTAGCCATGTGACCTTGGGCAAGTCACTTAACCCCAACTGCCCTCCAAAAAGTGAAAAAAAAAAAAGAAATAGAGAGGTCAAACAGTGGAACAGATTTGTACACAACAAATGAAAACAAATAAACACAGTAACCTCAGGTTTCAGAAACCTAAATATTCCAACTATGGGGTAAGAATTATTTGGGAAAAAAACCTGCTGATAAAACTAGCAAAGAGTCTAGTAGGAGTCTTTCAGCTGGGATATATGAGTCCTTAAAAGAGACAATGTCTCAATAGCCCCAAATGTACTTTATAGTCCTTTATAACCCTTACATTATTCAAATGACAAAAGCTTAAGGGACATCCATTTGCCTAACAATGAAAATTTTTCTGTGGGGATGCCATCTTTCATCCAATGGAAGCAAGGGGCTCTGCTCTCTGGAAGGTACTACACTGTACCTGGTGTCTACTTGATGGAGGCTGTTTCTTTGGTAAGTAGACAATTCATGAGAAAAGTTTCTCGGGTACAAATCTCTTCAAGTAGCAGGGGATTCCCTCACTCTATCTGAACTCAAGTATGTGTTTATCCAAATGACATCCAGATTCAGGTATTCAGACATATCTGGAGGTTCTTTTTTTATCAATGGTATGTAGAGAATGCTGTTCTCCACTTAAAATAGCCAGAAATCCTACTTCAATATCAACATACACATAACCAAAAATAATAACTTCAGCCTGGAATGTTTCCATCCTAAAGGAATTGTATAAAATTTGGAAGGTGGTAAATATGAGTGAGCTGCACTTGTTTAAAGACTTAAACCATCCACTTATCAAAGATGGAAATGACATATTCAATTTGGGAATGCTGAAATGGTTGAGAGAAAATAAACCAACCAGGAGAATGGGTCCCGGTTCAAGGAGATCCAGTTCATTCAGCCCTGAAGTAAATCCAAACAATAATGCAAATTGTATAGTATTAATCAAATAAAAAGCTAAGTCATTATCCAAATAAATAAAGGTGGACTATTAAAATTAAAGTTAAAAACACTAAAAAGAAACAAAACATGAAAAAAAACCAAAATCATTAAGAAAAGTTGAACTATATATATGTGTATATACGTGTATATGTATGTGTGTATGTATTCTTTAGTATTAATGTTAATGAACAGTTAGAAGAGGACAGGGGATAATTTCCAGAAATGACTGACTTCAGTACAATAAAGACAAACTCTTCCTAATCGTTCCTTACACTATACAACTGAGTTAACCTCTTATCACAAGTGACCTTCCTTCAAAACTTTGGTGACTTGGTGATCTCATTAATAAAAGTATTTGTTCTACCACTACAAATTCAAACCCATTCATGCTTTCCTATGTAGTGGAGTTATCATCTGCACCCTTTCATAAATGCTCCATAGGAAATCTATGTAATGCAATGGATATCTTGCTGTGATTCTTTTAATATTTCATAGAAAACTGCAATGCTGACTTTTGTCTGATCTGTTATCCCCTGTTTTCATTACATGATTAGGGCATATATCTACTTTAAATTATAACATACTGTATAACCATTATGATTACTACTATTATATATTAACTATGTATTGACTATTGTTAAATGCCTTTAAAAATATTAACGGAGTCAATGCCTTTGATTTTATCTTTTTTATCACTTTACAATCAACAGCTTAGTCTGGTTGAAGCTTTCTAACTGAATACAGTGTTCTCCCATCTTTATCCCTTCTAATTTATGTTTCACTTCAACTTTTACTCAAATGAGATATTTGTAAAGCACCAAGCACAATGACTAACACACAATAGGTGCTTAATAAATGCTTATTCCTTCCCTCTTTTACCATAACTAGCCACTGAGCTGGCTACACATAAAAACAGCTGATTTTGAAATAACCCATAAGTCTACAACTAGTCATTTCTTTTTTTAATAATATTTTATTGGGGGTGGCTAGGTGGTGCAGTGAGTAGAGCGCTGGCCCTGGAGTCAGAAGGACCTGAGTTTGAATCCGGCCTCAGACACTTAACACACACAAACAAAAACGTAGCCGTGTGACCTTGGGCAAGTTACTTAACCCCAATTGCCTTCCAAAGAAAAAAGCAAAAAAAAAAAATAGTATTTTATTTTTTCCAATACATGTAAAGATAATTTTTAACATTCATTTTTCTTTTGCTTTTTTTTTTTTGGAGGGCAATTGGGGTTAAGTAACTTGCCCAAGGTCACATGGCTAGGTTTTGTCGTTTGTGTGTGTTAAGTGTCTGAGGCGGGATCCGAACTCAGGTCCTTCTGACTCCAGGGCCGGCACTCTACTCACTGCGCCACCTAGCTGCCCCTCAACATTCATTTTTAATAAGATTTTGAGTTCTAAATTTTTCTCCTTCCCCTTTCCTCTCTCCAAGACAGCAAGCAATCTGATATAGGTTATAGATGTGTAATCACGTTAAACATATTTCCATGTTCATCATGTTACGAAATAAGAAACAGAATAAAAGGGAAAAGCAACAAAGAAAAAAACAAAAATAAATAAATAAATAAAGATAGGGGCAGCTAGGTGGCGCAGTGAGTAGAGTGCCGGCCCTGGAGTCAGAAGGACCTGAGTTCGGATCCCGCCTCAGACACTTAACACACACAAACGACAAAACCTAGCCATGTGACCTTGGGCAAGTTACTTAACCCCAATTGTCCTCCAAAAAGCCAAAAAAATAAAAATAGTATGCTTCGATCTTCATTGAGACTCCATAGTTCTTTCTTTGGAGGTAGATAGCATTTTCTACCATGATTCGTTTGGAATTGTCTTGGATCATTGTATTGCTAAGAAGAGCTAAGTTTGGGGCGGCTAGGTGGCGCAGTGAATAGAGCGCCGGCCCTGGAATCAGAAGGACCTGAGTTCGGAGCTGGGCTCAGACACTTAATCCGCACAAAAACAAAAACCTAGCCGTGTAACCTTGGGCAAGTTACTTAACCCCAATTGCCCTAAAGGGGCGGCTAGGTGGCGCAGTGAGTAAGAGCGCCAGCCTCGGAGTTTGGATGACCCAAGATCAGATCCGGCCTCAGAAAATGAGCACCCACGCATAAATCAAAATGACTAGCCGTGTAACCTTGAGCAAGTTACTTAACCCCAATTGCTTTAAAAAAAAAAAAAAAAAAGAAGAGCTAAGTTTATCATAACTGATCATCATACAATGTTGCTGTTATTGTGTACAATGTTCTCCTGGTTCTGCTCATTTCACTTAGCATCAGCTCATGTAAGTCTTTCCAGGTTTTTCTGAAGTCCATCTGTTCATCATTTCTTATAGAACAGTAGTATTCCATTACATTCATATACCACAACTTGCTCAGCCATTTCCCAATTGATGGGCTTATAATCAGTCATTTCTGATGACGTAAAGTCATCCCAAAAGTACATTACAGGCTAAAGCATTTAGACAAACATGATAAGATGAAATTTAATAGGTATAAATGCAAAAACTGACACTTGGAATTCAAAAAATCAACTTCTTAAATGGAAGATGGGAGATGTTCATCTAAAAAGGATCTGATAGCATTAGTAAACTTCAATTACAATATGTATTAGTAATATTATACAGCAGCCAATAAAACTAAAACTAATGTAATCTTGGGTTGTAGTAAGAGAGGCATGGTGTCCAGAACTAGGGAGGTGATCATTCTGTTACATTCTGCCCTGATCACACCATACTTGGAATATATATTATGTTCAGTTCTAGGTGTTACATTTTAGGAATAACCCTGAAAATGTGAAGAGTGTCTAGAGGAAGATGAGCAACTTGGTGAAGGGTCGTAAGGTCATGTCATACAAGGACTAAAGAAATGGGATTGTTAGCCCGGAAAAGAGAAGATTTGGGGGGGTTATGATATTATATCTGTCTTCAGGTATCTGAAGGACTGTCATACGGAACCCTAACCCACTTTACCTCAGGGAGAACTAGGAGCAATGAGTGGAAACTGCAAAAAAGTAGATTTAGGCCCATGCTAAGGAAAGCTTCCTAACAATCAGAGCTATTGAGAAGTGGAACAGGATGCTTGAGAGATAACATAGTAGGTTCTTCCTTGTCAGGGTTCTTCAGCAAAGACTGTATGGCTGTAAGTCAAGCATGCTGAGGAGGGGAGTATTTTTCAAGTACAGGTTGGATTAAACAGTTTCTAAGATCCCTCCCAACTCTGGGATTCTGTGATTTAATTTCATATGATGTTCGACATTTGGCAGATCTAGAACCTTCTGACTAATTTTTAAAAGAAAGCATTAAAAAGGCAAGCATGAATCTTCTGAACAGCCTATATAGACTTTTGAACATTTTTGTTCCTTGACTTTAAATAATTTTCCAAAATCACTTTCCTCTTCCTTGTCTACTTTTGCATGAAAATCCCTGATCATCAAAATATATATTGCATTAATGTGGAGTAACTTGTTGATCTTTGTTTATTGATGAGTAATATCAAGTATAGCTTTAAGTTGAGATTCATGTTAACCAAAGGTGATTAAGAGGCCCATGGAAGAAGTTCTGTAAAAGGTCCAAGTGAAAGGATTTCCTACTGACAGTGACTCTCTGATGTTTCTATTACCAGTTGACTTTTTACTAACTACATTGATCTTGCAGATGCTATAAAGTCTTTTTAACAAAATGCAGAGTAATGCAAAAAGTCTGTTTATTCATATTGACAACTCAAAGTGGATGAAGATGAAATGGTATGCATCAATGAGATTATGTATGACAGGCACCTAGGTGGACAGCCCACTAAGTTAAAGATAGGATATAGATCTGAGATCTAATTAGAATAGGAAAGTCCCAGATAAGGAAACTCCTTCTTTCAATGTAAGTTGATACCTTTGCTGCAATTTATAATCTTCAGGAGAGTTGCCTAAAACAGTGAGAGGTTAAGTGACTTTGTCCAGGCTCACACAGTCAGTACTGATATAGAGGTGAGAATCTGGGTCTTGCTGGTTCAGAGGCTGACTCCCTATCCGCTTTGCCAAAGAAATCTGTCAGTCAATAGGTGAATATTTAGTAAGTGCTACAAATGGGTGTAAGCTGTCACTGGAATTGGGTCCCAGTGTAACTATGAAACTATAGTCCTTCAAATGATCCGTAAATTGTCAACTTCTCCAAAGTTTCATTTCTTTGAAATCAAAAGTCTCTAGATGATGCTAAATGGCCATAAATCAGGAATCAGGATATATATATATATATATATATATATGTATGTGTGTGTGTGCGCATGTGTGTGTATGTATATTTTATATATGTGTGTGTGTATGTATTATATATATGTGTGTATATATATACATACATATATATCTATATAATAGGAATTAAAATAATTAAATCAAAGGTCAGTGGAAAGATGGTAGCTATAAGCAATTACAAAGCATTTAGGGTTAAATAACATGTTACAGTCAGTCAGCCAAGTATCTGTTCAGTACTTCTTATGTGCCAGGGGTTGTGCTAAGCACTGGGAATACAAAGAAAAAAAAACATAGTCCTTGACCTCAAGGAGCTTACATTCTAATGGGGGAGACAACATGCTGACAATTATGTATATATAAAAGATACACATGAATGAAAGAGTAAGCATGGTATACATGAATGAAATAGTAAATGAAGAGTAACAGCAGAGAGATTGCACTGGAGGGCATAGGGGTAGGGGAAGGGGACAAAGAAATTATTGTAATAGTTCAAACATGAGGTAATCAGAATCTACACCACCAGGATGGCTGTATAAGTGGAGAAAAGGAAACATACATAAGAGATGTTTTCAAGGTAAAAAGGATAAAACACTAATGAAGGATGGCTTGGTTGTGATGAGTAGAGTAAAGGACATTACTGAGGAAAAAGGAGTTGGGTTACTTATATAGTGAGAAAGATAAGAGATGGATAACCTGATACCTCTAAAATACCTTAAAAATACATCTAAAAAGTATGGCATGTTTGTGCTCTGTATTCATGGAAGGAGTATCAGCTGATGAAATTAATTGTTTTTGTTACTATTATTATTACTATTACTAATGAATAACTTTTATTTTTGGAATCACATTGTGGCCTGAAACAGAGTGTAATATATTTATAAGCTAAAAAGATGGATTAACAGGAGCAGCTAGGTGGCACAGTGAATAGAGCACCAGGCCTGGAGTCAGGAGGACCTGAGTTCAAATCTTACCTCAGACACTTGACACACTTACTAGCCATGTGACTTTGGGCAAGTCACTTAACCCCAATTGCCCTCCAAAAAACAAAAATTAAAATAAAAAAAAAGATGGGTTAATCACATATTAAAATCAAGGAATGATCAAGCAGCTGGCTAGTACTTGCAATGTCAAAACAAAGTGAGAAAGGTCCACATTGGGTAGGATGTAAGGATATGAATGATAAACATACAGGATATGAAAATACATATGGTTGTAATCTGCACTGAAGAGAATATCCATATGGATGAAATCATAGATCTATTTGACTATTAATATACTATGGTTTTGGAAACCAGCTTGTTTGAAGATGTATTTCTGAAATGCAGAGAAACATGGGAAGACTTTTATGAACTGATGAAAAATGAAGTTAAACAAAAAAAATGGACAAAATCACTATAACAGTATAAAAGGAAAGAACAAAAACTGAAATTGAATACTGTGTAATTATAATGACCATGTTTGGCCCTTAAAAATAAATAAGAAAATGTGCCTCCCTCCCATTTTTTCAGAGGTAGGAGGTTATAGATATAGAATACTATATATTATAAGATTCAATTGATATATTTATTAGTTTTTGTTTTTTGCTTTTTGGAGGGCAACTGGGGTTAAGTAACTTGCCCAAGGTTACTTACTCTCTTTGTGAACATGGGCCAAGTCACTTAAACTCTCTAGTATTTAATTTCTGGCCCTGAAAAATGAGGGGGTTACTCGGTGACCACTAAATCCCCCTTATAAATCTATAAACCTATGAATTCCACCTTTTGCATCGCCTGACTTTGAGTCAATTTATTTGTTTATTTATTTTTGTTTTTGCTTTTTGGAGGTCAATTGGGGTTAAGTAACTTGCTCAAGGTCACATGGCTAGGTTTTTGTTTGTGTGTGCATTAAGTGTCTGAGGCCAGATCCGAACTCAGGTCCTTCTGACTCCAGGGCCGACGCTCTATTCACTGCGCCACCTAGCCAACCCATCTGAGGCCATTTAAGATGGCACATTCCCATAGTTTAATCATGAACCTCTATGACATAATCACCATTCAGGAATAGGATAACTACCACCCTCTATAAGGCAGTGAGGGAAAAATCTGCTTAGTAAATGAGTTATAGTTTATCGAATTACACCAACCGAGGAAACTTAGTGGCTTTTCAAAGTGCCTGCTCCCCAAGAGCCACTGGATTTGAAAGGCACTTCATTTTGTTGCTTGATTGCTTTAGGTTATTGCAAATTGCTCCCCAGGGAATGACAGGAAATCAGTTTTGATCTTTTGTCTCTTTTCTGAGGCAGCTTAAGGTGACTACCCACAGTGAAACAGGGACAAACTTTTGGGATTTCACACTCATTTCAAAAATAAGTCTAACTATCTTGACAGCTGCTGAGATTTAACAGATGGAGGCAACCCTGAAAAGAGAGTCTAAACACAGAAGTTAACGAGATGAGCAAGTTTCTTTTCTCATCTTTCTAGCTTTCTCGAACTCATTTGGTCCTCAAAATTGAGCCGAAATTAGTCCTCCAGTCCAACTCTCTCATTTCATAAAGGAGGAAACTGAGGCCCAGAGAAAAGAAAGGAACTGCTTAAGATCACAAGGATAATGAAAGACTCAAGATTTGAAGACAGTGCTCTGGGATCTAACTCCAAATCTAGGACTCTTTCAGCTATACTCCTCTGCCTGCCTCCCTGGCTAAATGAAGAGACAACCTCTAAACTGTGAAAAGTTATATTCTGGTGGCACTGCTATGTGGGCCAGTCCCCAAGATCCAGATACTGAGCCACCACTCTCAGTATACCTGCCTATGCCCTCTTTTTCCTGTCGGTTTTCTTAAAGCCACTCTTAGTGCCTAACCCTTGTGTCTGTGCATATTGGACTGCCCTTGTCCTTCTGGTACCTCTGGACAGTGTCCTTCTTATCTACTCTACATCATATACCCTGATCACACCACCGCTTGTGTTGCCCGCCTCGCCTGGACCTCTGCATACTAACTGAATCTTCCTATTTGGACTTTGAACTTTACCTTTTCTTTGGCTTAACATCCCAAATACTGACTTTACCTTTAGGAGTGAAGGAAACAACAACTTAAGATGAAGCTTTCCCTATCCTACCCATCTCTACAGTAGAATAACCAAACTGGCTTCTGCTCTACCTGGTTTACACACAGGCTTGGCCTGCCTCCTAGAACAGACATGTCTTGGCCTCCCTGCCACCAACCATGATGCTATGCCAACTCCCACTGGTTCACTAGCTGTGTCTCTATGAGGCTACTGGTTTCACTTTTGGGCTGAATGCAGGCAAATAGTTAATTTGGTCTAACAGTAAATTATCTTTCACTATGAAAGAATAAAAATGAAATTACTTGCTTCCTGGCTTTACTTAAGCCTCTCTTTAGACTGAGTTAAGCTAGTCTTAAAACAATAGCATATAGCCCATCACCAGGACTGTAGCTGTAGCTTTTCTAGCTTGTCAGCATTTGAAGTCCACAGATGTTCTCATGGAGAGCTCAGAATTACCTGTACCCCACTATAAAGCATGGGATGGGAGAAATGTTTTATGGAGACATTAAAATCTCCCTAGTAACTAGTCTTCAAGAGTTGCTGTGGCCAAAAGAACTTATTGCTCTTCCACTTAGGAACAAAGATAGAGAGTTGTAAAGGACTTTAGAGACCATTTAGTCCAGCTCCCTCAGCTGTACAGATAGGAAACTGAGACACAGAGAGGTCAAGTAACTTGGCCAGGACTACTCTGGTAGGACTGGGATTCAAATCCAGCACTGCTACTATAGTGAAACTTTCTAAATCACGTTGGAATTGAGAAAATAGAAATGCAGCCCATCACTGGGTCTGTCCATGTCCATATCGATGAAGCCTTTTCTTTCTGGTAGGTCCCACCTGCCAGAGCCTTATCTCTTTCAAGAAGCCAGGGTCACCTCTAAAACAGGATGATCCTTCAAAGGTGAACTTTGCAAAAATGCCAAAAATACAAAATATCAACAGGACTGACTCTGGATTATACCACAGTGCCCCCTACCACAAACATTTATCTAATATCTACCAAAGGACAAAGTTTACCGATATTTAAATGAACTAACTTGAACAGCTGTTTTTGCTCAATTGCAGACAAAGTTGAGCTGAATTACCAAACTAACTGATTATATTTGCTGTTGTAGAGACACTACCTCTCTGTTTTTTCTTTTTTCAAGCCACTTTACTTTTCTGGGAACCTGTTTTCCTTCATCAGTTAAAATATAGGCAATCTCTGTGTCCCCTTGCTGAGAACTGTTGTAAGTATAAGAGATATAAACTCTGGATGAATATAACATCAGCATGGTATACTGAAATATGCACTAGCCTTGGAATCAAGAAAGACCTTAGTCTGTATTCTGACATTTATTTGCTATGTTTTCCTGGGCAAGCAACTACATCTCTTTAAGTCTCAGTTTCCTCATCCATAAAATGGGAATAGTACTATTCCCATGAGGTTGTTGTAAGGATCAAACTTTAAAGTGCTACATAAATGTCAGTTCTTTCCCAGGAATAATTATTTTAAAAAATATTTTATGTGGGGGGGCGGCTAGGTGGCACAGTGAGTAGAGCGCTGGCCCTGGAGTTAGAAGGACCTGAGTTCGGATCTGGCCTCAGACACTTAACTCACACACAAACAAAAACCTAGCCGTGTGACCTTGGGCAAGTTACTTAACCCCAAGTACCCTCTAAAAAAGCAAATAAATAAATAAATATTTTATGCATTTTAATCAGCCAAGATCCGCCTTCTCATTTTCTCACTATTGTGAACATAAGAAAAACTACACCTATTGAATTTCCATAATGGCCTCCCCTTTGACCTCTTTTCTGATTGGTCATTTAATCCTGGAATTTCCATTTCAAGGAAAGTGTCCAGGCCAGCTATAGCTTCTATCATTTCTCTCTGGATTGCAATCCTGACTCTACAACTTCTTGGCTGAATACCTTCCCTGCCCTCCCCACCCCCTCTTTTTTATTCTTTGGTTAACTTCAAACTCTTTAAAGATAGGGATAGTCTTTCTGCCTGTATTTGTATTCCCAACATTCAGCACAGCGTCGTCGGATATAGGGTAAGTCTTTAGAAAATGCGTTCTGACTTCACTTGGTACCCTCATTTTATAGGGGAGGAAACTGAGGCACACTAATTATGTAACTTGCCCAGAGACAAGTAAATGTCTAAGTAAATGTCTAAGGTGAGATGTGAACCCATGTCTTCTTGTATCCTAGTCCAATGCCCTTTCTCACTCTACCACACTGCCTCTCAATATTAATATGTTAAAAGATCATTCCATAAAATGATAAATATGCGAGGCAGAGCAAAACCTAAACAAATACGATGCTTTTGTTCTGTGTTCCCCTACTTAGGCTGACCAATATTCAGCCTGTCTTCTCTTCTCCATGGCAGACATTTCTAGTTTCTAAAATCGTGTTTTGACATTTTCCAGCTTTTCAGTTAGTGGCTAAAGAAGACCAAGTACTAACATTGTTAACCATAGTGCTTCTTTCTGTTTTCATATAACATCCATTTGAGGTATCCAAGAGCCACTACTTTGCTTCTATGCCAATATTTCTCAGAAGAAAAGATGCCTGAGGTCAGAAAATTAGCTTTCCTCTATATAAAGAAATTTATCCATTTAGAAGGAAGAGCAACAAGCACTTGATTTTGTTGGAGATGTTTACCTTAATAAATTGCCATCTGTTAAGTAGAAATTAATTTTTAAATTGCTTTTTAAATTATAACCTTCATAAAAATCAACCACAACAATCAAACAGGCAATCAGGATAAAAGGCAAACCTTACCCTGCCTACCAAACTCATAAAAAGGCCAAACAAAATGAATAGCCAACAAATAAGTTTTTACTTTGTGTCCATTTCTAGACTTGTTCAAAATTCAGCTCCTTTGAGTTGTTTTTCTTCCTTATTCCATTTTTTTAACAAACTTGATGGAGGCGATGTATATACAATTCTGGTTCTGCTGCTTTTGCTAATGGAGGTTATGCTAGTCTGGATGCTTTCCTTAAAATGGAATAGAAAGGAGTCAAACGGGAGAAATGCTTCTCCAAGGTGAAAAGGGACTTGATATTCAATGACTTGCTACAATTCCTTCTAGCTCTAAATCTATGATTTTATTATGATCCTGTATACACCACAATTTGTTTAGCCATTTCACAATTATTAAACATGTAGGTTTACCTATTTATCATTACAAATGGAGCAGTTAAGAATATGTTTGTACAAAAAAGTTTTTTTCCTCTTTATATTTCTGAGATAGAGTTCTAGCAATGGGATAATTTGTACGATCAGCTTTGTGATTTACTACTTAATGCCATAAAGCTTTCCAAAAATTTGTACCTCGTAGAGTACCTGTTTTCCCACTTGCAGGTCAACACTATTACTCTATCTTATATATAGGCGGTATCTTAAGATTATCTTAATTTGAATTTCTCTATTATTCAGTTTTTCATTCACCAAATATTTGGGTATCTACTAGTGGTAAGCACTGTACTATGCAATCTATAAAATATAAAAAACAGGAGTCCCAGAATTCTACTGGGGAAAGACAACATGTAGTAATATGTTTGAGAATCTTTTCCTGTAGTTATTACATTTAGAAACTGTTTGTGCCCTTTGACTATTGCTCCATTCATTACAAAGTGTGTTCATTAGTTTTTATACATATATGTCAGTTCTTTATATATTCTGGAAGCTGGATCTTCACCTGCTACATTTCCTCCAAATGTGTTTTCCCATTCTGTTTCTTTTCTTTTCTTTTCTTTTCTTTTCTTTTCTTTTCTTTTCTTTTCTTTTCTTTTCTTTTCTTTTCTTTTTTTGCTTTTTGGAGGGCAATTGGGGTTAAGTGACTTGCCCAAGGTCACACAGCTAGTAAATGTTAAGTGTCTGAGGCCGAATTTGAAATCTGGTCTTCCTGACTCCAGGGTTGGTGCTTTATTCACTGCTCCACCTAGCTGCACCCCCAATCTGTTTCTTGACTTTTAATTTTAAAGATACTGCTTTTTATTACAAAAATCCCTTTATCTTGGGGCGGCTAGGTGGTGCAGTGATTAGAGTGCTGGCCCTGGAGTCAGAAGGACCTGAGTTTGGATCTGGCCTCAGACACTTAACACACAAACAAAAACCTAGCCATGTGACCTTGAGCAACTTACTTAACCCCAATTGCCCTCCAAAAGGCATTAAAAAAATCCCTTTATCTTTATATGAGCAAGGCCATCATTTTTTTTCTAAAGATTTCTTTTTTTTTTGACTGACAAAAAATGCCCTACCTCTCCATATTTGAGACAATTGTTATAATTTTTTTCTTCTACTTTTGAAAAAAATATTTGTTGCTGGATTCTCTTTTTGTTTTGTATTTGTTTGCTTGTTTTCATATTTATTAATGGTATTTCTAGGATAGATCCTGGAACTACAAGTATTCATATCTTATAGATAAAACACCCTAGGTTGGTAGATATTAAGAGATTTGCACAAAGACAACCAGCTGGTACATATATAAACACAAAAACAAGAGTCCCTCACTACAGATTCAAACCTAGGCCTTAGGTTTTCAAATTCAATGACTTTTACATTCAGTACCCCAATAGTGTATTTCCTCTTCTCCCAGAGGCCAAGAATGATCATTATAATTATGGAGCATTTTAGGATTCTTTTAATTTATATTAGGGATTCTTAGCGAGGGTGGAGGGGGTGGGGGAGTGTCTATGAATTTGGAACTTTTAATATTTTGATTACTGTATTTCAATGTAATTGGTTTCCTTTGTAATCCTCTATGTTTTATTTTATACATTTAAAAACATTCTTTGGAGAAGGAGCCCTTGGCTTCACAGAATTGCCAAAGGGATCTAAGACACAAAGGTTAACAACTATAGATTTACATCAAGTAATTATTACATCAAGTAATTATTATGTAAATTGTCCTTTTGCTTCAATTTACTTCACTATGAGGGCAGGTATTGTAGAGTGCTGGGGCTGGAATCCGGAAGATTTGATTTTAAATGTAGCCACAGATACTTACTAGCTATGTGATTCTGTGCAAGTCACTTAACCCTGTTTGCCTTAGGCTCCTCATTTGTAAAAGGAGTGAGAGAAGGAAATGACAAACCACTTTTTTGCCAAGAAAACCCCAAATGGGTTCCAAAAGGGTTGGACAAGAACAACTACTTCACTCTGCATCAGATAAAAACAAGCCTTTCCAAGTTTCTCAGAATTCTTCATAGTTATCCATTTTTATAGAAAAATTTTTTCGCTCTCAAGAACTATGGTATTAAATGTAAGAAATGGGCAATACTGGCACTGGACCATCCAGCATGGTCCAGCCTGCATCAAAGAAGGTGATGTACCCTATGAGCAAAGGAGAATTGTGAGAGCTCAAAAGATGCAAAAATTTAAAGACATCTCCCACTCAAATGGTCATATGGACTATTTGTTCCTGACCTGTGGTAGACAGAACCTTCTGAGCTTGTCTTGGCATGATCAGCCACAGCTTGACACTGTATACTGACCCCAACATGGTGATGTGTCATTTTGATCCTCTTTGAGTATGAAGTTCAAAGAACAACAACAATTTTTATAGAACAATATCACATTATATTCATATACCACGATTTCTTCAGATGTTCCCCAATCAATAGGTACCCAATTTCCTTACAGCTTTTTGCTACTAACCAAAGTGCAACTAGAAATATTTTGGTAAATATAGGGACTTGTTTTGACCTCACTGTGTATACCTAACAGTTAAACCTCTGGCTCAAAGGGTAAGAACAGTTTAGAGATTTTTCTCATATCTTCTATCCATCTTGGTATATTTATATATACCTCAATTAAGACCCTTCCCTGGATTGTAAACTCCAGGCAGACAGGGACTATTTCACTTCTGTCTTCATAGCTACAGCATAATAACACAGGGTCTGGCACCCAGAAGTCACTTAGTAACTGGTTACTGGTTATCACAAATTATTTTTGAAGAACATGGCTAGTGGTGTTTTTTAATATTTAAACTAATTATCCAGAATTTATTTGGGTTTAAGGTAAAAAAAATTCAAAATAATTTCTGACCCTACAGCCATTCGGTTTCTGTGTGTGTATGTACAGACAAAGAGATAGATAGATAGGTAGATAGATAGATAGATAGATATCCAGTGCCTGAGTAATTTTTGAACATGGACCTATTGAGTTCTTTTACAATCACTGGGTTCAGGTTCCATTTTGGGGTTCTCACTTCCTTTTCAAACACCAGTGTTTATAATTATTAATTTATAATACATTTTTATATCTTTTGGCAATAGCCCCCCTTTGTCTATTTTCATGATTATTTTTTGATAGTCTTGTCCATTTATTTTTCCAAATTATTTTTTTAGGACTTTATATACCTAACTGTATGAAATAAACTGTTGGTATTTTGCTATAGGCTATTTGTCAAATATTGCCATTTTTACTCTACATTCCATGACAATGCCAACAATAGGCTCTCCTCAGGCCTCTGAGTTTGGCCTAAGGTTTAATTCAGTGACATATAGTACAGAACACCCATTATTCCTTTGAAAATTAGAGTATCCTGGGGTGGCTAGGTGGCGCAGTGAGTAAGAGCGCCGGCCTCGGAGTTGGGATGACCCGGGATCTGATCCGGCCTCAGAAAATGAGCACCCACACATAAATCATTACTAGCTGTGTAACCTTGAGCAAGTTACTTAACCCCAATTGCTTTAAAATAAAAATGAAAAAGAAAAAAATTAGAGTATCCTTCTTTTCTTTCTTTCTTTTTTTGGAGGGCAATTGGGGTTAAGTAACTTGCCCAAGGTCACACGGCTAGGTTTTTGTTTGTGTGTGCATTAAGTGTCTCAGGTTGGATCCATACTCAGGTCCTTCTGACTCCAGGGCCAGGGCTCTACTCACTGCGACACCTAGCCACCCTAGAGTATCCTTTTTAAACTTATCCACTACAAGTCAGCAGCTAGGCCAACCACCTCAATTACTTTTTTTCCATTTTAAATAATTAGTTGATGTTCTTTTCTTAGTCATTTCCCTGCAATTCCCTAACCCCCAACCCACCATGTTAACAATCAATTAGCCAGGTATTTATGAAATACTTACTATATATGCCATGCACTGAGCTGAAAGCCACAGATCCAAAAAAACTAAAACTCAAACAAACCAAAACAAAACAAAACAAAAAAAAACAATCCCTGCCTTCAAGGAGACTATATCATAATGGAGAAAAAAGCTTATATAAATCAGAACATGCAAATATAGAAGAGATAGAATGCAACCTTGGAGTGAAAGGCAGGGCCTTTCCTCATCTGGAAGAGGTAGCTTTTGAGCTGAGTCCTTTTTTTTTTTTTGTTTCTTTGTTTTGTTTTTTGGGGTTTTTTATAATTTATTTATTTTTAGTTTTCAACATTCCCTTCCATAAGATTTTGAGTTTTAAATTTTCTCCTCCCCCAAGACAGCATGCAATCTGATATAGACTCTACTTATAAATTCATATTAAACATACTGTCACATTAGTTATGATATAAAGAAGAATTAGAACTAATGGGAGGAACCTAGAGAAAGAGGAAACAAAAGAAAAGGAGAGCAAATAGTCTGCTTCCATCTGCATTCATACTCCAAAGTTCTTTCTCTGGATGTGGATAACATTTTCCATTGTGAGTCCTTTGCAGTTGTCTTGCATTGCTGAGAAGAGCTGAGTCTGTTACTGTGTATAATTTTCTCCTGGTTCTGCTCATTTCACTCAGCATCAGTTCATATAAGTCTTTCCAGGTTTTTCTGAAGTCTGCCAGCTCTTCATTTCTTATAGCATGATAGTACTCCATTATATTCATATACCACAACTTGTTTGTTTATCCATTCCCCAACTGATGAATAAAGCCTCAATTTCTTCTTTGCCACCATAAAAAGAGCTGCTATAAATAGTTTTCTACATGTGGGTCCTTTTCCCATTTTTATGATCTCTTTGGGATATAGAACTAGAAAGTGGTATTGCTGGGTCAAAGAGTACATAGTTTTATAGTCCTTTAGGCATAGTTCCAAATAGTTCTCCAGAATGGTTGGATCAGTTCACATTGAATTGAGTCTTAATAAAATGAGCATTTATATATAAAGTATAACAGAACAGAGCTGTACATGAAACTTCTAGGAATTCTAAGAGTCAGAGGTTGGGAGGGAAGAGCATTCCAAATATGTGGAATAGCCAGTGTAAACACACAAAGATAGAAGATGGAGCATCATGGATGAGAACAACAGCTAGAGGGCCAATATGGCTGTATCACAGAGTGTGTGGAAAGGAGTATAATTTAAGAAGCCTGGAAAGGTAGGAAGGGTTCTGAAGAGTTTTAAATGCCAAAAAAGGTACTTTTCAAAATTTGACCCTGAAGGTAATAGGGAACCAATGAAGCCCATTGACCATGTTGGGATTGGGAGTGGGGAGGTCTGACATGGGAAGACCTACACTTTAGGAAAATCACTTTGACATCTGTGTGGAAGACAGATTTAACTAGAGAAGGATTTGAGGCAAAGAGCACCATTAAAAGGCTACTGAAACTGTTTGGGCAAGAAGAAATAAAGGTCTGAATAAGGGTGGTGGGAAGGGAATTATGAGAGAAATGCTGTAGAATAAGAAATGACAAGATTTGGCAACTGATGAGATATGTAGGGCAAGTGAAAGAGTGGAGTCAAAGATGACCCCAAGGCTGCAAATCTGGGTGACTGGGAAGATGGTAGTATTCTTGACAGTCACAAGGAAATTCAGAAGAGGGGATGGCCTGGGGGAAAAGTGTTTTGGGACCTATTGAGTTTGAAATGTCTACCAGACAACTGATTCAAAATGTCCAAAAGGTAGTAGGTGATGTAGGACCAGTGCATAGAAGAGACTAAGACTGAATAAACAGATCTGGGAATCATATGTTATATAGATGATAACTGAACCAATGTGAACTGATTAGATAACCAAGTAACAGTTTATAGAACAAAAACAAGTAGGGGGACTACAACAGAGCCTTGGGAAAATGCTAAGTTAAGGGGCATGATATGGATGAAGACCCAGCAAAGGAGAAAGAGAATGAAATCAGATAGGTAAGAGAATCAAGAGAGAGCAGTCACAAAAACCCAGAGAAGAAAAAGTATCCGGAAGGAAAATGTGGTTGATTCTTTCAAATATTCAGTAAGATCAAGAAGGATGAGAATCAACAAGTAGCCATCAGATCCAGCAATCTAGAGATCACTGATTACTTTGGAGAGAGAATTTATATGATGATGTAAAAAGTCAGATGGCAAAAGGTTTAGAAGGGAATGAGAAGAGAGGAGAGGAAGGGGGAACACTGACTTTGGTCAGAATCAAGAGTTGATAAACATCTATTAAATGCCGCCTTATTATGTGCCAGTGTTAATACAGGAATACAATAAGAAAAACAAGGAGTTAAGAAATTTAATGAAAAAAAAACCCTTTGAGACTCACAATAACCCTGGAATGGAAATAATTATTATCCCCATTTTACAGTTGAGGAAACAGAGGCCAAGTGACTTGCCCAGAGTCACAGAGCTATTAAGTGTCTGAGGATAGATTTGAACTCAGATCTCCCTGACTACAGGTTGAGTGTTCTATTCTGCATCACCCAGCCACCTTTAAGCTTTCCCAAGGAGTTTAGCTGAGAATAGGAGGAGAAAGATGGAAAAATAGCTGTTAGAGTAGAATCAAGTGTGGGCTTTTACAGGGATGAAAACACTCAGGCAACAGGGAAGGACCTAGGAGATACAGAGAAATTGAAGATTAGAGATAGTGAGTGAGAGTGGAGGCAATCTTCAGGAGAAGATGGAAGGGGATGGGATGGAGGATTGGCCTTGGCAAGCAAAAGGGCTACTTCATTATCAGAAAACTGAGTAAAGGAGAAGAATGGAGGATGATGTCAGAGATACTTAAGATAAGGAAAAAGGGAGAAGGGGAAGCTATCAGCAAAAATCCTCAATTTTTTAGGTTAGGTATGAGGTAAGATTTTAAACAGAGAGGGTGAGGGAATGGTATCAGAAGCTTGAGGAGGAAAAATAAAGTTTGGAATAGCTATTGTAAGTGTGAGGGGCCCAGCTGAGATCAGCTACCATGAATGGGAGGAGGACCCAGTTAGCAATCATTTAAGGATTGCCCCCAGGTCCATTCAGCAGCTCATGAGTAGAAGCAAAGGTGGTGAATGGTAGGAATAATCTAGGGATGTGCTTAGGGATAATTGGTGACAGGTCTATGTAACAAGGGGTTCAAGAGTCAAGGATAATGTAGAGATGAACTGTTTCACCAAGGGGTCAAGATTAGCAAGGGAAGAGAGTGTAATCAAATCAGAGGCCATGGCCTGGGCAAGTACTGAGGGAAATAAGGCCCAGAGGTCACCTTGAAGATTTAAGAGTAGGCTTAGAAGGAGTGAGGTATAGGGAGAAGTAGAAAGAAAGATTAGTATCAGATAAGACAAATTCAGAATTCCTCAACATAGAAGTATAACACTTATGAATGATGGCAAGACCAAGGTTATTAGGGGTTGACCTAAAACCTAAAACCTGTTAGTTCAGGTTCAATGTTGGGATAAAATGAAACAATTCTAAATCACTGAATAATTAGCAACAACACAAAAAGGTTTACTTTGCCCTAATATAACAAGGATATAGTGGCACTTAGCTCCTTTGGACATAGCCCCCGTCTTTATCTGGAAAAGAATTTGGTTAGCAAAATAGGGGAACTCATGTGGTCTTCAGATATCTACTAAGTTGAAGAGGCTATGAATCCATGTAAGTGATATTTTAATGCCCTTAGGTGACCAGAAGCTATATCCAGGGAAGGAGGAATCAGTTGAATTCTAGCCATAGCTTCATTGTTTTTTAGGGGAAACTATTCCCTATTTCAGGAAAACAAGGAACCCTGCTTGGTCCTATCATAGAGGGTATGACTATCTCTATACGTGGCTGAGATAAAGTGAAGGAGTAAATCATGGAAATTGAGTATACTGAGGAAGCTGGAAGTTAAGATATTTAAGAACAAACACATTAACATGTATATTGAAGTCTGCTAAAATGAGAGGAGTTGGACTTTAAGGAAAGTCTATGAACTATTACTGAACTCACTTAGAAAGGAGGGAAAATGTTCTGAGAGTTGGCAGATTGGTTGCCAGAATCTGGACTGGGTAATAAATTTGGATTAAATGAACCTCAAATGATGAAAGGTGGTCAAGGTAGAAACTGGAAGTGACAGTGTTAAGCAAGGAGTATTCTAACTCCTCTATCATGAGCAGTGAATGAAAGACCATGAATAAAAGTACAGCAGAAACAAAGGATGGCCAGGGATCCAGTGTCATCAAGAGAAAACCAAGATTCAGTAAACTCCAGAAGATGAAAAAAGTGAGAAAGGAAGGGGTTTAAGATGAAAGGAAGTTTGTTTATTGTGGAGTAGACTTTGTGGAGAGCATAGTGGATGGGATGGGCAGTTCTAGAGTGGCACAAGGGGAGTGGAGAAATGGTTCAAGGGATAGGAATGAGGAAATAGACAGCTTTAGTTGGGGAAGATCCTTTGTTCTTTAATAGCAGGGAGTTCATTATCATTGGGATGGGTAGAGTAGGTGGGATTGGGAATATGCTCACTATTGATGAATGAGTCCAGACAGAGGAATAGTGTGGTATGCTGATAAAGAGAGGTGAGTAGAAATTTCAAGGCCATTGTTCTGTGTGGGCACAGCCCTCTGCCTGTTGTGTTGTGAGATGGAGCAAGTCCAGCAGTGTTGCAGCCCTTGAAACGTAGGGAGATGGTTTGTCCTGGCCAACCTCATAGCTGCCTGCTCCCTTGTACCCTCGGGATGGTCCCTCTCTCCTCACCAACTAAGCAGGATAGGACATGAATTGTACCCTTGGCTGATCCAGAATTCTAGATGACTTAGGAGTCAGTTCCCAAATAGGAAGTCCTATCCCAAGAAGTAGGAAGTAGTTTGCCCTCGGCTCTCCTCACCAGTCACAGAAGAGAGTATATATTTCAAACTGTGAACTTTCGTTAAAAGTACACTTAAAAATTAACTTACTACAGGTGAATTTAAGACAATAGTAACAAAGCTTCCTTGTTTATGTCCCCTGAGAAGAGGCTGAGAAACTCCTGCTCTCTTCTGAGATACTTTTTTTTCTGTTTTACTGATATGCTTCTCTTTCTTAATATCACTGGAAACAGTTACCATAATTACAACTTCAAATAGTGAGAATCTGAATAAATGAAACCATTTCAAGGGATTTGTTATTTACATTAATCAGGACCTAGCTGTATATCATTTTGCACCTCTAGTGGATCAACTATAAACTATCAAGGGATAGAAAGCATGATTCATCATTAGTCTTCTGAAGCATCAATTGATCACTGTAGTGATTATAATTCTGAAGTCTTTCAGAGTTGTTTTCTTTTACATTATTGTGGCCATTGGATAAATTCCATTTATTTGCTTCCCTATGCAGTCAGTTTATACAAGTCTTCCCAAGTTTTTCTGAATTCTCTATATCCATCATTTCTTATGGCATTGTAACATCTCATTACATTCATATACCAGAAATTCTTCAGTCATTCCCCAATCAATAAGCACTCATTTTGTTTCCAGTTCTTTGCCACTATAAAAAGTACTTCTATACATATTGGACCTTTCTCTTTATCTCCGATATCCATGGGATATATACCTGGTAGTATTATCTCTGCATCAAAGGGTATACACATTACAATTACCATTATATTTGTCATAGTTCTCTTTCCTGCTTATAATTGCTACATTGTAGTTTAGAAAAACAATTGTGGAGGTATATCATTCAACAAGCATTTGTTAAACCCTTACTACAATGACAACCACAGTGACAAACACAGCGAATACAAAGACATTTTTTAGATCCTTCTTTCCAAAGAGCTTACATCTTATGTGGAAAATATCATGTTCACATATGAGTAAATACAAAATAAAAATACAAAGTAAATGCAAAGTTTTTGTTGGGTGCCACTAGCAGCTAGGGGGCTCTTAATCTGAGTTTTGAAAGGAGCAAGGTATTCTAAGAGGCAGAGGTGAGAAGGAAGAACATTTTAAGCATGAGAGACAGCTTGTATAAAGGCAGAGAGATGGAAGATGGAATGTTGTATATGGAGAACAGGAGGTAGGACATTTTGTTCTACCACAGAGCGCATATATCAGATCTCAAACTATTTTACAAAGCAATACTAATTAAAATGATTTGGTTAAAAAACAGTGGAATATTCAGTGGAATAGAGGACTTTCAAGCATTCTTGAGGAGGAAAAAACCAGAGTTGAATAGAAAATTTGACATTCAGACCCAAGAAGCAAGAGATGCTTGAGAAGATAATCAGGGAAAAGAAATCAAAAGGAACTTATCAAAGTTGAACTATTTACATTCCTACATGGAAAAACAATATCTGTGACTGATGAAACCTTTCTCAGTATGAAAATAATTGAAGAAGGGTATATGGGCATATGAATACATATGTGAATGTGTGTGTATGTTTACAGTTATACATAGATAGAGGGCACAGGTTGAATTTGGTGGGAAGGGATGATA
Source organism: Gymnobelideus leadbeateri (assembly GCA_011680675.1). Lineage (NCBI taxonomy): Eukaryota > Metazoa > Chordata > Mammalia > Diprotodontia > Petauridae > Gymnobelideus > Gymnobelideus leadbeateri. The sequence continues at coordinate 211,694 of WOXC01002823.1, forward strand.
CTTAAGGGGTGAAATTATGAGATGAGAGAGGAATGTGGCAAGAGGAGATGGGGAGAGACAGGGTAGGGTAAACTATCTCATGTAGAAGAGGCAAGGGGAAGTGGTTGCAGGGGAGGGGAAGAACAGGAAGGCAAAAGGCAAAAACCATATTGTCATTGAATTTGGCTCAGGGAGAGAATGACATACATACTAAATGGGATATCTCACCCTGCTGGAGAGTAGGGGGAAGGGGGATGAGAGGGGGGATGATGGAGGGGAGGGCATTCTGGGGGGATGGGAGGTTAGAAGTACCCACTATAGAAGAGGGACAGGACCAAAGTAGGGAATGGACCAGGTGGGGGGGGTGGGATGGGTGGGAGGGAAATATAAGCAGTCTTTTACAATATATCTACTATGGTAATGTTTTGCATAGCTATACATGTATAACACATACTGAATTGCTTATATTCCCAGAGGGAGTGGGTGACAAGGGACCAAGGGAATGGACAAGGGAATGGATCTGAAATTCGAAGTTTTAAAATTAAATGTTTCAAATATATATATAAATAATATTATTAATACTACCTTGCATGTAATTGGGAGATAAGATATGCAGGCATAGGGGCACAGAGATTCACCTTGCCCTAATGGAAGAGTCAAAGGGGGTATGGGAGAAGATATGGGAGAGAGCAGATTAGATGAGGGGATATCCTGTGGGACTGCTATTCTGGGGTGGTGGGTAGGGGAAAAATTGTAACTCAAAATCTGGTGGAAATGAATAATATAAGCCAGAAGTTAATAAAGCATTTGTTTAATTTAAAAACTGTGAAACATATTAGGTACACAATGTAGAAGAGCAAACAAATCTAGTAGCCTAATGTTCAATAAAACCCCAAAACTCAAGCTTCTGGAGTAAGGACTCACCATTGACCAAAACCTTCTAGGAAAACTGGAAAACAGTATGCTAGGAATCAAGTTTAGACAAACAACTCACACCATATACCAAGACAAGTTCCAAATTGACACATGACTTAAGATATTAAATGGTGATAAAATAGAGTGGCAAAGAAGAAATTACCTTTCAAGGAGTGGCTAGGTGGTGCAGTGAATAGAGCACCTGCCCTGGAGTCAGGAGGACCTGAGTTCAAATCCCGCCTCAGACACTTAACACTAACTAGCTGTGTGACCTTGGGCAAGTCAACCCCAATTGACCCTCCAAAAAAAAAAAAAAAAAAAAGAAGAAATTACCTTTCAGACAAACATGAAGATACACAAAGAGCTTGTGACCAACAAGGGATATAGAGGAGCACAGAAGAAAAAACAATGTTGATTACATAAAAAAAAAAAAAAACTTTTGCACAAACAAAACCAATGCAGGTAAAATCAGAAAGGAAATATTTAGAGAGAAAGAAAAAAACTATCTTGCAGCAAATTTAAACTACTCCCCATTTGATAAATGGTCCAAGGATAGGAATCAGCAGATTTTTTTAGAAAGAAATCTAAGCTGTCATGAAAAAATGTTCTAAATTACTAATAATTAGAGACATGCAAATTAAAACAAGTCTGAGGTTCTACTTTACATTCATCAGATTAACAAAAATGACCCAAACAAATGACAAATGGTGGAGAAACTGTGGGAAAATGGCTGCATTCACACACTGTTAGTGGAACTGCAAACTGATCTAGCCATTTTGGAAATATAACCAATAATTACTAAATCTGACCCAGTAATACCTATAGGTATGATACTAGGCCTATAACCAAGGAGATCAAGGAAAGAGGAAAAGGACCTATATGCACAAAAGTATTTATAGCGGTTTTTTTTGTGATGGAAAAGAATTGGATACTTAGTAGATGGTCATCAATTGGGGAATAACTTAAATTGTGGCATGTGAACATAATGAAATACTATTGTGCTATAAGAAATGATGGAGACAGTTTCAGAGAAATGTAGGAAGACTATGAGTGTGAAAAGAGAAAGCACTGCTCATTGACGCTTTTGTACACAAAATTATTCAAAGACTCAGATTTAGAACTGGAAGAGATCATCTGGACAGAGGTCTGCCTCAATTTCCTCATCTACAAAATTAGATTAATAATAGCACCTACCTCTTGGGGTGGTTGTGAGGATACGAGACAATAATTATAAAATGTTTTGCTTGTCTTAAAGTACTATATAAATGCTACTTGTTGTTATTATTATAGTTATTATTGGTATTATTATCTTATAGATAATGAAAGTGAGACCAGAAGTTAAGTTTCTTATCCAAAATCACATAAGAATATGTGGCACAGCTATGATTAGGGCCCAGTCCTCTTGACTCCAAATCAGGTGTTCCTCCTAAGGCACCACACTGCTTTTCCTGGAGACAAGTCTATACTGATATATATGTGTGTATATGTGAAAACACGTGCCTTGAAATTTCAAACCAGATGGCTCTAGGAACCAGTGCATCAAATGTTCCTGTGACATTTAGTCCCTTATTCAACAATGCCACTGTAGGAAAGTCCAGAATTTGTTCACTGATCTAGGTGAACTTTCCCACCATACTTTCAACTGTTTAATAGTAAAGAAACTATTTCAGAATAGGTATCATATCGGGGCAGCTAGGTGGCGCAGTGAGTAGAGCACTGGCCCTGGAGTCAGAAGGACCTGAGTTCTGATCAGACCTCAGACACTTAATGTACACACAAATAGAATCCTAGCTGTGTGGCCTTAGGCAAGTTATTTAACCCCAATTGCCCTCCAAAAACAAACAAACAAACAAACAAAAAAGAATAGGTATCATATCAAAAAAGATATCAATGTTGCCTTTTCAGATAGCATCCTCAGTGAAAACTGGGCAGGGAAGGTTTCATAAAACAAAAAGGTTAAGTACATGAGTTCAGCTCAGTGGCACAGTAGACAGAATACCGGGCCTGGAATCAGAAAGATCAGACTTCAAATCCTGTCTCAGACACTTACTATCTGTGTGACCTTGGGAAAATCATTTAAGTTTTGTCTGCCTCAGTTTCTTCATCTGTAAAATAGGGATAATAATAGCACCCATCTCCCAGGGTTGTAAGGATCAAATGAGATAATATTTGTAAAATGCTTAGTACAGTGGTACAAAGGAGGTGCTAAATGCTTTTTCCTTTCCCCCTTCTAGTAGCCTACTGATATGGCATTAAAGCTGGATTTCTGGATTGGAGTAAAGGTAGCTATGGGGCAGTTGGGAGGAAAAGGGACAAAGAAGCTCAGTTTGTGCCAAACTGTTCTCCTGCCTCCTCCCAACTGTCAAGTAAAGCAAAAACAGATACAACAAGCCTGCTACTCCCTACCATTCCTGAACAAAAAGCTGCCTTTTTTGTTCCTTTTTCCCCATATGTCCTTATGATGGTTCATAATGTCATGGAACCTCAAAGCTGTGTCTGGACTGTTTTAACAGTGAAAGCCATAGTCTGTTCAAAATAACAAGTTCTCAGGACCATTTCAACAGAATCTAGGCCAAAAGGAAATAAATCAGTTAGGACTTTCTGTCCATTCTAAAAGTCCCGTTCTAACGCTTCAGGCAGAAACCTTTCTCTCTCTGGAACTATACTTTCATTGGCAAAAGGAAACTCCTTCTATGAACGCAGATTCTTACCTGATCTCCAATTTGTAGCCTTGAAGAGTTGACTGGGGTACAGTGACTTGCACAGCATCTCAGGATTTGGAGGCTGGCTTTGTATCCACTACCCCATGCAGCCTTTCTTGATGTATTCTTTTTGTTGTTGTTGTTGTTTTTGGTTTTTGGAGGGTAATTGGGGTTAAGTAACTTGCCCAAGGTCACAGGGCTAGGTTTTTGTTTGTGTGTGATAAGTGTCTGAGGCCTGATAAGAACTCAGGTCCTTCTGACTCCAGGGCCAGCGATCTATTCACTGGGCCACCTAGCCGCCCCAATCTTGATGTATTCTTACTACTAATAATAACATTATCAAATTATTTTCCCAGCCAAAGAGCTAAGGTTGCAGGAGAACAAGAATTGGATCAAAAATTGTGAAGTGAATCAATATATGAGGTTTTAACATGATTTTTTTTTTTGGTTCCTGATGCTCAGTGGAGTTTCCAACTGTCTACAAGGCTGATTCCCAAATATTGATTTCTGTTTTCCTTCCCCACTCCACCTTTTTGCTTCATGCTTCTCTGCATTTCTTGCCTTTAGCCACCAGGTGCCATCAGAACATGCACTTCCAGGAAATACACTAGTTGTAAATTTCAGATTCTTGGTGGCCACTACTCAGGAGAGATCTAGATACTGACCATTAACCCAGCATGAGTCTAGGCTGTGAATACATGGCCCAGGGGATGGTTTTGAAAGCAACCACTGGATGTTTTGCTGTCCCTTAGGTGGAGATTTAGATAAGAAGACAGATACCAAAGAATTAAAAGGGAGGGAGGAGAGGAGGAAACAGCTGTTCAGAAGAGAGGAGACCAAACAAATGCGTCCTTCTAACCTAAGTGAATTTCAGTGTGTAAGATTTTGTAATCAGACCCTGAAAAAGAATCACTCCTGTTTTCCTACACTGTTAAGCTCAATTTACTACAGAGACGTGTAGTATCTCCCCCAGTTGAATATAAACTCCTTCAGGCTGGTGATTGTAATTTTTGTTTTTGTATCCCCCACACGGATCACATAGCCTTGCACTTTGAAGACACTTAAGAAATGCTTGTTGACTTGATTTCAATTCCAGTTGCTCCTTTCTAGACCATTTCAGTCCTCATTTATGGCCACAGACAACCTAAGCCTAAGAGAAGCAGCAGGAAGTCCCTCCCTCTGCTCCAAGTTCATGGAAAGGACTTTCATTTGAATCTTTTGCCTTTTCTTTTTTGCCCAAGTTTTGCCAATGCCTTTTGTTTTTACTTCATGGTCCCTTCTGGATATCTCCCCACTGCCTCACTTCTGCCAGGCAAGGAAACAAAATGTATCTCAGAGTAATTTCTTGTTCAGTTTATGACTCTCAGGTAGAAAAGCTTCCATAGTCCTGCCCAACACCTAGTTTATCTAAGCACATGCACAAAATTTCCCTGAGACATAATAACCACAACAATCATCCAGGTTAATTAGGTATTATTCTTCTTTTAGGTCAACAATACCATAAAGTATTATATTCAGAAAACTTAAGTATTTTTCTCCATTTCTCTCCATGTTTTGCTTTCCTTGATTACTTATAGACAACTTGCAATGTATTAACAAAGAAAAATGACCAGTAGGTATCAAACAATATATGAAATTGATTAAAAAATTAGAATAAAAATCAAAACGTAACAGGAATACGTTTTTCAAGTCATTGTTTTCTTCCATTTGCTGCAGAGATAAACCTGTCACTATTCTCCAGGTAAAAATCTTTCATATACTTGGCTCCTTTTAAAGTGATTCCTCTTTTTACTTTCACCTTTTCTTTTCTTTTTTTTTTTCTTTAAAGCAATTGGGATTAAGTAACTTGCTCAAGGTTACACGGCTAGTCATTATTTATGTGTGGGTGCTCATTTTTATGTGTGGGTGCTCATTTTCTGAGGCCGGATTTGATCTCGGGTCATCCCAACTCCGAGGCTGGCCTCTTACTCACTGTGCCACCTAGCCGCCCCTTTAGGACAATTGGGGTTAAGTAACTTGCCCAAGGTCACACAGCTAGGTTTTTGTTTGTGTGGGTTAAGTGTCTGAGGCCGGATCCGAACTCAGGTCCTTCTGACTCCAGGGCCTGCGCTCTACTCACTGCGCCACCTAGCCACCCCAGACTTTCACCTTTTCTTACAGGCCCAATTTTCTAAACCTTCAATCACGTTTGTTTTCTTTTGAACCCTATAGTTTTCCAGATCCTTAAAGCAAAGGGAGCTCCTCAGGACAAGGCCGGCAAGCTGAGTTTCTGAGACCTGCAAGCAATAGCACTTTGTTCCTTCACTTCATAATGGATATGGATGTGGATGTGGATATGGATAACTCAAAAGGCCACAGGACAAATGTCCAAGAGTCTTTTAAGGTTAAAGTAATTAAGCCTGAGACAGCAGCAGGTGGCTGGGGCCCGAGGCGGGGGGTAGCCCTGGGAGCAGGGGCTGTGGCGGTGAGTGGGGACCAAGCTGCGGCCACTGCAGGACTGACAAGAAGGTGTTTTGTTAAAATTCCTGTGGAAACAAAATATAATTTCATAAGGAGATAATGGATGGAGAAGAGAAAACATACGGCGGGTGTGAGGGCCCAGATGCTATGTATGTGAAATTGATATCTTCTTTTTTTTTGCTTTTTGGAGGGCAGTTGGGGTTAAGTAACTTGCCCAAGGTTACATGGCTAGGTTTTTTTTTCTTTCTTTTTTGTTAAATGTCTGAGGCCGGATCTGAACTCAGTTCTTCTTGACTCCGGGGCTGGCACTCTACTCACTGCACCACCTAGCCGCCCCAGATTGATATCTTCTGATGCTCATGAATTTGTTGTAAGAAGGGAGCATGCTTTAACATCAGGAACAATAAAAGCCATGTTAAGTGGCCTAGGTCAGTTTGCTGAAAATGAAACCAATGAGGTTAATTTTAGAGAAATTCCATCACATGTGCTATCAAAAGTATGCATGCATTTTACCTACAAGGTTGGCTACATTAACAGCTCTACAGAGATTCCTGAATTCCCAATTGCACCTGAAATTGCACTGGAATTGCTGATGGCTGCGAACTTCCTAGATTGTTAAATAAAATAAATTATAATAAATTGTTAACTTTTTCATTATTTAATACCTGTAGTTCAGTTAGTAACTTTTTTCATATAGCATGTTATGTGGTGGGACGGCGGGGGGCGGGGTGATTGAAAATTGTAAAATTCGTTGCAAAGCAGATACCTTCAGTCCTTTCTTTTGCATAGCAGAGTTGAAATTTGTTTTCACAACTTAAATAAAATAAGGACATTTTCACTAAATGAGAAATAAACAAATATGCCAATTAGTAGATGGCTATGCCTTATCCTTTAGATGTGGTTTTAAATATTAGAACAATGATTATACTCACTAAGTACAGAAATTTAGGCAAATACTACAGGTTTATACTGGCTAAGTATTTTTAGGGATTTTATTTTTTTTGTTATTTTTGGACAGGTGGGGTTAACTTGAACCTACCATATCATAGCTGTCTAGCATTATTAGTTATGCAACTATTTTGCATTGTCAACTTGTGTTTATAAATATGGCTTGGCCAAAACCTTAATTTTTTAATAACTCTTGAATACATAATTGATCTTACATGTCTTTCGATAAATTACAGTCGTGTTAGCATATCAGTGTATCTGCGTATCTGTTTTTGTCATACAACTTAAGTGGTACTTTTTTTTAAACCATTATGGAAGATTGTTAGGTATAGCTTTTGCAGTAGTGAATTTTTAAGAACTTTAACCAAGCTGTCAATAAGTAACCACAGTACTAGATAGCTTTGGCTTTGAAAACTTAGGGATAGTCATACAATATCCTTTTTGAACAATCCAAAATATTCTACTTAATCATTTAGCTAAGAAAGCTTCCTTTGCAACTTCCTTTTCACTTACTACGTTAATAAATCATTATTTAAATGTATTAAAGTAAGATCATGGAAAAATTTATCAGCCCCCTACTCCCACACCCCCACTACCCCCCCAAAAAAACTAGAATTTAACAAGCAATCAAAATCTTTATGGGACTTAATATATGGAATTCATGCTAAGAGCCTGGCATAAAGCACCTTAATAGTTTGTAGGTTCGATTTTATTGATGGTCAGATCATGTCTTCTTTGTATGTAGTGGCTATATAGAAAATTAAGAAACAAAGTCTATGTATAACACGGGTAATGACTACACCAGTGTAATGTGAAAATGAACATTACTTTAACCTTTTAGGATTATGAAGGACAAATAAAAACTTCAGTTGGGGTATCTCTTTCCTAGGTATGGAGTAAGAGCATGAAGTTTCCTACTTTTCAAATAGCAGAGAATTAGTTATAGAAATATAAATTTACTGGTGACTAGATTTTTTTCGTTCACTCCACAAATTACCAAGAAAAAAACTCATCAGTGAACCTAATCACTTTGCTCTTAATCTTGATTGAAAACAGTTGTTACATCTGTTTCAGTAATTCATTAAGACAAACTCTGGTTCATATACACAGTACTGAAGTTTTTCCTAGTGTTTGTTTATCAAGTGCAGGGATTTTTAATGCTAGATGGTGACAGAAATAACAATTATTTACAGATATAGGTCATCTTATAGGTCAACATGGTAGCAGAAACTACATTTCTTTTTTCCAATGCTTTATTATCTTCTGGTTTACATCATTCATTTCTGCCAGATTTTGAGTTACATTTTTTCCCCATTTTTCCCCTACCCACCACCCCAGAATAGCAGTCCCACAAGATATCCCCTCATCCAATCTGCTCTCTCCCGTATCTTCTCCCATACCCCCTTCGACTTTTCCATTAGGGCAAGGTGAATCTCTGTGCCCCAATGCCTGCACATCTTATCTCCCAATTACATCCAAAATAATATTAATGATAGTATTTATATACATTTGAAAGATTTAATTTTAAAACTTCGAATTCCAGATCCATTCCCTTGGTCCCTTGTCACCCACTCCCTTTGGGAAGATGAGCAATTCAGTATATGTTGTACATGTAGATATATTATAAAAGATATATTATAGGGGGTGGCTAGGTGGCGCAGTGAGTAGAGCGCTGGCCCTGGAGTCAGAAGGACCTGAGTTCGGATCTGGCCTCAGACACTTAAAGCACACACAAACAAAAAAAAAACCTAGCCGTGTGACCTTGGGCAAGTTACTTAGCCCCAATTGCCTTCCAAAAAAAGAAAAAAAAAGATATATTATAGTAGATAGTAGTATATATATATAAATATATTAGTAGATATATTATAAAAGACTGGCTATATTTCCCTCCCACCCATCCCACCCCCCACCTGGTCCATTCCCTACTTTGGTCCTGTCCCTCTTTGATAGTGGGTACTTCCAACCTCCCCTCCCCTCAGCATGCTCTCCCCTCCATCATCCCCCCCTCCCATTCCTCTCCCCCCTATTTTCTTGCAGGGTGAGATATCCCATTTAGTATGTATGTCATTCTCTCCCTGAGCCAAATTCAATGAGAATATGTTTTTTCCTTTTTTGCCTTCCTGTTCTTCCCCTCCCCTGCAACCACTTCCCCTTGCCTCTTCTACATGAGATAGTTTACCCCACCCTGTCTCTCCCCATCTACTCGATACATTCTTCTCTCACCTCTTAACTTCACCCCTTAAGTATTATCCCTTCCCACCAAATTTGACTTGTGCCCTCTATCCATGTATACCTGTAAACATATATACACACATTCACATATGTATTCATATGCCCATATACCCTTCAATTATTTCCATACTGAGAAAGGAGAAACTACATTTCTAATGGGCTCTGTCCTAGTAGGTCACCTTTTTAACTCATGGCTACATTTGAACACATCATAAAATACTAAAATTGATGTCCACAGTTCAGTATGGCTAGAATTCAGATACGGAGAAATTATGTATTTCAAAAGTGTTGGCTTTTGCCCCCAGGGTGAGAAGCTGCTGAGATGCTTAGGTGCAGCTGGTGCCACATTTCAGCTTCAGCTCCTGACCTGTGAACTGTAGGGGGACCTAGTGACCAGTCTAGGGGGCAAATGCTCTTGCTTTAACCTTCTTGGATCTGGATTTCGGTCTGGGGTGTGTGAGCAGCTTGCCAGAGCATGTGGAGGCTTCAGAGAGGCACCCAACTAGTACCTCTACTAGCTGAGAAAACCCCAGCTTTTGGGACGGAAGCTCCCCTGGCTGGTGGCAGAGCCCTACTGTGGCAACAAGCCCAAAAGTCAAGTAATTGAGTGGCAACATGCCTAGGCAAAGGAAACAAAATAAATAGAAAAGAATCAACATTAGACTCCTATTTTGGGGGCAAAGAGGATAGTAGCATGGAACAGGAGGAGGATTGGGAGGTCAGAACTCCTGTACCAAAAGCCCCAAATGAAAATATGAGTGGGTTACAGGCCATAGAGGACCTTAAGAAGCAGATAAGAGGAGTGGAGGAAAAATTGGGAAGAGAAATGAGAAAGATGCAAGAAAATTATGAAAGGAGAGTCAACAGCCCGACTGAGGAAAATAATGCCCTAAAAAATAGACTAACTCAAATGGCAAAAGAGGCTCAAAAAGGCAATGAGGAGAGGAATGCCTTAAAAAGTCGAATTTGCCAGATGGAAAAAGAATCTCAAAAGCTCACTGAGGAGAATCTTTTCTTCGGATTTAGAATGTACCAAAGGGAAGCTAGTGACTTTGTGAGAAATCAAGATGATGGTAAACAGATCGAAACAAATGAAAGAATAGAAGACAATGTGAAATATCTCATGGGAAAAACCACTGACCTGGAAAATAGATCCAGGAGAGATAATTTAAAAATTATTGGACTACCTGAAAGCCATGATCAAAGAAAGAACCTAGAAATCATCCTTCAAGAAATTCTTGAGGAAAATTGGCCCGATGTTTTAGAACCAGAGGGCAAAATAGAGGTTGAAAGAATTCACCAATTACCTCCTGAAAAAGATCCCCAAAAGAAAACTCCTAGGAATATTATAGCCAGGTTCCAGAATTCCCAGATCAAGGAGAGAATACTACAAGCAGCCAGGAAGAAACAATTTGAATATTGTGGAAACGCAATCAGGATAACACAGGATCTAGCAGCTTCTACACTGAGGGATTGAAGGGCCTGGAATATGATATTCTGCAGGTCAAAGGACCTGGGATTAAAACCAAGAATCACCTACCCAGAAAACCTGAGTATTTTGTTTCAGGGGAAAATATGGTCATTCAGTGGATTAGAGGACTTTCAAGCATTCTTGAGGAAAAAACAGACTTGAGTAGAAAATTTGACATTCAGACACAAGAAGCAAGAGAAGTATGAGAAGGTAAACAGGGAAAAGAAATCATAAGGAACTTATCAAAGTTGAACTATTTACATTAATACATGGAAAAACGATAACTGTAACTGATGAAACTTCTCAGTATGAAAATAGCTGAAGGGAATAGAAACATATATATGTATATTTATATATATATGTATATATATATATATATATAGTCTTTATTGAATGGTATATAGGTGTAAGAATACATATGTGAATGTGTATATATATATATATATATATATATATATATATATATATTTACAGGTATACATAGATAGAGGGCACAGGACCAACTTAATATGAAGGGATGATTCTTAAAAGGTGAAATCAAGAGGTGAGAGAGGAATATAATGAGAGGAGATGGAGAGAGACAGAATGGGGCAAACTGTCTCATATAGAAGAGGTAAGAGAAAATGGGTACAATGGAGGGGAATAACAGGAAGGCATAAGGGAATGGATCAGCATTATAATCATTGAATTTGGCTCAGGGAGGGAATGACATACACACGAAATAGGGTATCTCACCCTACAGGAGAGTAGGGGGAAAGGGGACGAGAGGGAGGATAATGGAAGGGAGGGCAGGCTGGGAGGAAGGGAAGTAGGAAGCACACACTTTTGAAAAGGGGCAGGACCAAAGTAGAGAATAGAACAAGCAGGAAGTGGGTTAGGAGGGTGGATAATATAATCAGTCTTCTACAATATATCTACTATGGCAATGTTTTGCATTAGCTACACATGTACAACCTATATTGATTTGCTTATCTTCCCAGTAAGGGTGGGTTATAAGGGATGAAGGGAATGAATTTGGATTTCAAAGTTTTAAAACCAAATGTTTAAAATAAATAAACAAACAAACAAATAAATAAATATACTATTATTAATGCTATTTTACATGTAATTGGGAAATAGGAGGAGGGGATATCCTGGGGGACTGCTATTTTGGGGAAGTGGGTAGGGAAAAAACGGGGAGAAAATTTGTAACACAAAAACTGTCAGAAATGAATGAAGTAAAATAGAAGTTAATAAAGCAAAAAAATAAAAATAAAAAAAAAGAATCAGCCTATTAAGGAGAACTCGGGCAAGAATCTTGACAGCAGCTTTCTCTCTCTGCCTTTGGCCTCTTCCAGTCAGTGTAGTTCCTGTTAACACAGGCTGCGGTGTAAAGATGGGTAAGTCTAAGAACCATATCACCTACAACAAATCACGAAAATGACACAGAAATGGCATCAAGAAACCTAGGTCACAGAGATATGATTCTCTGAAAGGGGTTGACCCCAAGTTTCTGAGAAATATGCACTTTACCAAGAAACACAACAAGAAGGGGCTGAAGAAGATGCAGGCCAACAACACCAAAGCCATCAAGGCCCAAGCAGAGTCCATCAAGGCCATGAGCATCAAGGCCTCCAAATCCAAGCTCGTCAGGCCCAAGATCCCCAAGGCCAGTGCCCGGCGTACTGGCCACAAGATGGCTACCAAGCGTCCAGGTCCTAGGATCGGCATCAAATGTCCAGGATCCAGGATCATGAAGCCTGTCTCTAAGGTTGCCAGAACCAGGGACCCCAAGGCTGCCACCAAGGTCAGTAAGTCTATCTAACCACTGACCCCAAGGCTATCAAATCTGGCCCCAAGGCCACCAAATATGATGCTAAGGCCGCCAAGTCTGATTCTAAGGCTGCTAAGCCTGCTGAATCCAAACCCAAAGATGATAGGGCTAAAGCTGCTAGTCCTAAGCCTTCAAAATATATGCTTCTAGACAGAAGGACTTGTTTAAAGCTAAAACCACCCTTTTTTTTCCCAGCCAGGGTATAATTATTCACTATTTTATACAAACAAAGGAAATGGTGAGTCATAAATAAGAACAACAAAAAAAAGAATCTTGCCAGCAATGACAATGAGAGAAATCCCCCTGTGACTGTCACAGGACAATCAATTTTCTTTACCTTTATAGAAATGGATAATGGAGGCATCCTTGAACTCCTGGGGGATATAACCTCCTCTAGACATATAACTTGGAAAATTTCAGTTTGAATTGTCTTAAGAAGATTCTGAAGATCACCTGGCCGGATAAGATACCAGACACCGAGTGAGGTTCTTTCTTGAATTAAACTGCCAAACATTCAAACTGCTTCAGAGGGCAAAACTCCTATGGGCTAGCCACCGTTGTTTGACTGCAAAATATAAGCTTGCCAAAAAGACTATTTTATGGAGAATTCACACAGGACAAGCATTCACATGATGATCAGAAATACAACGACACTCTCAAGGTCTCTCTTAAGAACTTTGGGATAGATTGTGTGACATGGGAGACATAAGAGACATAGGCACAGGACTCCTCAGCCTGGCATGCCCACATCAGAGAAGGTGCTGTGTTCTATGAGCAAAGCAGAATTGAAACAGCTCAAAGGAAACACAGGATAAGCAAATTTGGAGGACCTACCCCAAAAGTTCACATAGACTATTTGTGCCCGACCCATGGTAGAGCATTCCAAGCTTGTATTGGTCTAATCATCTACAGTCAGACACACTGAAAGTTGACTCTAGCATAGTGACATCAATTTGGTCTTCTTCAAAAACGATAGATAACAACCATTTTTTTTCCATTTAAAAATGCTAAGTTTAATAGACATTAAATAAAATGAGGACTTCCATATACACAGTAGAACAGAAAGATACTGCTGTACACGAGACTGAATTTCTATTATTATGTTCAGTTTGCTTTTCTAAATATATAATAAATTCAGCCTGGTATTTTTGAAGCTAGAGAGCCTTGCTCTTTCTTGCATAGGACACTGCAGCTACAAACTCCATGCATTTTCACTGGCTCTTTCCCATGCCTGGAACTCTCTCCCTCCTCACTTCTGCCTCCTGGCTTCTCTGGCTTCCTTTAAGTCTTAGCAAAAATCCCACCTTCTACAAGATTCCTGATCCTCTTTAATGCTAGTACCATACATAGTAGGTCCTTCATAAATACTTATGTTCTCTCTTTTCCTGTTAATTAGCTCCAGTTTATCATATATACAAACATACATACATATATGTCCTATTTGTACATATTTGTATATATGTATATATGTACATATCCTTTTTGTACATAGTTGTATATATGTTGCCCCCACCACCACAGACTGAACTCCTTGAAGGCAAGAACTGTTTTTGCTTTTCTTTGTATTCCTAGGTGTTGGCATAGTGCCCAGCACATAGTAGGCAGTTAATAAATGTTTCTTGATTTGTCTAACATTCATATATTGCTTTTATGTCTGCATAATGCTTTACATCCCCAGTCTTATTTAAACTTCACAACAATCTTACCAAGTAGGTACTATGAGTACTATTATCCCCATTTTCTTTTTATAATTGGCTTCTTTTTTGTTTGCTTATTCTTCCAAGGGAACTTCCTGCATTTGGAGTTTGTTAGGGCCAAGTGCTTTGAACTTCTGGAGAGAATGTGTGGGTTGGACTTGCCACTGCTTTCTTGGGGTGTTTACTGTTATGTTATTCCAGGATCTTAGGGACAGTTCAGGCTGGGAACATGTAAGCTTTCTGTACTAAAGTGGTCTGATCAGGGTAAATTCTGTTTGTTGGCTTCCTGAACTCTGCAAGTTCCTATCTGGCTTTGGATCTAAGCAACACACCTATAGACTTGGCTCCTTTGGAGTTTCAATAGTCTGTTGCTGGACTTAGTCAATTTCAGCCAGGTTGAAAGCTCTGCTGACTCAGTGACAAAATTGTAAGCTTCCCTACCTTGCTGATTCCTTTGCAGGCTTCATGCTGGGGCTAGAAGTTGGAATTGAGACCCTGCTCTTCTGGGGTCTGAGCCACACAGCTGCTGCTTACTTCTGAACTTGATCTTTGATTAATTACACAGCCTAAGGCTCACAATCACTTCTCACTGTCAGTTGGCACCTCTTCCCAAAGCCTGCACAAAGTTGTAGTGCCTGAATATGGATATGGGATCTCATCTTGCTCCACTGCACAGCCTCAGTCCTTTTTTTTTTTGCTTTTTGGAGGGCAGTTGGGGTTAAGTGACTTGCCCAAGGTCACACGGCTAGTTTTTGTGTTAAGTGTCTGAGGCTGGATTTGAACTCAGGTTCTCCTGGCTCCAGGGCTGGTGCTCTATTCACTGTGCCACCTAGCCGCCTCAGCCTCAGTCCTTTCTCAGTCCCTAGGAGATGGAGTGGTTCAGGTATCATGTTCCTGGCCAGACCAGGCTGTGGTGTCCAGAGATCTCTCTGTCTCTCTCCTTATGCAAACATAGGCTGGAAAAATTGCTCTTTCTTCTGCTTCCCATCAAAATTAAGTCCGGTTCATTTTCTAGATCTGTTAGGAGTCTTCTGGAGGGGAGCTCATTGTACTACTTCTTGCTACTCTGCCATCTTGGCTCCATCTTTATAATCCTGGCTTCTTGTTCATTATCACTGAACTCAGTGGAAGAGAAGAAGGATAGGGACAAAATACAGGGTGTACCAAAAGTCTCAGTGCAATTTTAAGCTTTAACCACTTAAAATACAAGCTCTACCCATTCAACTTTAATAGCTTAAAACTTCACAAAATCTATATAAACCAGCTGCTTTCCTGGTGGCAGATAAGTCCTATTTCAGGTCAACCCTGACTGAATGCCAAGAGCTTACACAAGTCAATTCCTCTGTCTCCCCTGATCAGTCAGTTCTAGTCAAAGGCAAAAAGGTTACGAGCACTTTTACTTTCAGTGGCAATGGTAACCATCTTCCCTTCTTAAATCTACCATTTAAACATTACCTCTGCACACCAGAATTGCAGCATAGTAACTAATGACTACTGCTCTAATTTCCACAATTCCATAGAGTTTCCCCAGTTACTAAGCTAAATTTACTGTTAGCAACCTGTGGGAGAGTTTCCTTTGCAAATCTTGAAAGCTGGGGAACAGAAAGTATCTGGCTACATCATAATTTCTCAGAATATTTAAGGGGTATAGCTTGTATGTGGGTAAATTTAGTGCTTACAAAAATCAGTTATCATTTGGTGATGTACATTATGTGTTACAAAAAGTATTTTACTTCATAAGGAGAAATTTTTTGTGAGAGTGGAAAGAGTAGGGGATAGACGTGTAAAAGCTAGGAGGTAGGTACTGATGGGCACTTCAGACCTCTTCTTATGCCATTGTCATGGTGTTCGGAGGGTTATTTATGGTTGTATTGTCCTAGGCTCCAGGTTGACATTGGGCCAACACCCACACAAGGAATGCACCAGAACTAGAAAAGTCTATCACTGCCTGCCTGAATTATTGCAACTGTGGTTATTCCTAGTTCTCATCTCTAGAAAAAAGATGCAAAACAAAATCAATGCAACTAAAATAAGAAGAGATACTGCTGAATGGGGGAAAAATCTTAACATCTAATACCTCTCATAAAGGTATGATAACCAAGACATATAGGAAATGGATATAAACATAAATAAGACCAAGAACTATTCCCCAATAGATATGTGGTCAAAAGGAATGAACACGGACTTTTCTAAAGAACTATATGAGGGGTGGCTAGTTGGCATAGTGAGTAGAGCGTTGGCCCTGGAGTCAGAAGGACCTGAGTTCAGATCCGGCCTCAGACACTTAAGGCACACACAAACAAAAACTTAGCTGTGTGGCCTTGGGCAAGTTACTTAACCCCAATTGCCCTCCAAAAAAAAAGACTGTCTTAAAGAACTATGTGAAAAAATTTCCAAATCAATAATATGAGAAATGAAAAAAAAAAGGCTTTGAGGTTTTGATTTACATATATATTAGCAAAGATTAGGAAATATGAAAGTGATAAATACTGCTAGGGCTGTGGGATGACAGGTACATTAAAACACAAATGGAATGTGAATTGGTCCAACCATTCTGTAAAACAATTTCAAACTATACTTAGAAAAGTCACTAAACTGTAATTAATTAAAGCGATTCTTATGTGCCAGGGATTATATTAGACATGATGGATGCTAGGAAAAAAACACTCCTTGCCCTCAAAGGGCTTATATTCTATTAGGGAAATAATACGTACATAAAAAGATGTATAAAACATATACAAAATAAATACAGGATAATTAGGGATGATAAAGGCACTAGTAGCAATAAGGATCAGGAAAGGCTTCATGTAGGAAGTAGCACTTGAGCTGAGACTTAAAGGAAACTAGGGATTCTAAAAGGAGGATATAAAAGGAGGAGGTAAGGATGATATACATTCCAAGAATAAGGGACAGACACATGGACACAAAGATGGGAGATGGAGTGTCATGGGGAAGTAACAACAAAGGAGCTAATTTTGCTGGATTGTAAAGGGCATGAAGAGGAATAATATATGGCTGGAAAGCTAGGTTGGGGTCAGGTTTTAAAAGGCTTAAAAAGCAAAATAGAGGAGTCAATAATTGATCTAAGAGTTAATAAGAAGCCACCAAAGTTTGATAAGTAAGAATGTAACATGGTCAGACCTGCACTTCAGAAAGATCACTTGGGCAGCTGTGTGGAGGATAGAATAGAGTGAGGGAAGGAGTCTAATTAGGAGGCTACTAAAATCGTCCACTAGAAATATAATGAGTATAGGATGATGGCTGCATTTATCCTTTGGCCCAGCAATACTACTGCTGCACACTTAGAAGTGATATCAATTTTATTTTGTAAAGCATCCAGAAAACATTTATCTAGTTGATTGTTTTTAATAAGGTACTCCTTGGGAATCAGACCTTCCTAACACACATGCTTTTACTTGTTCTTAATCAGGAAAGGAAAACAAGAATGCAACTGTAGTAATCTATGGTTTTAAATACATTAATCACAGTAAATCACTGTGTGTGTTCTTATATCCTTTCTGGCTCAAAGACGGTGCCTTAAAAGATAAGTGCACAATTGAACCTGTCAGGAAAATCTCATCACAGTCAGAAACAGAGCAAAGGAAACAGTGAAATCATATCACTGTTCTCCATTGTGCTATCATATAGGCAAATTCTCATTTTACAGATTAGGCAATCAAGCAAAATAGATTTATGACTTGTCCAGTCATATAGTGAGTCAATGGAAGAAATGGAAACAGATCCCAATTTATGGGAAGAAAGAATTAGGGAAGAGAGGTATTTAGTAGAAAGAATACTGAGCTTGTATTTAGATAATCTAGATTCAGTTCTACATCTGCTCCTAACTTGTGATATCTTGGACAAGTCATTTCCCCCAGTTTTAAGCCTCAGTCTTCTCTTCTGTAAAATGAGGGGGTTGGATTAGGTAATTTCTTAGATCTCTTCCAGCACTGACACTCTATTATTCTGTGATTCTGGACTCCTTGTTTAGCTAAATATCCACAGATGGCACAAGATACTGTCTACATCCTCAGAGATATTCAATATACTTAAGTATATCCAGTTGAATTATCAAGATGCCTAAGTGTAATTAATTACACTAGAGGAAGGCTAAGGAGAGAAGACCACTCCACTTTTCTCTTGAATGCTTATACCTAGGTGAATCAAAGTAGGTGCTATCCTGTCCTTTCCCATGCACTTCTGCATAAATGGGGGACAGTAGCAGGTATCTGGTCTTGAGGGACATGGGCAATGTGACTATTCTTGTCCAGTGCCTGAGAATAAAATTTTCTACATCAAATTTATTTTTTTCTATTCTTAATACCAAATAAAATGAGTATTTCCACATATATAGAACAGAAAAGAAGATTATACATGAAACTGCATACTTGTATTACATACAACTTGCTTTTCTTTTTAAGAATATAATGAATTTAACAGGTAACTTTCAAAACTGTCCTAATTATTTGTGATTCTTTCTGAACTTTCTTCTTTTCTGTGCATTTAAGAAATTATTTGATGGCCCTTCCTTCCTTCCTTCTTTCTTCCCTTTCCTTCACTGCCATTTTCCTAGCTCTGCATCTCCCCTCCAAACTGGAAAAAAGAGAAGAAAAATGAAGTCCTTTGCAATAAATATGCACAGTTAAGTGAAACAAATCTAATGAAAGTAAAATGGGTGGCTTCTGGGTCACATGATCAACAAGGTGAAAAAACTGGACATTTTCTCTGGTCCTCACAACCCCTCAAACCTCTATAAAATAGAAATTATTCACCCAAAATAAGTCAACTTCAACTGTCTTCATTGTCTAGGATACCTCAAAACTACCCAAAGTACAGTTAACACCCCTCCTCTAACTCCTACTCAAAGTACAGTTAACACCCCTCCAACTCTCAGACTACTGGCAGGCACACTGCACTAGCAGACCCAAGGACTTGACACACAGATCAGGGCTTGCAACAAAACCCAAACCCATACCCCAGTCCTAATTCCTTCTTTCCAATGGGGTAAAGACGCCAGCTCCAGGAAGCAGAATTTTGCTCAGTCAGCCACAGACAATGGGGGAGGCAATAACCCTTCAGGAGCAAATCTGCTGAGGGTCACAGCCCTATAAGTACTAGCTTTGTATATAATGTATTATATAATGTATAAAGTTCTGAACTGATGGTGTGAGGGCATAAACCCCTATGGCACCAATGAGAGCAGAACAGGACATCAGGACAGAACACTGTGTATTTGGTAGAGAGGGGGATGCTGTGTAGAAATCCATTAAGCCTGAGGGAAAGGGCACACTGTATCCAGCTAGGGCCAGTTCTGACCACACAGAAGTCACTAGAGGCAGAGATCTAGCCTGGTAAACTGTGAATTGCCCAGTGTGGGTGGAGGTTGAAATATTTTGAGATCCAGCCCCAAAGGAAATCACCATCAAAAAACACAAAGTCAAGGGGTGGAGCCAAGATGGTGGAGTAAAAGCAGGAACTTGCTTGAGCTCCTGCTCTAACCACCTCCAATACCTGCAAAAAATTACTCTATACAAATTTTAGAGCTACAGAACCCACAAAGTGACACAGAGAAACAAATTTCCTGTTGAAAGCAGCCTGGCAGGCTGACAGGAAGGGTCTATCACATCAAGCTGGGAGCAGAGGCAGTCCCAGGTGAGCCATGCAGGCCCAGACCCACAGCCCAGACATGCTGGTGCAGACTTCAGGAGAGTGAATCACTAGCAGACTTCTCAACCCATAAATGCCAAAGATCAAGTAAAAGGTCAGTGGGGAGCTCTATTGAAACTGGGTGAGAAGAGTGTGGCCTGGCCCCTTCCCCCCCCCCCCCAGGCAGTGGAGGTGGCAGCAGCTACAGCTACTGCTGAGCGGTACTTGGCCTACAGATTATAGGGGGACCAAGTGACCATTCAGAGGGTAATAGCTCTTGCTTTGACCTGCTTGGATCTGGGTTACAGTCTTGGGTAAGTCCTGGGGTAAGGAGTGCTAGCATGGCAGAGCTTGTGGTGGCTGTAGAGAGGGTGCCCTCCTCATAGCTCTGACAACAGCTGTGCAAACCCCAGAAATTTGGGACACAGCACCCTTCACTCTGGAAGCAGAGTTCTACTAATGGCAAAGAGCTCAAAAGTCAAGTAATTGCTTGGCAAAATGAGCAAACAGAGAAAGTGCAATTGGACTATTGAATCCTTTTCTGGGGACAAAGAGGATCAAAACATAGAACCAGAAGAAGACAACAAAGTCAAAACAACTGCATTAAAAGCCTCCAGGAAAAATGTGAATTGTTTGCAAGTCATGGAGGAGCTCAAGAAGGATTTTGAAAATCAAGTAAGAGACACGGAGGGAAAAATTGAGAACAGAAATGAGAGTGATGCAAGAAAATCATGAAAAATAAGTCAACAGCTTGACTGAAGAAAATAACACCTTAAAAATAGACTAACTCAGATAGAAAAAGAAGTCCAAAAAGTCAACGAGGAGAAGAATGCCTTAAAAAGCAAAATTGGTCAAATGGGAAAGGAATTTCAAAAATTCACCGAAGAGAATAATTCCTTCAAAATTAGATTGGAGCAAATGGAAACTAATGACTTCATGAGAAATTAAGATACTATAAAACAGACCCAAATGAATGAAAATATAGAAGGCAATACCTCACTGCAAAAAAAACACTGACCTGGAAAATAGATCCAGGAGAGATAATTTTAAAATTATTGGACTACCTGAAAGCCATGATCAAAAAAGGAACCTAGAAATCTTCTAAGAAATTATCAAGGAAAATTGCCCTGATATTCTAGAACAAGAGGGCAAAATAGAAATTGAAAGAATTCACTGATCACCTCTTGAAAAAGACCCCAAAAAGAAAACTCCTATGAATATTATAGTCAAATTCCAGAGTTCCCAGGTCAAGGAGAAAATATTACAAGCATTCAGGAAGAAACAATTTGAGTATTGTGGAAACACAATCAGGCTAACACAAGATTTAGCAGCTTTTACATTAAGGGATTGAAGGGCTTGGAATATGATATTCCGAGGTCAAAAGAGCTAGGATTAAAACCAAGAATCACCTACCTAGCAAAACTGAGTATAATACTTCAAAGGAAAATATGGATATTCAATGAAATAGAGGACTTTCAAGTATTGTTGATGAAAAGACCAGAGCTCAACAGAAAATATGACTTTCAAATACAAGAAGCAAGAGAAGCAAGAGAAGGTAAACAGGAAAAAGAAATAATAAGGAACTTATTAAAGTTGAACTATTTACATTCCTACATGGAAAAACAATAATTGTATCTCATGAGGCTTTTCTCAGTATGAGTATTAGTTGAAGGGAATATGTGTGTGTGTGTATTCATGTATACATAGACAGAGGGCACAGGATGAGTTGAATATGAAGGGATGATATCTAGAAAGTAAAATTAAGAGGTGAGAGAGGAATATATTGAGAAGAGAAAGAGAAAGATAGAATAAGGTAAATTATCTCACATAAAAGAGGCAAGAGAAAACTGTTACAATGGAGGGGAAGAGCAGGAAAGTGAAGAGGAATGAGTTAACCTTACTCTTGTTGGATTTGGCTTAAGGAGGGAATAACATACACACTCAATTGGGTATCTCACCCTACAGGAAAGTAAGGGGGGGGGAATAAAAGGAGGTATAATAGAAGGGAGGGAAGATTGGGAGAGAGGGTAGTTAGAAGCAAACACTTTTGAAAATGGACAGGGTCAAAGGAGAAAATAGAATAAGTGGGGGGCAGGATAGGATGGAGGGAAATATAGTTAGTCTTTCACAATATAACTACTATGGATATGTTTTGTGTAACTACACAAGTACAACCTATATTGAATTGCTTGTTTTCCCAGTGGGGCTGGGTGAGGAGGGAAGAAGGGAATGAATATGGAAATCAAAGTTTTAAAAACAAATGTTAAAAATTGGTTTTTTTACATGCAACCTGGAAATAAGATATACAGGCAATGGGGTATAGGAATCTACCTTGCTCCACAAGAAAGTAAGGGCGGAATGGGAGAGAACATCAGAGAGAACAGATTGGGGGAAGGGGCATTCAGTATGCTTGCTATTTTGGGGTGGGGGGTAGAGACAGGGAGAAAATTTGTAACTCAAAATCTGGTGGAAATGAATGTTGAAAACTAAAATAAATAAATATATATGGAAAAAAGAAAACACAGTCATATAGTAAATAGGTAAAAATAAGAAAGAAGGAAAAAAACACTGAAATTAACAAAGATTTCAGAAGAAGAAAACTCAAAGTTCTTGAACATAAACAGATAAACAAATGGGAAAAAAGAGTAACAACAGAAGGAAATATGGCCTCCACAAATAGTAAACAAGTTATAGCATCTATGAATAAATACCGAAAAACAAAAGATAATGATCCAACACTCAACGGGGGAGAAAAGGAAAAAGAGAATATAATAGGACTGCAAATACAGAGAAGTGAAGGAGCATCTACAAGAGGAGAAACAAAAGACAAGATCATCAAAAGAAAGTATGCTCATTATAAAAAACAAAACATACTGAACTCAATGAGAGAATGCATGTAGACAACATAAAGATCACAGTTCTCCCAGAAGAACAAGATAGGACAGAAAATCCTTAATATCATAGTGCAGGAAATAACAGAAGAGAACTGCCTAAATCTTTTGAACATGGAAGATTAAATACCATTAGAAAAAATTAACAGATAACTAAGAGAAAATACCCCAAGGCTGTAAACTCCAAGAACACAGTGGCTGAATAGAGCACAGGCCCTGGAGTCAGGAGGACCGAGTCCAAATGTAGTCTCAGACAATTAACACTCACTAAGCTGTGTGACCCTGGGCAAGTCATTTAACCCCAATTGCCCCTCTAAAAAGAAAAAGAAAAAGAAACATAGTGATTAAATTTAATAATTCAATTCAGAAACAAGTTCTGCAAGCAATCTGAAGAAAGACCTGAAAATAAATTTGAATAATGCAAGACTATTCTTTCTTCACCCATCAGAAAAATGTGGGAGGGAATGCAATAACATGTTTCAAACATAAATGGAGCTCAGGATGCAATCCAGGGTGAGCTATCCTGTAAATCTGACCTTAACCATAAGTGAAATAAGATCAAGAATAATAATAAGTGAATAATAAGTGAAATAAGGTCAAGAATAAAGAGGTATTCTGAAACATTTTTTTACTTTCAATTTTATTTGTTTATTTGTTTTTTGAATATTCTTTTAAAGTAAGCAACAGTATAGTATGGCTGGGCCTTAGAAGATCTTCTCTTGAAACCTTTTGCAGAGAAAGTGCAATTGGACTATTGAATCCTTTTCTGGGGACAAAGAGGATCAAAACATAGAACCAGAAGAAGACAACAAAGTCAAAACAACTGCATTAAAAGCCTCCAGGAAAAATGTGAATTGTTTGCAAGTCATGGAGGAGCTCAAGAAGGATTTTGAAAATCAAGTAAGAGACACAGAGGGAAAAATTGTCATCTTTTCTTCACGTATTATCTGGAATCCCGTATTCTCCTCAGTTGCTCCTAGCTGGGGCTCCGGTTGGCCAGCGGTGCCCAGACCGAAAGATGAGGGTACCACGAGCGGCTCCTCGGGTGCCACGGCTGGCGGGGGCAGCGCGGGGACTAGGGGCGCCTGCTGAGATGGCGCGGTAGCCTTCGAAGCCCCGGGGCCCGGGTAAGGGGACCCCACCCCCCCGTGGGCCAGCCAGGTTGCCGCCCCCCCATAGGAGGGGCCCCTGCCCCGGCCCCAGCCGCGAAAAGCCAGGGGCTGGGGCCGGGGCCCCATGCGCCCCCTCCAAGGGCAGCTGCTGGTGGAAGGGCGCTGTGGCCGAGGACGTCGACACGGCCACTCGCTCTCCCTCCTCCTCAAGGCCGATCTCCTCCTCCTCCTCCTGGAAACCCTGGGCGTTGACTACGGTCTGGGGCTCACGGTCTGAGGAAAAGGCGGAGGTGGCGGCGGCGTCGCAGGCCTCCTCCTCCATGGCGTCGCCTTTATCCTCCAGCTCCATCTGGTCGTCCTCCTGGGCGCTGTTGTGGGCCAAAGCCGTTGCCTCACGCCTCGGCTGCCGCCGCCTCGCGCCTCGGCTGCCGCCGCCTCGCGCCTCGGCTGCCGCCGCCTCGCGCCTCGGCTGCCGCCGCCTCGCGCCTCGGCTGCCGCCGCCTCGCGCCTCGGCTGCCGCCGCCTCGCGCCTCGGCTGCCGCCGCCTCGCGCCTCGGCTGCCGCCGCCTCGCGCCTCGGCTGCCGCCGCCTCGCGCCTCGGCTGCCGCCGCCTCGCGCCTCGGCTGCCGCCGCCTCGCGCCTCGGCTGCCGCCGCCTCGCGCCTCGGCTGCCGCCGCCTCGCGCCTCGGCTGCCGCCGCCTCGCGCCTCGGCTGCCGCCGCCTCGCGCCTCGGCTGCCGCCGCCGCTGAGCAACGAGCTCATTCTGCTCTTCTGCCTCACTGGGGCTCACCTCCACCTCTGACTCCCCTGTCACCGCCTCCTCCTCACCCCCCGGGCAACCCAGCTTGGGCGGTTGCTCATGGCCCCTTCCCTACTGAGGGCCACCCAGAGCTCCCGATCAGCCTCGCGCCATCTCCTCATCCCATCTATCTTGGAATTAGTGGGGCTGGAGTTCATGGTGAGGCCTTGATTGTTGGAGGCCTTCGGGCTGGGGTCACCAAGCTGGCAGGAGCTGCACTGCTCTGGGCTCCCTGGGCTGAGAGGCTGAAACATTTTTAGAAAGATTGTTTCTAAGGATATTATTTACTTCTTAAACATCCAAAATAATAGAAATGCAAGAGGAATAAATAAATGCAAACAGCCAAGGACAACAAAAGTAGTGAGTGATAGCCGTCTCTGTAAGGAACTAGTAAGAAACTTCTTTCTATACGAACAGAACGAGTCAAAGTGAAGGCAGAAGTCTTGTATAGATGAAGTGATACACAGATAGATAGATAGATAGATAGATAGATAGATAGATAGATAGATGGATGGATGTTTATGAAAAGGTCTCTCCTTGCCTATACTTAATAAGGGTTTTAGCATAAAAGAGTGCTGGCCTTTGTCAAAGACTTTTTCAACATCTATTGAGATGATTTGTGGTTTTGGACATTTTTATATGATTATACTGATTGTTTTATCTAATGTTGAACATATCCTTGCATCCTTTCCACTTGAAAACAATCAAACTCTAATAAACCAGTGTTTGATAAAGTAGAAAACATAAATAGCTTAGAAAAAAAATCCTTATTTGATAAAAACTCCTGGGAAAACTGGAAAGAAGTCTGTCAGAAATTAAGTTCAGATCAAAATCTTATACCATATTCCACTATACATTTTAAATGGATACAATTGTACATCTCTTTTATGTGAGATAAATTTCCCCAGTCTAAATAGCTCTTGGGAAGGGACAAATTTAATTGTAGATAAGGCCTAGAAAGATGAAGTAACTTGCCCTTGGCCACCCAGGCAGTATCTGACAGGTAGCACCAGAGGCAGGATTTGAACCCAGGCCCTCAGAATTTAGAGTAAGTTGGGGAGAAGGAATGCTTAGGAGCTTTTCAAATGGAAACATTTTTCTGGTCTTATCTCCTACCCCAACTAATGAGGTAGGCAGTCTTTTTGGATTTCTGCCTTATCTACAATTAATAAATATATATATATGATATATACATATATGTACATACATACATAATATATACATATATACATAAGATATATGAAAAAAGATATGAATAGTTCTTAAAAGAAGTGCAAAGTATTCACAACCATATAAAAGAATGCTCCAAATCACTAATAATAAGATAAATGGAAATCAAAACAACCCTGTGATTTTACCTCACACTCTGCAACTTGGAAAAAATGACCAAAATGGCAATAGTCTATATTGGAGAGGATGTGGAATGATAGGCACACTATAATACATTATTGGTGGAGCTGTGAATGGTATAACTATTTTGGAAAGTAATCTAAAATTATGCAAATAAAGTGACTTAAATATTCATACCCTTTGAATGAGAGACTCCATTACTAAGCTTATTCCCAAAGGAAGCCATCAATAAGATTCAGAATGTCCTTATTTTTAAATACACCAAAATAATTATAGTAGCACTTATTTTGACAAATAAGAATTAGAAACAAAGTAGATGCCCATCAAGTGTGGAATGACTAAACTTATTATGGTACACAAATGTTATGGAATATACTGTGTTGTAAGAAATGATGTGTGTGATGAATTCAAAAGAACATGGAGAGATCTGTACCAACTGATGCAGAGTGAAGTGAGCAGAGCCAAGAAAATTAGATACACAGTAACTACTACAATGCAAATGGAAAGAACTACAAACCAAAAAGTCAAAAGTAAATGTAACAAAATTATAAAGAGCAAGTAGGATTCAACTGAAGAGATATGAGAGGATATCTCCAACCTATCCTTTTATGGAGCCTAGAAGTTCATAGGTGTTACACATTGTATTGTTTTTGAACTTTGAGGAGACAGGAGCTATCAACAAAAACTTATTTAAAAAGAAGAAAGTATACTGAAGGATAGTAGTAGTGCCCTGGTAGAGTCTAAGAAGTGGGTAGTGATTTCCAGGGAAAGAAAGCTCAATCTTAGTATAGAGAGACAAGAAGTACACCAGAGTTATGGGGAAAGGGACATAAAGAAGAAGGTTCTGTCTTCCTATCTGGGAATGGAATCAAAGGGCAGAAGTGGCATTTTAAAGTAGAGGTGGTGTTCAAGTCCCACTTTTTGAGGAACTCTAGAGACCTTGTCTCAGAGCTTCTGTGACAAGAGTAGAAGTCTCCAGGGCAGAAACCACTGATAAGGCACTGAAAGAACAGTATTCATTGGCAAGAGTAAGGGGAACTCTCAACACATTTGCCTGCTAGGAGAAGGGACTAGACTAGGAGCCATAAAGCTCTTCCAGAAGAGAACAGTGCAGTGGATATACACTGACCTGAATGATAGAAAAGTACCACAAACACAGATCTGTGTACATTTTGTGTCCAACACACTGTTGTTGTTTCTTATACCCTTAAACTGTCACCTGAGTGGGAATGTTTGCCATATCCTAGCCTTGGGAAGGTATAAATCTTATTTATTTATTTATTTACTTTAAATAGAGTTTTAAATTCTCTATCTCTTTCCCACCCCTCCTCCACCCACTGAGAAGGCAAGCAATATATCACTTACATATGTGAAATCATGCAAAACAGATTTCCATATTAGCCATATCACAAAAAGCAAGAAAAATAGAAAAAAAACTATAATTTGTACTCAGAATTCATCAGTTCTCTCTCTGGAGGACAGTATTTTTGCATCATGAGTCTTCTGGAACTTTCTTAGATAACTGGATGGATCAGAGTAGCCATGTTTTTCACAGTTGATCATCATTACAATATTGATGTTACTGTGTACAATTATATGGTTCTTCTCACTTCATTTTTCATCAGTTCATATAGGTCTTCCTATATTTTTCTGGAACTATCCCCCTCATCACTTTTTTTGCACAATAGTATTCCATCATAGTCATATGCCACTTGTTCAACTATTCCTCAATTGATTGGCATCTCCTCAATTTCTAATTCTTTGCCATCACAAAAAAATGCTGCTACAAATATTTTATACACATAGGTCCTTTTTTCTTTTTCTTTGATCTCTTTGGGGTACAGACCTAGTAGTGGTACTTCTGAGTCAAAAGGATTTTATAGCTCTTTTGGGCATATTTCCAAATTATTCTCCAGAATGGTCAGACCAGTTCACAACTCCACCAACAAACAGCTCATTGTTCTACCTAATTTTCTTCAACCATGTCAGCATTTGTCATTTCTGATAGATGTGAGGTGGTAACTCAGAGTTTAATTTGAATTTCTCTAATCAATAGTGATTTGAAACATTTTTTCATATGACTACAGCTAGCTTTGATTTCTTCTTCTGAAAACTACCTGTTCACATCCCTTGACAAATTATCAACTGGGGAATGACTATTATTTTTATAAATTTGACTTGGTTCCTTATATATTTGAGAAAAGAGGCCTTTATCAGAGAAACTTGCAATAAATTTTTTATATTACTTAATTGTCTATGGGACCTTTTATCAAAATGAAGTTTCCCTGATTATCTCTTTTAATTAAGTCTATTTTTGTTTTTGCTTTGTCTGGGATCATGATGGTTATCCCTGTCTTTTTTACATTAGCTGAAGCATAATATATTTTGTTCTATCTTCTTATTTTAACTCTGTATGTGTCTTTTTGTTTCAAGTATGTGTCTTGTAAACAACATATTGTTGAATTCTGGTTTCTAATCAATTCTGCTATCTGTTGCCATTTTATGAGTGAGTTCATCCCATTCATATTCAGTTATGATTACTGTGTGTTTCCTTCCATTCTTTCTTCTGCTGTTTATCCTTCTTTTTATCCTGTCCCTCCTCAAAAAGCCTATTTTGCTTCTTACCATTGTCTCCCTTGATCTTACCCTCCTTTTTTATCATTTCTCTCCTTTCTTTTATCCCCTTCCCTTTCTATTTTCCTATTGGGTAAGATAGATTTATGTACCTGTATATATATGTATATGTATATGTGTATGTATATATGTAGATATGCACATGTACACATATACAGCTTCCCTCCCTCTTTGAACCCATTCCAATGAGAGTGAGGTTCAAGCTTTGCCTGCCACTCTCCCATTTTTCCTTCCACTGTAAAAGCTCTTACTTGTACATCTCTTTTATGTGAGATAACTTTCCCCAGTCTAAATAGCTCTTGGGAAGGGACAAATCCCTTATCCCCTAGATAAGGCAGAAATCCAAAAAGACTGCCTACCTCATTAGTTGGGGTAGGAGATAAGACCAGAGAAATGTTTCCATTTGAAAAGCTCCTAAACATTCCTTCTCCCCAACTTACTCTAAATTCTGAGGGCCTGGGTTCAAATCCTGCCTTTGGTGCTACCTGTCAGATACTGCCTGGATGGCCAAGGGCAAGTTACTTCATCTTTCTAGGCCTCAATTTATTCTCTTTTTTTGGAGGGCAATTGGGGTTAAGTGACTTGCCCAAGGTCACATGGCTAGTTTTTGTGTTAAGTGTCTGAGGCCGGATTTGAACTCAGGTCTTCCTGACTCCAGGGCTAGTGCTCTATTTACTGTGCCGCCTTGCCGTCCCCATCAATATAATCTCTAAAATGAGAAGGAAAGGCTAGATGGGCTTTAAGGTTCCTTCTAGTTTAATCTCTGATCCTATGATACTCCATAGCACTTAGGTATTTAAATATTAATTTCCTATTCTGATCAGGGGCAGCTAAATGGCACAGTGTAAAGAATGCTGAGTCTAGAGGTAGGAAGACTCATCTTCCTGAGTTCAAATGTGGCCTCAGACAGTTACTAGCTGTGTGACCCTGGGCAAGTCAATTCACCCTACTTGCTTCAGTTTCCTCATCTATAAAATGAGCTGGAGAAGAAAATGACAAACTACTCCAGGATCTTTGCCAAGAAAATCTCCAATGGGATCACAAAGTGTAGGAAACTACTGATAAACAACTGAACTGAAAATCCTGATCAACAAATTGGTATATTATCCTGTGATGTAGGTGGGGTGGTTCTCCTCATCATACAAATGAGTAAAATGAACCTCAGAGAGGTTAATGAATACTTAATGCCTGTGTGACTTGTGTAGGCGAAAACTTTTCTGGATCCCAGTTTCCTCATCTCTAAAGGGAAGGAACTCAACTAGACCATTTTTTTGGAGGACAATTGGGGTTAAGTAACTTGCCCAAGGCCACACGGCTAGGTTTTTATTTGTGTGTGCATTAAGTGTCTGAGGCCGGATCCGAACTCAGATCCTTCTGACTCCAGGGCCGATGCTCCCCAACAACTAGATGATTTCTAAGGTCTCTTCCAGCTGTAAATCTGTGACTGTCTGATCCTATGTGTATGTTCCCAAGTATAGCTTATTTGGGAAGCTATACTTATACTATAAGCTATACTATATAAGTTATATACTATAAGCTATACTATATACCATATACTATATAAGCTATACTTATACTATAAGAAGCATTGGAGACCTGGGTTTGAGTTCTGCCTTTGCTACTTCCTAGCTATATGATCCTGGGCAAATTACTAAGCTTCTCTGAATTTCCATTTCCATTTTGGTGAAATGGCAGGGTTGGACTAGATGATCTTGAGCATCCCTTCAAGTCCAAGTACCAAGTGATTCCACACACTAATGTAAACCAAGTAAAGGTCCCCAGACCTACTTTACTCAAGAGATGTAAATAATTTGTAATTAGCTTGTTGAGTGTCCATATATAAAAATTCATTTCTTTTCTTTTCTTTTTTGCTTTTTTGGAGGGCAGTTGGGGTTAAGTGACTTGCCCAAGGTCACACAGCTAGTTTTTGGGGGTTTTTTTTGGTATGTTAAGTGTCTGAGGCCGGATTTGAACTCAGGTCCTCCTGACTCCAGGGCTGGTACTCTATTCATTGCGCCAACTAGCCACCACTAAAAATTAATTTCTACTTAGAACATTAACTGTTTACATCCCTAAATCATATCTCTTGAGTATATATTATTTTAAGGTTAAACTTTTACTCATTCCTCCTCAGAAATCTTGTAATATTATTGTTTTGGTTAGTAACAACGCAATAGCTAACATTAAACTGTTTTCCAAAGAGAGCAAAGAGAAACTTTAGCTCAGAGCAATTCAATATCCAAATGTGAAGAGGGTTGTGAGAATGAGGCTGGACTGAAACTAGAAAAGACTAGGCTTTGGTGGGCTACCTGGGTGGCAAGTGGCTGGGGCCTCACCAGACCTGACAGCAGTGTGAAAGGGGGAAATGCCAGTGGGGCAGCACTCCCTCCAAAGAGGATCTAGCAGTATGAATGCAACACAGAGGGCCTGCAGAGTACAAAGCCAGTATGACACAGCTCCTACAATGAGATAAATGAAGAAGCCCACAAGGGAGCACTGAACAATGGCTCAGGCCCAGGGAGCCTATGGCCAGCCTGACTGCTGGACACGAGGAACTCCTGACTAATTGCATGGCTGCTTGTCTTTATCCAGAACAGTTTGTTTATGGAGCATCACGTTCTTTGTCCTGAACAAATTGACCCATTTGCTCCACTTTGTGTATTTAATATCCATCTGAACTATTGGCAAAATATGTCCAATCAGTGGTCAGGATGGGAAATTAATATTTAGGCTTCCAAGAAGCCTACCATCAGTCTTCGTTTTACACTAACTCTTTCCTACACAGGGCACTCCCCACCCCCCACCCCCTGCCCCCATCATTCACTAATAGATATCATTTCAACAGTTTGACTAAGTGGCAGGTTCTAGAAAAGGCAGTAATTTATACTGATGTAATGGCCGTGATAAAAATCATTTGTGTGCTGATTTTATAAATTAGGGTGGAAATGTGAGTGCCTCTGAAAAATGAAGTGCTACCACCCGGATTCCAGTGTTGTTAATGCTTCATACCTTTCTGCTTCATTAAACCAATTTCACGGGGAGATGAGTTGGAGGAGCAAGCCGTGCTGCTTAAGAGACCCAACAATGCTTTATTGAAAGAAATGGGGCTAAGATTAAATTAAGTGCTCTCTGAGAAATATGGAAATACAAAAATATTCATGCAGTGAGATGGTGAATGCAAAAAATATGATAAGTTGGTTCTTTCACACTCAAAAGAACTATCTCATCATAATTGCATAGGCTGAATTCACAGGCCACTAATTGACATTGAAGAGTTTTGTAAGCTACCCTTAGCAATGAGCAAGAGACCCTTGGAAGAGTTCTGTACCCTTTGAGATTGGACAACTCAAATTTTCCTTGCTCTTCATTCATTCCTGTGAGGTTGGTATGTTCAAATGATTCCTCAGCTATATACATGTGATATTAATGCCATTCCAAAGAAAATCATGGTCCATGTTGGGCAGTAGAGAAGCTGCTTCTTTGATAGGCTACAACTGCCAAGGCTTAGTGCTAGCTCTCTGTTCTGTCTTCTGTCTTCAAGAGTTTGTTTGGGTTATCATTGAAGAGGTAGCATGGTACTGGATGAAGTGCTGGCACTGGAGTCAGAAAGAGTTGGGTTTAAATTCTAACTCATATATTTACTAACTGGGTGACTCTGGGCCAAGTCTCTTCACCTCCTGGAACAGTGGTGAATCCAAACTTCACAGAACAAATCCTGTTGGGATTCAGTCAAAGGGCTGCACTTGAGTACCTAGAGGGTCAAGTGTGGCCTCAAGGCCTCAGGTTCCCCACCTGTGTTGGAGCCTCAGTTTTATAATATGTAGAATGGGGATAATAATAAGATTGTAGCTCCTATATCACAGGGCTGTTGTGAGGCTAAATGAATTCATGTACGTGAAGTATTTTGCAAATTTTAAGATGTTACATAAAGATCACCTAATAATGGCAGTGATACCCTGGTAAAAGTTTAGCTCTCCAGAAAAAATGTACATGACACACTCTTAAGTTTCATTTGCATTATTAACATTTTGTCCATCACTTTCTTCAAGTCTAGACAATAAAAAAAAAAAAAACAAACACAAATCAAGTCTTGATTTTGTAGTATTTGCCATTTTCCAAGGTGTAAGTGCTTACAATGGAAATTTAATAATTTATGAGCTTGCAAGGCAGCTGGTAGCTCAGTGGATAGAGCACTGGGCCTAGGAAGAATTAAGTTCAAATCCAGCTTCAGACGCTTCCTAGCTGGGTGACCCTGGGCAAGTCACTTAACCTATGACTTCCTGACAAAATAGGTCCACTGGAGAAGGAAATGGCAAGCCACTTAAGTATCTTTGCCAAGAAAATTCCAAATGGGGTCACAAAGGGTCAGACACGACTGAAACAACTGAATAACAATAAGCTTATCTGGCCTGGCTTGAGCTGGCTCCAGCACACCTCTGCCTAACAATAATGTGACTGTTATAGGACTGACTGTGATGTCTTAAAAACAACTCTAGATAAGGAGTCAAAGGATCTGTATTTGAATTCCAGCTCTGCCATGTACTGCCAGCTTGGGCAAGCAAATTGGTTTTCTCATATGTAAAATGAAGGAGCTGAAAGAGATGATCTCTAAGATGCCTTCTAGTCCTAATTCTATGACCCTATGCCTCTTGGATAATGTCCATGGTGGGGTGCATAAAAATAACCATCTCAGTTGGCTTGTGTTTAGGGTCAGGTCTTAGTACATCTCTAAAGTGCCCACTGCACACTCCACATGTGAGGATGAAGAAATTTCTACTTTCTGACACCTTGAACCCAATTTGTTCCAGGCAATGGGAAGCATGTAAATACCAAGGAGATTTATTAATTAAAGAAGAGCTTATATATCTACTTACAAAAAATACAGAGTTTCCAAGTGCAACTAAGGGAATGTCATTTTGTTCAGACTTCACAATGAGAACTCTGTGTGTAAATGGCCAGGATCCTGGGATTTAGTCCAACTCTCAGATTAGCACCCAAATCACAGAGAGATGAGTATTTTCACCACTCCTCCCACCCTCAACAACAAAAGGAGTTCAAGAAAGTGCTCCTCCAGAATTCCAGGGAAGGATTTATAGATTATAATCCTTAACAGTTGGAGTTCAGAGACAGAGCCTTTATTTCCAAAAATATGGGGAATGCACAGGTGTGGAGATATTATTTGTTGTTCAGGATTTTGAAGGACTGGTGAAAATGGCTGACCAAAAACATTTTGCTTTTATAGCAAACATTTCTCATGTTTCTCCAATAAAAGGTATGTAAGCATTATTTCCACCATCTAAGACATGGGCATTAAATGTCAGGAGGAAGGAGGATATATGTTTATCAAAACATTTTTTCTGAGATGAATTTCATCTCAGTTAGTCAATGGTTAATCACAAAGGCAGCTTCATAGTGTTGAGAATCACAGGCAGCGTCTATTTTGCTCAAACATCAAGAATAAAACTGTAGAATGTTTTAAAAATATTATTTTTAAAGAATCAAGTAATTAGTCTTATCCTTTTGGAATCTGAAAATTACTAAGAGTAATGTCAGTAACTGTCTCTGAGACCTTGGACTTGTTAAGTCATTCAGCAATCTGGGCCTTATTTTCCCCACTCATAAAAATGCCAGGATGAGACATTTAAGAATTCATCTACCTCTAAACCTATGAGGAAATGATATATCAATTAATCAATCAATAAGCACAATATATAATACATAATAAGTGACTATTATGTTCCAGGTACTGTGCTAGGTGCTGAAAATACAAATAAAAAATGAAATCATGATTATTTTCAAATAATTTACATTCAATTAGCTGAGACATTGTGTATATAAGTACATATGGAATATATGGAATAAATATCAAATAAATACGAGGTAGTTTGGGATGGAAAGCATGGAATGGCAGAGATAAAACCAGGAAAGTTTGGCTTTATGTACAAAGTGGTGTTTCAGTCACATCAGGAAGGAAGTGAAGGATTCTATGAGGCACAAATGAGAAGGGAAGTCATCCCAAGAAGAGTGGCATGGTCAGTGCAAAAGTGAGGACATGTGAGATGAAATGTCATGTTTGATGAGGAGAGAAAGTCAGTTTGAGTGGAACTCAGGGTACTTGAAGGAATGTAAAGAACAATGAGGTGGGAAAGATAGTTTGAGGCCATGGTGTGAAGGGCTTTAAAAACCAATGAGAAGTTTATGTTATATCCTACAGACAGGAGGGAGTTATGGGAGTTCACTGAGTAATATAGTAATATGGTCAAATCTGCACTTTCAAAAAAAAATCCCTCTAGCAGTTGTATGGAAGTGTAGAGAGAGACATAAGATAGGGAAATTAATTAGTAGACCATTGTAATTAAATAAGATGAGAACCTGGACAGAGATAGTAGTTTTGTGTATAGAAACAAGAGATGGGCCATGAGAGATGTTGTGGAGGCAGCTATGTGAGGTTAGGGAGACTAGAGAGTATAGAATAATGTTACAGTTACAAACCTGGGAGGATGGAAGAATGGAGTCACTTTCCAAAGAGACAGGGAAGTTGGGGAGAAGGTTGGGATTTTAGAAAAAAATAAATAAGTTCTATTTTCGATATGCTGAGTTTGAGATGCTTATGAGACATCCAGTTTGAAAGGTCTAACAGGTGCCTGGTAATGTATTAGTGAAACTCGAGAGAAGAGCTAGACTAGATACATAGATCTGGGAGTCATCCCCTGAGAAAGGATAACAAAATCTATAGGAGCAGATGAGGTTACCAAGAGATGTGTAGTGAGAGAAGAGAAGAGGGACATGGGCAAAGTCATGTGCAACACTTGCAGTTAAGGGTATTGATATGGATGAATTACCTGAAAAGAAATCTGAAAAGCAGCAGTCAGATAGGCAGCAGGAAGGAGCAGGGGAAGGAATCATCGCATAAGGAGAAACTGGAGAGAGAGAGAGAGAGAGAGAGAGAGAGAGAGAGAGAGAGAGAGAGAGAGAAAGAGAGAGAGAGAGAGAGAGAGAGAGAGAGAGAGAGAGAGAGAGAGAGAGAGAGAGGAAGAGGAGAGAGAGGATGACTGAAGGGGCAATCTGCTAGAGAAGAGAGGAGGGGATCAAGGGTATGTCTAGTGGGTTTGGCAAGGAAAAGGGACATCTCATTACCAAGGAGTGGAGGAAAGAGTGATGTAAAGGAGTTTTAAGATGGGGAAGGGGGAAAGAAGGAGCTCACAGTGAATAGCTTCAATTTTCTCAGTAAAATAAGAGTAAAGGTACTGAGCTAAGGAGGGTGGACAGAGTGAGGTATGGGAAGCTTGAGGAGAAAATAAAAGTTTTGAAAGAGATTCTGTGGGGAGTGCAACAGGGAATCAATCAAGGAAAAATAAAAGGACTGTCTTCCTGCAGTGAGGGTTCAGTTGAGGTTGGATAAAGTAATTTTATAATGTATAGGACCATTCATCAGCATGTGAGTAGAAGGCAGATGGTGGGATTAATATAAAATTAGGGTTTGGAAAGGTATGAGTGGTATTCAAGAGGAAAGGACAGTGTGGAATTGAATTGGTTACCTATAAGGTAAAGATTGGGAAAGCTAAAAAGAGAAGTCAGAGCAGGAGTAAAGGTGAGAGTACTGGAGATGGTGATGAGGGTGTTAGAGAAGAGAGGAAGATGTTGAGCCAGGTGTTGAACTCCCTGAAAAAGGAAGAACCTGGGGTCAGTAGACAACAGCCCCTATGGTTTGTATAAAATCTGTGCTAGGAGTTACACCTGTTCCCATGAAAGTGGGGTTAGTTTGTTTGCTTTTTTCCTTAAAGGGTATTGAAACAATCCTTGAGACTTAATTGGCTCAGGGGACTAAAGGCTCAGGTTGGTCATATCACTTTCTGGTCACCTGAGTACAAAGCAGCCACAATGAGTTCCTGGCTTGCTCTGATGTGTGGAGGGCAGACTTCACTTCGAAGCTCAGAGTTAGGGAGGCTCACTCACTGAAATCAATTTGGAGTGTCTTCAATGAACACTCTTGTTAAGTATCTTTGTCTTGCTATGGCTAAGTAAATCTCTCCTTGTTAACTGGTGAACGACTTGTGAGTATCTCATTTGGTTCCAATATTGGATATAAACTATGATAAATTAGGGAACAGGCCTAAGTCAGGCTTTGGCAAGAACATTTGGCATAGTTGTCAGGAATGTTGCAGTTATCCCCGATAATGGCAGTGATATTCCAGTAATAAAGACAGGCCCGTTGTAGCCCATTGCTTATTATAATCTACAAATGACTGGCTCTTTTAGTCTACAGTCAGTAATGAGCTTGTCAGTCAATAAGCATTTACTAAGAACCTATGTTTCAGAAACTGTGCTAAAGTGGTAGAGATACAAAGAAAGGCAAAAGACAATGCTTACCCTTGAGGAGCTCACAATCTAATGGGAGAGACAATAAGCAAACAAGGAGTCACATGCTACACACACACATACACACATGATACATAGGAAATAATAACAGAGGGAAGGTACTAGAATTAAAGTAGAATTAAAAGGGAAATACTTCTTCTAGAAGATGAGATTTTAACTTGAATCTGAAGGAGGCCAGGAAAGCCAAGAAGCAGAGATGAGAGAGGAGAGCATTCCAGACATGGGGGATAGCCAGAGGAAATGCCAAGAGCTAAGACATAAATGTCTTGTTCATGTAATAGCAGGACTTACCAATACCAGTATTACTGAGTCTAAGAGTATGTAAGAGAGGTTTAAGGTCTAAGAACACTAGAAAGGCAGGGGAGAGCTAGGTGATGGAGGGCTTTGAACACCAGAGGTATTTGACCTTGGAAGTGACAGGGAGGCCCTGGAGTTTACTGAGCATGCGGGTGACATGGTTATACTACCACTTTAGGAAAATAACTTTGGGTACTAAATGGAAAATAGACTGAAATGAGAAGAGGCTTGTGTCAATAGGAAAAATAGCCAGTGGTCATTGTACAACTTCTCCCCAAAAGAGGGTTTAGGGAAACAAGGTGTGGCATATTTGGGAGATAACTTGTGTTCTGGCAGCAAAGGAGAGATGAATGTGTCTTCTCAGAACCTGGAGAAAGGGAGTAGTCAACAGAGGCCCCTAATGGGATAAAGATTTAGTATCCTTTCCTCCCACCTCCATGAGGCTCCCAGAGAAAAGAAAGTCTTATCTGGAAGATCAGGGAATACTTAATGAATGGTGATAAAGGGAAATTCTGTGCTAAGGGCTGGGGATACAAAGAGAGGCAAAAGACAGTTCCTACACTCACGGAGCTTGCAATCTGATGGGGGAGACAACATTCAAAACAAATACGGTACATACAAAGTGAGCTATAGACAGGAAAATAGAAAATAATTAAAAGAGGAAAGGCACTGGCATTAAGAGGGGTTGGGGAACCTCCCTGTGAAAGACAGGATTTTAGATGACTAACTTTGATAGACTTATCTCTTCTTAGAAATTTAAGGATCTAAGACAACTCCAAAAGACTCATGATGGAAAATGCTGTCCACATCCAGAAAAAGAACTATGGAACCTGAATGCAGATGGAAGCAGACTATTTGCTCTATCTTCTTTTTTTTGTTTCTTCTTTCTTGTGGTTTCTCCCATTGGTTCTAATTCTTCTTTACAACATGACTAATGTGAAAATAGGTTTAATATGAATGTACATGTTGAGCCTATATCAATTTACATGCCATCTTGGGGTGTGGGGAGAGGAGAGATGGGGAGAAAATTTGGAACTCAAAATCTTATGGAAGTGAATGTTAAAAACTAAAAATAAATAAATTAAATTTTAAAAAACAATTTTAGTTGGGACTTAAAGGAAACCAGGGAAATTAGTTGTAGGAGTAGAGAGAGGCCTGGTCTAAACAAATTAGAAGCCATTAGACCAAGCTCCAGTGCTTTCTCATTGGTGCTATCTCCCCTGCCCCAACATTTAAGCAAAGGTCCTAGCTGAAGGAACCCCCAAACCTGCATTATTACCAGCATTATTTCCATATTAAGCAAGCAAATACATGGCAGGGAAGAAAACAGTGGATCTGAGTTAGAAGATCTGAATTCTCTTGCTGGTTCTTATATTTACTAGCCATGAGGTCTTCAGTAAGTCATTTAACTATGATGACACTGTTTCTATATCTGTTACATGGAGATAATAATACCTGAATTATCTATGTTATTATAAGGTTAATAAAGAAATAGGGGGAATAATACATACAGCACCACATAAAGGTAAGCAAGTATTAAAGGCACATGGTAGACATGAGTAGGCTACAAAATATTACCAATGAAGAACTATTCAAGAGAAATAGCATGAAATCATACATCAGAAAAATATAGAACTGGACAAGGATGTGGGCTACTCATGTGACAAGAATAAGAAGTAACAAAGAGATGACCTGTGTACTCCAGTGATATTCACATAATATTAAGAGACTAAGAAATAGGATCTCAACATAATGTATAGGCCCCTGTGCAGTATTACATGAGATCACTGACAAAATTGGATGGAAAGGCGAGAAAAGGCTGCAATGTACATCATTTAAGTACTGACATCAGTGAAATCAAAGATTGATTCACATATCCAACCTAAATGATCTGTTCAACATCCCAGAGGATATACATTGCTCAAACAGCAGATGAAAAAAGTGAAATAATCAAACCATTTATTTGGCATCATATGAATAAGAAAAAGTGGCTGAATTTGTATATTTTTAAAAGTAAAATTCCATCAAATTGTTTTGGATGTACAGACATGCCATATGTAACTTGCCCCCACCAGTTCTGATTCAAAATAGTATTACTCATTTAAAAAAGAATTAAAAGAACTGAGGGATTCCTCCAAGAGACTTATTTCTCATGGCAAATAAAGCTATCCTCCACAACTATGCTAGATTAGCTGTAATTGTCAATATGTTATTTATGGATCAGTTGTTCAACAAGTTTACAAAGCAAAATACTGATGACAAATAGAATGCTAATTTGTTGGCCCCACAATATTTTGTTAGGCATGTATGGTGACATTGAACAGTGACTCACCTATAACTGGTTTAACGTATCTCCAGTTAAAAATAGCTCTTCTCCTAGACAGTCCCTAAGTAAAATGCATGATATAGTAGTTTCCAATCACCTCCCTTCAAATATTATTCATATATTGCAACCAAACACCACCTTAATGATGTAAAACCACAGTCACAGCCCCAAGCCAATTGCCTAAGATTCATATCATATGGGACTATGGAGTTAACTGTAATCTCACCTAATACAACATTTTCACAGAAATCAATTAATAACAGTTGAGATATACTTGTACATTTATTTTTTCCTCCATTTCTCTAGATTCTGAAGTGGCCCTTCTCCTTGTCAAGGCCTCTTATACCCCTGATCCCACAGTCTCTGTGAGTCTGCCCTCTGATCATTCTTTCTCTCTCATCTTAATTCACTTTTTACCCACTCTTTGATTGGAGCGCTGTGTACTAAGACAGGAAAGCCCCCACCATGAAGGCCAGATTTTTTACCCTAAAGGTGAGAAAAGGCTGTCTAAAATGACAATTAAACCAGCATTGAAACTTAATTTGTTCAGGAGACTAAGGCTCTAGTCATTCACATAGCTTCTTAGTTACCTAAGATATAAAAATTCCATTCATGAGTGGTTGACCTTGTTGCCCCTTGAGTCAACACATCCTTCTAATTGAATACAATTCTATGACAAATGGAAGAGTAAGAGGAACTACATTAACCCAAACCATATCCTTGCTGAATATCTTTACCACACTATGGTTAAGGAACCATCTTTTAATAAAATGTCATATAAGCTATAATTGTTTCATTTCATTCCAAATCTGAGCCTGAACCACTGGATAGGACCTGCTTTAGTAAGCACTGGTCTAGAACATTTAGCATAGCTAGCAGGGCTGAATCAGAATGACTTCTTGGCTGGTTGAAGAGAGGAAGGGCAATGAGGAGGAAGAGGGCTATTGGGTGATGAGACAGCTAGGTATGGGGGCTCTGGCATCCTGTGGCACCTCACTTATGGCTGCATATGGTGAATCTTCTCAATGGGACAGGGTGCTAACTGGGAACCCACCTAAGAGATAAAAAAACCTCCTCACTGACCCAGCAAGATTAACCAATGGGCATTTAAGGAAATTGACAAAAAGAATAAAGGTAATGCCAAGGTTAACATAGTCTTAGAAAACTTTGACCAGCATGTGGAAACTAAAAGTAAATCTTATGTATTCAGCAACTAGAGAGAGATGCATATGTATTCTTGGTCAAGGACTGTGTCTAAAGGCAGGAGGGGAACTCAGTAAACAGCATAAATGAGAAGGTAATACTGAAAGGGATAGGGATCTAGCTGCAGCTGAGAAGTATGGACTCTAAAACAAAGGTCTGACTAGATAACAGGTTGAACTCTGCTGAGGTTAGAACAGTAAGGGAAGAAAATGGAAAGAGGAGTGAGGATGCTAACTGGGAACCCACCTAAGATGTAAGAAAGCCTTAGCCTTACCCTATTACTATTCTAAGGGGGTAGAGTGATTCTTTCCACTGAAGAGAGGAAGGACTAGCAGACTTTTACCACCAAAGAATTTGGGAGGCTACAGAAGAATGTTAAACAACAAACTGAGAAATCACTGGAACAATGGTTCAATGTGAGCATTGTGGACCTCCTCTCAGTCCCAGAATTACACTGATGTGGTATCTCATACAAGACTGACATTTGAATAATTGGTTAAGTCCTTTAGAAAACCTGTATTGGTTCTATGCTTTTTAGGTGGCTGAGATGGAGAGCTGCATGTACCTGGACCAATAATGATTAGTCTCCTATGCAGTCAGTTCCTTGATGGAGGTCAGCCAGAGAAGGAGTAAAATTCCTTTAGAGATGGGTTTAGTAGACTGGATTTGTGTTGCCCCAGGAATATTCTAAGACCAGGTGGTGTTGGGAGTAACTAGATCTTTCTTTGTGAGTGGGTTCCCTACCTTCAAGACTCGACCTATGAGCCTCCCTCAACACTCTATACAGGTATAGAGTAGACCAATTGGTGACATTTGAACAAGAGCACAGAATAGCCAAAGCCACTGTGCAGGAAAACATGGCTATCTGTACAAATGGACACTGATGATAAAAGGAGGAGGCACGATACCTACCACCTAATGCAGTAGGCAAAGTAGAACACACTCTCCTATGAGTAGCATTAGGTGTGACTCCTCAAATATGGGGTTAATAAGGAGATGATAGGCATCTTATGAGGATCCTAGCAAAATGGTATCAATGACATTAGAAATTAAGACAGGAAGGGCCCTTCAGCTCTCTACCTAAGATTCTCTCTCTACCTTCAGTTCAGTGCCCAAGCAAAAGCATCCTCCAAATCCC
Source organism: Gymnobelideus leadbeateri (assembly GCA_011680675.1). Taxonomy (NCBI): domain Eukaryota; kingdom Metazoa; phylum Chordata; class Mammalia; order Diprotodontia; family Petauridae; genus Gymnobelideus; species Gymnobelideus leadbeateri. Next base: position 253,686 of record WOXC01002823.1, read on the forward strand.
ATGCATTTCTTGGATATAAAGAACTGTGGCTTTTTTTTTTCGTTTTTCATGACACATGTAATACACACTACCAGCAGCCAAATTACTATCACACCATGGGACAACTAATTCATCCATTGTGGAATAATGGTTTTCATGGGAGGTTTCAGGGTTTTGACCTACAGAAGGAGCATCATGAGTCCTTGGGAGTTAAGACATGTACAGGCATAATATTTATGCAGGTTACTGTGGGCAAGGTCAAATGGAAAGCATTCTGTACAGGGAAGACCAAATATTAGGTCCTAAGAGAGCCGAAAGCTATTTCCACCCAAGTGATGGAGCTAAAGGAGGCTAGGATACTTTACTATAACAAATACTCTTTACAAAAATCCTATGAGATTGTTGAGGAATTAGGATTAGGGAAGGTAGATGGCACCTACTAAGTGATGGACTAGGAAGCAGAAGGAAGTCATTACACTAATTTCTTTGGGTATTCTTGCTTTTTTTTTTTGGAGGGCAATTGGGGTTAAGTAACTTGCCCAAGGTCACACAGCTAGGTTTTTTTGTTTGTGTATGCGTTAAGTAGAGCTTTGGGTATTTTTGTTGTCATCCAGGTGTTGGATCAGGTTGGAGCCCTCCCTCCTACCTCTCCAGGCTTCTTATACCTTACCTCCTCCCCATTCCCCAAAATACTCTCCAATCCTGTGACACTGACCCCCTTGCTATTCCTTGCACAAGACACTCTTCCCTCCTGACTTTAGGTATTTCTACCACTTGACCCCCAAACCTGGAACTTTTTCCTTTCTTATATCTGCTTCCTAGCCTCCCTATCTTCCTTGAAGTCCAAGCTAAAATCCTTTCTTCTAACAAGAAGCTTTTCTATATCTCTCTTAATACTAGTGCCTTTTCACAACTGATTACCTCTAATTTATTCTGTGTAGATCTTTTTTTTCAATTGCTTTATTAACTTCTGGTTTACATCATTCATTTCCGCCAGATTTTTAGTTACAAATTTTCTCCCCATTTTTCCCCTACCCACCACCCCAGAAAAGTGGTCCCACAGGATATCCCCTCCTCCAATCTGCTCTCTCCCATATCTTCTCCCATACCCCCTTCGACTTTTCTAGTAGGGCAAGGTGAATTTCTGTGCCCCAATGCCTGCACATCTTATCTCCCAATTATATGCAAAATAATATTAATAATAGTATATATATATGTATATATATTTAAACATTTGATTTTAAAACTTTGAATTCCAGATTCATTCCCTTCCTTCCTTGTCACCCACCCTTACTGGGAAGATAAGCAATTCAGTATAGGTTGTACATGTGTAGCTATGCAAAACATTACCATAGTAGATATATTGTAAAAGACTGACTATATTTCCCTCCCTCCTATCCCACCTCCCACTTGTTCTATATTCTGTGTAGATCTTGTATATATACATATATATATATATATATATATAGTCAATCCTCAACATTAATGTGTTTAACTTTTATGACTACAGGAATTCATGTGATTGTATTAGTAACTTCATTTTCACTTCTGCATTGGCAACAGCACACACAATCATGGCTAAGTACAGTAGAGAAAAAAATAAGACGCATGATACACACAAGTTTATGGAGCAGCTGGTATATTACTACGTGCTTTGCTGGTCTTGTTTATCCTACAATTGTAAAATAAAGATGCTTGGTGCATATTTTCATTGTTTATCTTTAAAACTCAAATTTTGTGTTGCAACTATGCCCCTAAAGCATATTACGAGTCCTTTGGGCTCTAAGCCCAAGCAGGCAAAATCAGTGACATGGTTTACTGAGAAAACAAAGGTCTTAGGTGAACTTCGTGCTGGAATGTTTGCAACGGCCATTAGCCGTGAGTTTGGTGTTAATGAATTAATGATTTGTTATATCTGCAAAAAGGAGGAAGGTATTTATGGTACTACAAATTTCATGTGTCATGAAAAGTGAATATTGTCTGAAATCAATGTTGTTTTTTTATTGAGATGTTAGCACAAAAGGTTACAGAATTCTAGGGAATTGCTAGTGAGAAAAAATGTCTTGCATGTTACAAATTTTATTTTGTGTACTGCATTTTATGGGTTATTTCTCAGTTACTATGTTAGGAAAAGCACATATTATCAGACTTAATGTTTTATTATAAAAAACTGAATGCAGAAAAGTACATTTTCAGCAATCTTTAGCAGAGGTTAAAGTTTCTGGTAGCTGTGGGAACCTAACTCCCTATTTTTCATAGGTTCAATGTATCAACATTCATGTTTTTTTTTTTACTTTTGTGTCATTTTCTAGTACTACTACCCCCATGAAAGTGGAGGGTCTACTGTAGTAGTTTGCATATTGTCTTTCTCATTGAACAGGAATCTCCTTGAAAGCAGGGTCTTTTAAACAAGTCATTCTCCAATTGATTAATGGTCAAAGGATATGAACAAGCAGTTTTCAGAGGAAGAAATTAAAGCTATCTATTACCAAATGAAAAAATGCTTTACGTCACTATTGATTAGAGAGATGCAAATGAAAACAACTCTGAGGTACCACATCACACTTATCAGATCAGCTAACATGACAAAACAGGAAAATGATAAATGCTGGAGAAGATGTGGGAAAATTGGAACACTAATGCATTGTTGGTGGAGTTGTGAACTGATCCAACCATTCTGGAGAGCAATCTGGAACTATGCCCAAAGGGCAACCAAACTGTCCATCCCCTTTGATACAGCAATACCACTATTAGGTACCACTCCTAGGACCCACATGTACAAACATATTTATATCATCTCTTTTTGTGAACAGCTGAACAAGTGGTGGTATATGAATGTAATGGAATACTATCGTACTAACTCTCTCATATATATATATATATATATATATATATATATATATATATACATACATACATACACACACACATACACATAGATATATATCTAAACACACATATGTACAGTTTGTAGAATATGTCAGCACATAGAGATATCATCATATACCATCTTCTGCTAAAATGAACAACCAGGATAATGCCCATATGAGAACAGACCGCTAGTAATCTGGACATAGAGGTCATGAAGCCATTTTGTGGGGTAGAAGTCACAGTACCATAAGACATCCCTAAGGACAAGGCAGTTGCTTCTTTTCAACAGTGTTCTTTGTGCCATGTGAAGCATCCACCTATCTTGTGTGCTTTTTACCTGCTTCTGGATGGAAAATTGGCCCCCTCTCCCAATCTCAGGGCAAGAATCCCAGCCAAAAATAGCTTTATTATCATGCCTGATTACTGGAGTTAACTATATTGTTTCATAGAAGCCATATATGTGATGATTTGGTCCCATTCTAGGAAGAAAAGTGCTCTGGTCCATGGCTTCTTGGATCCTGCCTCCAAGAGGACTTATCCAATAAGGGCTAACTGCTTTTAAATATAATTTCCATTGGCTCTCTCTAGCCCTTCCTTATTCCATTCCCTATTCAAAGTTATCTAGGCCTCAAGGTCCCTGCTCCCTCAAAGGGTTCCATATACCCCCAAGGAAATGGCTCAAATCCTCCTCAATTTAAAAGTCTCCTTTTCCTCAAGATAGTATATACAGACAACTTCTTCCTATGGAGGCTTAGAAGACCAAGGGGCAGAATGTATGGCAGAGTAGAAGGGTTTGATTGGTCTGTAGATGATGGGTCCTGACTCCAAGACAAGGTATATACAAGCGAGTAATGCCTCTTAGCTACCATAGTGTATATGAACTTGATCTATGAAAATCAGTGACTAAATGAAAAAATCTATTTTAAATAAAGTTCCACCTATGACATAGACTGACTGTGTGATCCTAGGAAAGTCACCTAACCTCTCAATGTTCTAAGCAACACTAAGACAGCAACCTGCACTGGCAAGAATTTCTTTACCCAACAGTTTTCTATACCAGTAAAGTTATAGGTTCAATCCCTATCACGACAGACATTAGTAGCCAGACCAGCAAAATCAAGTCTCAGTCAAAAAGAAAGATCAAATTTAAAATTTCTTCTTTGATAAAGATGAGTGAAATGTGAACTCACAGGCTTTTGTCAAACAGTTCATTTGCTACAGCCTCCAGAAAGTTATAAAGTGAGCCAAGTGTCCTCTTGGGGTGAATGTGAATGTCCAGAGGGGTAAATACACAAGATCTATGCAATTATAGCATTGGGAATCTCTTCTGGAGCATGCATTTCCTGCTGCCAAAGTTTTTCTAAAGGGGAAGTCAGCTGGAAGCAACTTATAATGAGCCTGAATGGAGGGCCTTTGGAAGAAAAAACACATTTAGTGAAAAGTAAGTAAAAGTCTTTTTAGCTGTAACTTGAAAAAAATTTATTTTATAATATCATCTCCCCGTTCTACCCCTGACTTTAGATCTACTGGCTAATTTCAAAATTGAAAGTGGAAGGAATGTGTCATTAGGATTCAGAAGGCTAAACAAGTTCCCCAGAAATACAAGGGATAGATTTTTAACTTAATTCTTGCTTTATTTTGTTTTGGCATCACCTCAGACTCCTACTGTAGTTAGTGGTAGAATATGAACCTTGAGGTTGAAATGTTTTTTCACCTTTGAAATAGTTTCCTAAAATCTACAAGAAAGTCAGAAAAATTCTTTCCAGCAAGGCAAAAAGCTTCTAAATCTCAAAATGAAATACCTTTCCAGACATCCTAAAAAATTCATCTTTCTGATATAGAAGGGGGTAGATGCCAATGGAATGGATTTTAAGGTCAAGTCCGAATACCTCCAATCCTTCCTGGTTGCCACTTTCATGGTGTGGTTAGAGGAGCTCAGGGAGGAACCCTGTCCCCAAACACTTCTGCACTCAAATTTCATGGTGCCACAAAATGCCAGCTTTGGAGCATTCTGCCCATGGGTCTTGGAGGCTTTGAGTTCTTAAAGAGTTTCCACCTAAAGAAAGTCTTCTTAACTTCCTAATTTCTGTCAAAATCAACACCCTGCTTTCAATATCTTTATTTAATAAGCACTTATTAAATGCCTGCTCTGTGCTCAGCAACAGGAGACAAAACCAAAATGGGTTGCAACTCTGCTGGTAGAAAGAGTTAGCCAGGTTCCTAACTGTAGCCATTTTAAAATTTCCTCAATCCCCATCCCCCTACCACATCAATCCAATCAGCTGTCAAATCTTTTGCTTTTAATTTTATTTTTTTTATGAACAAGCATTTACTTTTTCTTCCCTTTACTTCCTTCCCATTAAAAAAGGAAAAGAAAAGAAAATCCTTGTAACAAATAAGCACAGTCAGACAAAACAAACTTCCACATTGGCCACATCCAAAAATGTATGTCTTATTCTGCACTGAATCTATCAACTCACTGTCAGGGTCAGGTAGCATGTTTCCTCACTGGTCCTCTGGAATCATGGAATCATTGCCATGATCAGAGTTCTTAAGTCTTTCGAAGTTGTTTGTTTTGATAGTGATGTTTTCATGGTATAACTTGTTCTCCTGAATCTGCTTACATCATTCCATGTCAGTTCATATGAGTTTCCCCAATCATCTCTAAGTATCTCCTTCATCATTTATTATTGCATAATACTATTCCATTACATTCCTATATCATGATTTGTATAGCCAGCACCTCTTTAGTTTCCAGTTCTTTGGCACTACAAAAAGAACTACTAGAAATATTTAACATATAGGTACTTCTTTTTTCTTTTATGAATTGCTTTGGGAGAGAAGCCTGGAAATATCACTGGGTCAATGAGTATGTACATGGTTTACTAAATATTTGGCCACAGTTCCAAACTGCTTTCTAGAACAGCTGGATCAATTCACAGTTCTACCAACAATGTATGTGCTTATTTTCCTTTAGCCTCTCTAACATTGGTCATTATCCTTTTTTTTTGACAACTTTGCCAATCTGATGGATGACAAGTGGAGCCTGATTCTTGCATTAATTTGCATTTTTCTAAACATTAGTGACTTGGTGCATTTATTTTTCATGTGGCTATTGAGAGCTTAGATATTTTTCTTCAAAAACTGAAAGCCAAGATGGCAAAGTAGAAGAAGCATTACAGCTGAACTCTCCTAAGAGTGCCCTCCAAACAACTTTAAAATAATGCCTCAAATCAAATTTTGGAGTGGCAGAGTCAACAAAAGGTCATGGTAAGACATGTTTTCTAGCCCAAGAAAATTTAAGAGTTCAGAAAGAGAGGTCTGTAGCACTGGGGTAGGGACTAGCTCAAAGCACAAATGGTGGTAACACCAGCTGTGGGCCTTGGAGGCAGCTGCAGCTTCAGGAACTCTCTGCCCAGAAATGGAAAGGGGATTGGAAAACTAGTCAGAAAGAAATTATAGGAAAGAGCTGTGCACTGGGCACAGGAACAGACACTATGTGGCAACTCCATTGCCCATAGCCTGCTCCAAATTGAATTACCAGGGCAGAGAGTAGTTCTTGTGGTCACAAGGATCTGGGGGCTCTGGTCTCAGTTTCAGAGCAGCGAGGAGCCCTAGCCCTTATAGCTGAAAGGGAGCAGGAGTCCCACCTGGGTAAGGACCAGAACACAAACCAGGAGATCAATAACTACACTTCTCCCAAGATCATGCCACCTTGGAAACATTGAAAACTTACAAACCACCAGAACTAACTGAAAATAACAGGGAAAAAGTCTGAAGCTTGAAACAGTGCCTCTCTATACCCAGGCTAAAAATGACAAATGCTACAGGGGATGTAAAATATAGCTATACTAATATACTATTGGTGGAGTTGTGAACTGGCCCAACCATTCTGGAGAACATCTTGGAACTATGCCCAAAGGCCTATAAAACTGCAATATCAAGCAATACCACTATTAAGTCTGTATCCCAAAGAGATCAAGGAAAATATAAAATAACCCACATGTACAAAAATATAGCAGTTTTTTGTGGTAGCAAAGAATTGGATATTGAGGGGATACTCATCAATTGGGTAACAACTAAACAAGTTATGGTATAACTGTGTTGGCATACTATTTTGCTATAAGATGACAAGCATGATCATTTCAAAAAAACCCAGGAAGATTTCTGTGAACTACTGCAAAGTGAAGTGAGCAGAACCAGGAGAACATAATACATAGTAATAGCAATATTGTAACAATGATCAAACATGAAAGACTTAGCTATTCTAATCAATAGAATGATCCACAACAATTCCAAAAACCTCATAACGAAAAAAAGCTACTTCCAAAGAGAGAGCTAATAAACTCTGAGTACAGATTGAAGCATACTTTAAAATTTTATTTTCTTGCACCTTTTTTGGCAACATGGTTAATATGGAAATATTTTGCATGACTTCATATGTCTAACTGATAACATATTACTTTTCTTCTCAAGGGGTAGGGGTGGGACTGGAGAGAGGGAGAGAATTTGGAACTTGAAATTTTTTTAAATGAATGTCAAAAATCCTTTGACCATTTATCAATCTGGGAATGCCAAGTCTTTTTTATTTCACTTCCAAATCTATTTGAATTCTCCCCCAGAAATGGTAGCACAATTCCAATTCACATTTGTAATGGCAAGCAAAACAGGATTTTTTGCTGTTTTTTTGGATTGAGTTTTAGCTAATCAAGTGCCTTTGAGCCTTGCCTTTGATTGTATCAAGAGTTTTGGATTAGAAACAGTATACGTTGTATTGCCCTTAATAGGCCTAAGGGAATTTGAAGATTTCCTCTGCCCCTTAATAGTCTGAATGTAATCACATGGGAGCCCAAGGTGGGAAAAGCTTGCAAAAAGGGTAGAACAGGAAGGAGCAGATAGGAGCAGAGCTAGGAGCAGGTAGAATGGAGACAGGGCATGTTTGTGATGTTGGCACTCTATCTGTTGATTGGTGTTACTTCTCAGACAGAAGCCCTGTTTGTTGTTCTGTGTTGATTTCTCAGATAGAAAATGAATTGAGATGATAGCACTGATAATGTGTTTAAATATTGTTATAACCCTGTTAAGCTTTGTTTTCCTAGAAACAGAAACTGTGAAGAGCTTGGAGTGGAGTAGTCCCTGTGAGCTAAGATATGGGACAGGAGTGGAGAGCTGCCTACTTGTGAATCCAGGCAAGAATTGGGGGTGGTCAGACCATGAAGAAGGAGCCCTGGGGTTTGGGCATCAGCCTCCAGTCAAGATGAAAGAAGACTCCACTTGGATACTCTGTGTTGACTGATGAGATTTGTAACTTACTGTGACCTAGGGGTAGATGGTGTTTGTACTTTCTGCTACCCCTTAAGGATTATTGGCTTAAGAATGATTGGAAGTCAGCTTCTAGTCAAGATGAAAGAGGACTTTACTTGGATACTCTGTATTGACTGAGGAGATTTGTAACTTACTGTGACCTAGGGGTGGATGGTGCTTATATTTTCTGCTACCCTTTAAAGATGACTATGAGATATACTGAAAGATATGTTTTGTTTAAGACTATGTGGCCACCTTAGTAATAAGTTGTTATGTTATGTTGTTGTGAATGTTATGGTTTAGTTTCTTGAATATTATGCTTTAGTTTATTGTTAAATAAACAGTTAATTATACTATGCTATTAGACCCTATATTCACAGCAGCTGTCTTTAGGAGAGCTGCTTGTGATTGGATTTACAACATTGCATATTTCCATTGGGCTGGAACCATAATTTACATGACTATATAATATTAGAATAGTGTGATCGTGAATATATTGCAACCACTTAACTAGATTCATTATTTCAACTAATCAGAAGCTAGCTATATTGTATAATCACCACCCTAGCTTAGGTCCCCATAACCTCACTGGGGAAGTAATTTCCCTGAGGACAGAAAGACCTCATTCTTATCTCTATATCTCTAGCATCTAGCACAGAGCTTGGCATACAGTTGGGGTTTAATAAAAACTTGTTATCTCATTGAACTGCTTCCTATTTGGTCTCCCTGCCTTTAGTCTCTCCCTTCCCTAAACCTTCTTCTACACAGCTGCCAAAATGATATTCTAGTGGTTCCTTATTGCCTCCAGGACAAAACAGAAATCTCCTCTGTTTGGCATTTAAAACCCCACATCACCTGTCTTCTGCTTTTCTAGACTGAATCCACATGATGCTGCTCACTCAACACACAGCAAGCTACAGCCCACCAGGTGCACCTTGCTATAGTTACCTGGGCATAACATTCAATTTCATTCCTCTAAGCTTTTGTACGTGCTGTGCCCAAACCTATACTGCTCTTCCTCCTCACCTAGGCCTCTTGGTATTCCAAACTCCCTGGATAGGGTCAGACTTGAACTCCTAAATAAAGCTTTTCCTCACTTCCCCCCCAAAATTATTTGTGCTCTCTCATAAGACTACTTTGCATTTATTTTGTATATATTTTGTATTTCTTTATCACTGTACATATTGTTACCTCCAGCTGAATTTAAGTTTCTTGAGGGTAGGTAATGTTTTTTTTTAATTTTAATTTTTTAAAGCAATTGGGGTTAAATAACTTGCTCAAGGTTACACAGCTAGTTATTTATGTGTGGGTGCTAAGTACTGAGGCTGGAACCAATCCCGGGTCCTCCCAACTCTGGGGCCAGCACTCTTCCTCACTCTTCCTCTCTTCCTTTCCTACAGAAATTAAACATTACCCACCCCTGAGGGTAGGTAATGTTTAATTTCTGTAGTATCTCCAAGTACCTAGCAGTCACATAGTAGAAACAAAATAAATGTATGAATTGAAATTGCAAAGATTCTTGAGAGGCTCAATAACTCTTATGATAATTTTATCACATACTCTCTGACTCAGCTGAGAATAAGGCTGTGGCAGAGTGTACCACAATGTACAGTGTGAGAAGGAAGAGAGATAATGTAGTAAGACCTAAGTGGGGAAGATAAAAAAAAAATCAGGTAGCAGTACAACAAAGAAACCTTTCTGCTTCTTAACTGTCCTCTTTCCAGACACACAATATGAAGCCAGCTTGATCAAGCACTGATTAAAATCCTGTATTCCACACTACTTGGCTCCTACCTTCTTCCCCCAAAGTATATTTCTATTACAACAAGAAATGATGCTCAAGTCTCCTATAAAATATCCTTCATCTCGAAACTGCTCTGCAAAACTTCTGGTGGCAGTCAATTCATTCTAGGGGGGATTTATGTTCAAGTGGATTTGATTTTGCCAAATGAGTCTTTGAATATTGAAGGAAAGACTGTTATTCCAACTGTGAAAAAAGCACAATGAAACATGCAGTCCAGCTAGGCTCTTGCTGAAATACATATCTTCTGGCATAACAATTATCCTTGATGGAAACAAAAGCATTTTCTTTCTAGAGTTTTGGGTTCTTAATAGATTTGTCTCAAAATTATTGGGTCCTATTCTTATCAGATTTGATGACCAAGAGGGATTTGTTAGCTACAGGAAGCAACAAACATCCTGCACTTTCCTGGATTATGTAATAAAATGTATGCCTGTAGCTAGAGGGAAGTGACTCCAACTGGAGAAGTTTAGGTCAATAGAAGCCATCTACAATGGCCAGGACTATTACCTTGAACTTCCAGGGTAGCAGCAGTCAATGAAATGTTTAGTGATTGCTTTGGATAAAGACGAATGAATAACTAAGGTGATACCATATAAGGAATGGTTGAAGGCACAGGGTATGTTTCACTTAGAGAAGAGAAGATAAAGAAAAAACATATTCAATGACTATCACTTGGAAGAGAGATTAGACTTGTTCTTGTCCCAGAGGACAGAAGTAGGAAGAATGGGGAGAAGTTTCAGGATGACAGATTTAAACTTGATATAAGAAAAAGCTTCCTGATAATTAGAGATGCCCTTAGACAAGTCAAGTAAATCTAGCACTACCATGCTAAATTTAATGCAAATTAAAAGGAACAAATTCTATGTAGTGGATTTATGGTTTCACATACAATGCCACCTTTTTGGCTTTCTTTGTGCACAGAAATAATTGTGTTTGTTGAAGATTTTCTAGTTCACAATAAAATTTATTTTTTTTAAATTAGAGTTGTCAAAAAGTAGAATGGCTGCCTCAGTAGACAGGAGGTCCCCCTCACTGGAGGTTTTTGAGACAAATAAAGCTAGATGACAACTTCTTGAACATTGAAAAATATAAAAGACCATAGGGCTGAAAACCAAAGAGTAACCACAATATCTGAAGAGTTAAAAATTATAAGCAACCCAGAGGGAGATGGAGAGATTCATGAGGCCACATGGTGCAACATGTTATCAACAGTTTGCTTGAGGGAGTTGATGTAATAGATATTGAGGACATGCATGACTGGAAAAAGAACTGGGCCAGTGAGGATGATAGATAATTAGATGAAGAGATGTCTGAGATACATATTTGGGCTCTAACACGTTCCAAGAACCCACAGGAATTCCTCAAGCATGTTGGTTGGAATATTTACATGGATGAAATCTATTATGAAGGATTAATGGAAAGAACTAGTAATTGTTGTACAAAATAAGAAGGATCATGATCTTCATTGGGAGAGGGAGTTCCTTTACCAAATAAATTACATGTCTGTTAAAATAAAAAAAATATAAAAGAAGATCTTATTCAACTATGAGTGGAACCAGATGACCCCTAAAGTCAATTCCAACTCTGAAATTCTATGATTTTGAATATAAGTATCTCTTTGGTACTATGTTTCAGAAAAACAAAATATCATCAACTTTATATTTCAAAAGCCATGAGAATTCCATGTTCACATACAGTAATGAGGGCATGCAGAGGAAAGGTGGTGTAATATAAAGAGGGATCTCTAAGGTTTCCTGAGTCACAGAAGCACAGAATTTGAATAGAAAAAAACACTAAGACTAGAAATTAAGAAAACTTAGGTTCTAGTTATATCTCTATGTGACCCTGAAAAAACCACTTCTCTCTTTGGACTTCAGTTTTCTAATCTGTCAAGCGTGAAGGCTGAACTAGTGATGATCTCTAATATCTCTTACAACTCTAGGATTCTAGAACTGATGAATCAAGTTAGAACAGCTAAACTGATTTGTCCATGTTAACTCCAGTTGAGTATATTGAATGAAGAAGAGTCTGCTCTTGTGATAGCAAAGACATATTATTTCTATTTTAAGCAATGGATCGTGGGAAATTTAATCATGGAGAAAGCAGAAAATTGGTATTAATATAGCAAATATGAATCGGAGAAAAATATGTTTGGGTTTTTCCCATCAGGAATAGAGCAATACAGTATATACCATGACATAATCAATGCACGGGGCAGGAATACCCTAATGCTCTTGATTAGCAGTGAGTCCATCTTGGATATTTTTCTTTAAAAGTACCATAAACAAAAATGCATATACTTTCCTGATTTCCCTGGGGTTCTCCTATATTTTATTGTCTATTACATCTTTTTACTAAGTTTGAATACTATACTAGTTACCAAAAAGGAGAAAAAACACACTTCATCTTAAATAGGACATCAAAGCCTCAATTTACTGGAACTCAGCTAGCCAGAACTCACAATTAACTAAATTTGTGCTATACTAAATATTTTAGAGAAAAAAGCACAGAAACAGAAAATAAGCTTTTATCTAGGATTCATTCAAAAACCAACTATCAGGGGTTGTCCTGGGGTCAGTACAAATTCAGCCAAAATGCCTGCACCTTCTACATCTACAATCCTGAACAGTTCAGAATGATGACCCTGAAAGGTTAAATGAGGGTCACTGAATTGTTCCCAAGGCAGAATGGTAGACTAGTATGGCTTAGGGTTTTTAGCAAAAAGAGAAGAAATGAAAATGGAGTTCCAGTTAACATTTTATTAACTATTTCAATTTTTTATCAAATGTTTCTAGTTGAGATTTGACTGTATCCAATTCACCGCACACTTGGTATTTTTTCATAGCGTTATGTTTACACACATCTCCATTTATTTGTTCAAATTAGTCTTCCCTTCCCATGAGGAGAGCACAGATCCATGAAACACCAGAATTGGCAATACCGAGCACACTATTTCTACCTCTAAACTGCCAACCCACTGATTCATTCTGCCCAGTTTTTGGCCTCCTGGTCAGCCGTTTGTGGTCCCGTGGGATCCAGTTTGTAAGTCGGATGGTCCAGCTATTGTCCATCACCCTTGCTACATGACCCGCCCAGCGTCTCTTTGTGCGATTAACTGCTTCGGATACATCTGCCACCCCTGACCTTCTGGGGAGCTCCTCATTTGTCATGTGGTCACACAGGAAGATTCTGCACATCAGTCTTTCCATAGTGTGTTGGGTGACTGCAAGATACTGCTCTTTGCTCATCATTATGGGCCAGCATCCTTATGTATAGATCATGAACAGCATTATGGAGTTGAATATTTTTAAATTTAATCTATTCTTCTGATGGCAAAAAAATAGGCAGCCTACATGTATACTACCATTTTGTATTTTAAAAAATTTTTTTACATTTCAAAAATCAAATTCAATTTATTATTTCAGACTACCTGTAGGCATCAGCCTTCTTATACTGAACTGTTTCGGATAGCTTCTTCCTTCAATGCTGGAACTTTCTGCCACTGAATTTTGCATGGTATCCATTTCTTTTGTGTAAATGAACATGACACCCTAAAGCACAGTGGGAACAAGAGAAGTAAGGCAATAAAGGGAAAACACACACTTCTACAGATTTTCTGGATTTTACCATGTGCACTGCTTTTTTTTAAGTACTTAGGAATTTGGAGTTGCCCAATTGGTTAAGAGAAAACAAATATGGGCTTCTACTACAAGATCAGAAGCAGTTGCTTGGACAGACTATTTACTAAGGGACAGGAGAACCAAAGTGCTTGGTTTCTTGAAGGAAAGGGGAAAAATAATCCCATATTACTACAATGCAGCATGAGCCCAATGCAAATGGAAAAGACTGGTGGCTTATTAATAGGCTCGGCCTGTAGCAAGGCTGCCTTCCCGGCTTCAGTTTGAAATTGATTATTTTAATACAGAATTCCTGAATGAAAGAGGTTCTTGGCCTTTTCCTGGGCTGTTGAATAATGTATGTGGGAGAAAGCAAATAGCAGCAGAGGGTCTCAGCTGCGGGCACAATGGGGAGCGCTCAGAGCTGAGGGGCCACATTAGTTTATCATTGCCTTGTCAATCCTCATAGCCTGGGAATCGTTGGACGGCCTGGAAAGCAGCAGCTGCCCGACGTGTGGTAAGCTGACCGGGGCACTTTCAAGAGACGACTCCATTTACCCATCTCAACACAAGATATTGATTTGCTCCAAAGCTGGAGAGAAAAGAACGAGTCTGAAAATATCCGGAGATCACCACTGCTTTTTTTTGTGTGTGTGTTCCCTCTTCCTCAAATCACAGAACCCTGACTGCTTTCCTCTCTTCCCCTCTACCAAATTAGGTTTCTTCATGGAAAAACTGTGACAAACAAGAGACTGACTGGCAGACTGACTTACTCCAATGCTATGTAGAGAGTCACACTCTGTGATTTGAGAGATGTGCTCTCCCCCCACTGAGTAAGGAGGAAGGGATCAAGAGGTCATCTAGGTGGGGGGAGAGGGAAAGGGTCTTCTTGGTTGGCACTGGGGAGGTGGGAATAGAGAACCCCTTTTAAAAACATTAAATCCCATCCCTGGTTGCTGTCAAATCAGCTGAGAGATCCCAAACCCTCAATGCAGCTCTGTGTATTTACCTAATCAGGATCCAGAAATGCAGACAAAACTTTGAGACCAGCCCTGGTAGTTGAGCCCTCTGTTATGCTAAACAAGCACAGGAGGAAGACAGGCCCAACCATCTGCTGGAGACATGCATAAATCGAGATGTGCATAAATCGAGTAAGAGCAGAGAAATACTGGCTGGTGCATAATGCAGAATCCAAGGGCCCATCCTGGGAAAGATCAGAACAGGCTTGTTCCAAGAATGCAGAAAGATACTCTGTATTAGAAAGTTGTTTCTTTGTTTCTCTTTCCGGAAAAATGATCAATTTGGCCCAAAGGCACCACTGTCTGCTAGATTCCACCTAGAGCCTAGAGCACTGATACCCAAGTATCATTAAATTCCGTTTCCTGATTTTTTTTCCAACCAACAAAAGTGATCAACGGCCATACTTTAAAATTGAATTATAATTAGTTTGGGTTTTGAACATCTTATGACACCTCTGTAAACCAAGTTCAGGTCAAGGCAGGATTTCATAGAGTCCCAGTTGGCACTGGCTTAAGATGTTGACTCTTTTTCAAATGCAACTACATTTGATGCTGGTCATATTTTAAGCTCTCATCAATGATTTATATCTACCTTGACTGAAGGATAACAGCTTTTGATAGTGTGTGTGTGTGTGTGTGTGTGTGTGTGTGCACGTGTGTGTGTGAGGGGTCCAAATTAGACATGGCACAGGGTAAGTGAGTAAGCCAGGCCAGGACATCACAGGGGCTCTGGGAGCTCTAAAATGCTAATTTCACCAAATTACTAATCTTAGGGCTCACCCCAAACAGGTTGCTCACACATGTGTTGCAGAGGGTACAGTGTTGGATTTGGTCAGGAAGTCCTGTGTTTGAATCATGCCTTTGACTCTTACTAGCTATATGATTTGGTCAAGGTCAAGTAATCTCTGTAAAATGAAGTGGTACCTATAGTCCCCACCCTACTAAGCTGTTGTGAAGTTTAAATGGGATAATGAATACAAAGTAGATGACAAAGTTTAAAGGGATAAGCAGCCATAATTATATTATAATTAAGAACATTCCAAATTTAAACCCCTACTGAAAAATATAAGAATAAGATGCTGCTACTACTACTCATAACAGTCTCAGCAGATGCTTTTAGTTCTAAAAATTTCCCAGCAAGCACACAGACCTAACCCACAAAGTCTTCCAACCTATAACTTGTTTAAAACATTCAAGAGCACAGAATCTTAGAGTCAGAAGGGATCTGAGAGATCATCTAGATCAACACATCCCTGCACAAGAATCCATTTTACAACATACCCTATAAGCACTCAAACCCTTGCTTTTGCAGCCCATTACCCTTTGGAGAAACTCTAATTGCCAAGAAGGTTTTACTAACCTTAAACCCTAATCTGACTCTCAATAACTCCTACCCATTGCTCCTGGTTCTACTCTCTAGGGTCAAGCATAAAAAATCAAATTTTTAATCCTATAAAATAGCTCTATAAGACCTTGAAATCAGCTATCATGTCTTCTCCTTCTGCTTCCCATCCCCAGTCCCATTTCATTCCAGCTCCAGGCAATCCATAGGTAGGAATTTGACCTTCACCATTCCAGTAAACACTCTTCTAGACATTCTCAGGCTTATCAACTCCCATCCTCAAAAGTGGCACTCAGAAATGAATAGGGTATTTCAGGTGTGGTCAAATCAGGACAAAGTATAGCAGGATTATTTCCTCTTTCATTCTAGACAACAAGCCCCTCCAAGCAGCCTGAGGTTGCTCTAGATATTCTGACTGCCATATCATACTATTAACTCATATTGTGCTTGCAAACCACTAATAAGAACAACAATATTGGACATTTACCTGGGTGCTCTTATATTCAATTTAGAGATAAAGAAACTAAGGCTCAGAATGGGTAAATTACTTGTCCACTGTCACAGAGCTAACAAACACCAAAAGCAAATTCAAACCCAAGTCTTTCTGACTTCATGTCTCACTCTCAGTCCCCCACAGTATATGTAGATTATTTATCATTTATTAATATTGTTTGAACCTAACTTTATGTGCCTAGAGACTTTTTGCAGCCAGAATGTTGTTCTGACTTCAGTAATTCTCTAGGAATGCTGGAGATGGCAAAAAGGAATTTGGGGATTCCCCCAGGTTCTGGAGTCACCCAAATATTCTGGTTTTGGGTCCTCACAGCTAGGTCTTGTTTTGGATCCACCCAACCTTGTGTTTTGGCTTCACCTAAATTTTAGTGAATGTTTGTATTTCCTAATATTCTTCTCAAACTACCTTGCTTTCAAGTGGTTCTCTCAGCAAAATTGTTTAACTGTGTATATGTAGTTTATGTGTGGGTTTACTATATTGTATAATGTAAACCTTCTAGAGCATGGACAACAGGGAGTCACACCTCCCTTCCAGCTCATTCTTCTCTACCAAATGATCTCCCAAATTTCTTTCTAAAACTATTCCAGATTTTGGAGTTTGTTGTCACAAACAATATATACCACCACCACGATTTAATTCATGCAATGAAGTAAATAACTTCTTATTAAATTTCATCTTATTAGATTTAGGTCAGTGTTCTAGCCCATCAAGATCTTTCTGAATTGACTCAGTTATCCAGTGTATTAGTTATTTTTCCTAACTTTGTGTCATATGCAAATACAAATTGGATAAACACACCATCTACAAGCCCATCCAAGTCACTGCTGAAAATGCTGAACTGCACAAGGGAAAATACAGGTCCCTGAGGGAATCCACTAGTGACCTTCCTCCAAACTGACATAAATTCATTAATGATACATATTGGGCCCAGTCATTCAGTGAGCTCTGAATCCACTTAACAGTCTTATAACCTAACCTACATCTCTTTGTTATTGTTCAGTTGTTTGAGTCATGACAAACTCTGTGACCCCATCTGGGTTTTTTCTGGCAAAGATACTGGAGTGGTTGGCCATTTCCTTCTCCAGCTCATTTTACAGATGAGGAAACTGAGGCAAACAGAGGGAAGAGATTTGTCCAGGGTCACACAGCTAAGGAAGTATCTGAGGCCAGATTTCAACTCATGAAGAGTCTTCCTGATTCCAAGCCCAGTGCTCTGTCCACTGCAGCGCCACCTAGCTGCCTTCTTTTAGCCTACAGGCTCTTTGAGAGAGACATGAAGTCTCTCCTATATGGGAAGAATCTCTTTAACTCTTTCTTACTTGTGGCTATTCAATCATTTTCAATTGACTCTTCATGACCCCATGTGGAGTTTTCTTGGCAAAGATACTAGAATGGTTTGCCATTTTCTTTTACAGTTCATTTTACAGATGAGGAACTGAATCAAACAGGGTTAAATGACTTGTCCAGGATCATATAGTTAGCAAGGGTCTGAGGCTGGATTTGAATTCAGGAAGATGAGTCTTCCTGATTCCAGGCCCAGAGCTCTATCCACTGTGTCACTTAATTGCTTGACCAAAAGGATAACATAAGACTGCTAAATGCATTGCTGATATCTAGGTAAACTAAATTTATAGCATTCCACTGATGTATCATTGTTTAGCTAGGTGGTGCAATGGATAGAGCACTGGGCCTGAAGTCAGGAAGGCTTATCTTGAAAGTCTTTTAAAATGAAATTGGAAGGTGGGAAGAGACAACAGATAAAACTAGAAAAGATCTTTCTAGATTTCTACTCAATTTGTTTTGCATTATTGGAAGTGGAGCTCTCACATTCAGAATTTAACATCATGGTAACTGATATTTAGCATGATGAAGTCAGAAGCTACACCAATGAAAGCAAAGATAAGAGGCAGTGGGACCAGTATAAATCTATATAGAAAAGGTTCATACTGGAAGTGACATAATTTGGACGAGGGTAAGGGAATGAATGATTCGCACATATCTAAAAGAGATACCAAATGCCTTGAAAAAAATCATGGTGTAATTTTATCAAAAAGGGTGGGGTTAGAGGGGGAGCACTCAACTGAAGAAATATCAGTGACTCCCCTCTAAGATAGCTGACTGAATGGAGGCAGAACACCTAGCTCCTAAATACACCCTTCAGAAAAACAAAACTAAAAATAGTAGCAGACTCAATAATGATGAATAAATACAATGACAAACTACAAGAGAAGACTTCTTCCACTCTAGAAGAGAAAAAAAATCATCCAGAAGGCCACAGACAATAGGAAAGGGGCAAGGGGACCAGCAAAGAAAGCCCTAAAATAGGTAAACAAGCAGTTGGTCTCCCAACGGTACCAGAGATCAATTAGAGACATAGGTAGCCTGCAAGGCTCTGTGTCCCAATTCAGTAGGAAGGGAAGGTTCTCATGAGGAAGCCTATGGGTAGTCAGAAAATCCCAGAGTACAGAAACAATGAATTAACCTCAGTTATACTCAGAGTAGGACATGCCTGGTGCCAGGAGTTTTTAAGATGCTTGTCACTATGCTGAGATGCCATAGAGGGCCCTGAATATCCAGAGCTCTGAATCTCAAAGGATATGGGCAAGGGGGGAGGGAGGTAGAGATCAACACATGAATGCAAGTGATCTACACTGAGACTAAGTACAGACTACTATTCTACCCAAAAGTATAACAAGGGACAGAATCAGGTTCTGGCACAAAGTCCCAATTCAGGAACTAAAGTCCAAGAGATAATCAAATAGAAGACAAAGATCACTATAAACACTTATAATCAGTCCAAAGATACACAATAATCCAACCTAGAAGGACAGAATTCTATAACAACTGTAATCACAGACACAAAGGAAGACGGACATATTCCACAGACTATGAATACCTAGAAGAAATGAAGCTAGATATAAAAAAACTGAAATAAAATCTTGAAGGAAAGAACTGGAAGGAGGATAAGTGGCTTAGGAAAAAATGTGGTTAATTTTACCCTAGTAAAGGACTCCTTGAAAATTAGAATAGATCTAACAGAAATCAATGACTATGAAACAGAAAGAAATATAAGGAAAAAAATAAAAAAGATTGAAAAACAGAAGAAAAGGTAAGAAAATGTTATAAAAAAAAAAACCCAAGTGATTTAGAAAACATGACAAGGAGATTTAAGAATTGGAATAGCTAAAATCCAGAATTTTCATTTTAAAAAAATGACACAAGTATCCAGAAAGGAGGAGTTCAAGTAACAAAGAATCAAGGATCACACAAGACCTGGTAGCTTCATTCACAAATGAGAGATTTTGGAATATCACATTCTAGGAAGAGAGATAGGCTTATAACCAAAAATAATTTATCATGAAAAACTAAGTCTAATCCTACAGTGGGGAAAAACTGATCTTTAATACAGTGACCTACTTTCAAGAATTTCTGGTGAAATTGCTATAGCTGAGTAAGTAATCTAAAATACAAATGCATGAGTTAAGAGAAATCAAAAAGGTAAGTTTATTGGAACAATTGGAAGAGGCTATATGATAATTTAGTGTTAATATTCTCATGAGAGAAGAAACAAGAATCCCTTCAAAACCTTAAAAATAAGAAAAAAAACAGAGGTCCTGGGGGGTAGATTAGTTCTTTTCTAAAGATTTTAAATGGGAAAAGAGAAAGAAGAATAAAAGTACTACAGTAGTGTGGAAAGAAGAAAGAATGGGATAGAACTTGCTATTTTTCATAATTAGAAGTATAACAAGAAAAGTATAGAAATATAGAGGAAGACATCAGTATCAAATAAGTCTGACTTTTATGTGAAACAAAGGAGGGATGAATACAGATAATACTAGAAAACTAAATTTATTTTAACAAATGGAATTGAATGATGATGTGGTGCTAACATTTTATGGGGAGAGGGAGAAGAAATAAACATCTCAGGATCTTAATGACTTCAAAGGCAATTGCCCTATAGAGGCGAATCCCCCTAGTGATAAGGTGACTAGACTAACCAAATTCTCACCATAGGAGTGCTAGGATTTGGGAAGACCATTAATGACAACCCTAGATACAACAAATGGAGATATATCAAGAGGACAACCATTCAAGTCAAGGTACAGTGCATTAAAACTCATGAGGCAATGGGATAAACTACAAATTCCCTGTGGCAAAAGGCCTTTACTTCCATAACTATTTTCATCCCCCTGCAAGTGGGTTGAGAAATCTGCCAAAGAAAATTTCTCATTTGTATCTACCTTTAGCCTTTGGTAGAAGTGTGAAGAATTAGTCGTTTTATTTAAAATGTGTTTTTGTCTTGTCTTCCAACAAATGTCAAAGTGTTGCTGGCCAATTGGGAAACATGGCAAAATCAACATGTATCAGATCTATGTGCCTCTGAAGAAGAATAGAAAGCTAGTATTTTCCAATGGGAAACACATAGCTAGGCAGATGTATGCCTCTCTCAGAGAGTACAAATACTCTGTACCAGTCAGTTTCTGGCAGTTAATTTGCATTCTTGCAATCTTGGGGAGGTTAGCATGTAACTTACAGGTCTGTAAGCCCTTCATAAGGGATTTCTTTTGATTCTCCGGAGGAGAGCAAACTGATTCCTATGTAACAATCTACTTTCGCCATCTCTGCACAAAGAAAGGATTATACAGAGAGTGGTTAAGAAAGGAAGTTCTGTTGGCACCACTCAGATGCTGAGGCTTTTGTTTTGTAAATTTGGTCAAGACTAAAGAGAAGAAAATTATACCAGCAAAGACGGTTTTCCAAAAACTTCATCTACAGTATTGTTAAGATCTACTCCAGTCCCAGGGAAATCAGCAATGATCATAACTTCCATGTGCTCTCACTTTTAGGGGGAGGAATGTAATTATACTGTATTAACTGGAAAAAAACGCCCACTCCTGCCTGTTTGCAGAGGATTACTCTGGAACACCGTCACAAAACAAAGGACAGGTACTAAAATTCCTGACCCTGCTAGGCCCCTAGATGAGTCAGGAATTAAAGCAGATAATTGCCCAGTCTGCTTCACTTCTGAAGAGGCAGTTCAGAATAAACCTTCCAACAACAAATGACTGACCAGAGCCACCCTCAACTGTGTCTAGTTAGCATTCAACATCAATTAATAATGGACAGTGCTGGCACAAAGTTTCAGAACTGATGCAAGAAAAAAGGCCGTCTTTATTCCAATAGAAAACACCTTAAAACTCATACTGATAGAGGAAAAGATGGCCTGAGACATATTATTCAGACAGGAAAGAGGGAAGACATCTGGCAGAGAGAAAAGTGAAATGTTTAGTTGACTGCAAAGCTCCTGGGCTAATTTAGGAGAAAGAAGGGTAGGGCAAATAAAGAAATCAAAAAGTGCCATCAAACCTTTAAAATGTGTGTAATGCTTCACAAAGTATTTTCACATTCATTCTGATTAGAGCTTCTTCATAGCCATGTGAGGTGGGTAAGTTCCATCATCATTCCCATTTTACAAGTGAATGAAATTTGGCTCAGAGATATTAAGAGACTTACAAGAAATAGCAAAGTCAGGACTAGAACTCAGGGCTCCAGCCTCCATTGGTAGTACTTTATGATACTGCCTCTCTCTACTGATGGGGGAATGTTGACACTGGGGATGTTAAACCTGGAGAAAAGACTGGGAGGTGAGTGGGAAAGGGGGGGAATGTATGAGTTATTTTCAAGAATTTGAAATGTCATGTGGAAGCAGGATGTAATTGATCTGTTTGGTCCCAAAGAACAGAACCAGGAGCCACAGGTAGAAGCTATAAAAAGGCAGATTTAAACCTAATATTAGAGGAAACTTCCTAAAAATAGAGCTATAAGTGGAATGAAATGACACAGGCAGGAGATAACGCCTTAATAGAGGCCTTCAAGCAGAGGCTGGATGACTGCAGGTAGGTAGTAGCAAGTCTGTTTTTCAGATAGGGAATGCACTGAATGACCATTGAGGTTCTCTGAAATTCACTCCTCTCTCACCTTTAAACTCAGCTGGCAATTTCCTTCCCCTTATTTCGGAAATCAAGTCACCTGAAATATCCAATAAAATTCCAAGGCAGTACCTACCCAGCATTTAAATTGTTTAATACAGTCAATTCTACTGTCAAAATACCTAGACTATTCCTTCCCATATTCATAGAAATGGAGGAGTAGAGCTAAGGAAGGAGGGAAGGATAGGCTATCTAACATCAGTAGCTGGAGTCTGTTCTGGGTCTAGCATCCAAACTAGCTGATGTAGTCATGAAAGCAGTGAAGTTTCTCACTATTCAATTCAGTGGGAGGGAAAGGCCAACTGGTGATCTGGCTGTATTCATCAGTGATTTCACAGAATTGATCAGTCATTTTCTCAAAACT
Source organism: Gymnobelideus leadbeateri (assembly GCA_011680675.1). Lineage (NCBI taxonomy): Eukaryota > Metazoa > Chordata > Mammalia > Diprotodontia > Petauridae > Gymnobelideus > Gymnobelideus leadbeateri. The sequence goes on from WOXC01002823.1 coordinate 276,490, forward strand.
ATCTCTGCCATAACCTTGTATAGACAGTCTAAAGCTCCTACTATCCGTACAAAGTAAAGACTTTGGATAAGAATTAAGATATAGGCAGAGCCAGTGTAAACATCCTTTGCCCCCAACTCTTCACGCAGACCCTGCTTTCACACTGTCCCCCAAATCCCAGGGCTGTCTTTTCTGGTCAAGGCTCCAGGCCCCTGCCCCAGCCCCCGCCCCCTATTCAACCAAGGCTCAACCATCTGGCCTATTGAAATGTCCCTGTCCTGTACTTAATTCCCTCAGGGTTAGGATCTGCGCCTTCCCAGGTGACAGGCCATCTGATACTCTAACCAGGAATGGGCTCTAGGGAGACACCCCCCTCCTCTGCCTAGGCAACAGGTAATACTTTAGTAAGGTTCTTCTGGAGACTACCCACTCCTCCTTTGTTAGCTAATCCAAAGGAGTGGGAGTTTCTAGTCAGTTCTGGGGGTATGGCTTCATCATGGCAGGCTAAGGCAGGGCAGGAAAGAGAGACCAGAATTCAGGGGCAGGTGAGGCCTTTACTGCCCTTTCAAAGCACTGCAGAGGCAGCCACTCACTATATTCCACTATACAAAGGGCTAGCCCAGGCCATATGTTCCATTCCGTACATGGCTGCACACTGGTTGCTGTTGTTGTTCCATCACCAGCAGATCCTTTGCATTTTGCATTCTGGCCTATAGTTTTTCTTAGCCTAATTTACATAGTATAGGAGCAGGGCTAAATGTCAGAAAAAGAAACTGGCCAGGTATTTACCATGTACTTTATAACCCAAATCACACAGACACACAAAAAGGATCCTTTCAAAATTGCATGTTAAAATAGCTGTCTTGACTGTAATTCTCAGTAGGCATCTGTATTTTAATCAGTCTGTTTTCAACCTCTGAGGATGAACTGGTATCTAATTAACTCTTTGTACCTGTTTGCCCTTCCAAGAGTGCTCAGGAGAATCAAGTTATGTCCCTTACTATATCCCCCCCAGGCAGATTTAAACCTAATATTAGAGGAAACTTCCTAAGTTAAGACCTGGTTGAAAGCATGGCTTGAGGAAATTAATGGCTAATCTTATCTGCATGAGGACTTCCTTAGGATACTGGGTGACATTCAAGGATGAAGCTTACTCTGGTCCCACAGCCCCTGAAAATAAATCACATTTCTGTTGGCTTGAAATGCTAAAGCCTTCTCACCTACCCCTCCCTGACAATCAATGTCTCCCTCATTTTGCTGAGGCATTATAAAAATGAAACCAAAATGACCACAAAAGCAGCTCACCCATGGCAAGTCTTTCTGTCATGCAGGTTTTCCTGATTTCTAGGCTGACTCTCTACCATGCCATACTGTTTCACTGTTCCAATCCATCCTACACATAGCTGCCAAAGTGATATTCCTAAAGCACGTCTGTGTGTGCCCCACCAGTGGCTCTCTGTTGCTTCTAGGACAAACTTCTATGTTTGGCACTTAAAGTCCTCCACAAACAAAATCAGGGGTCAAACAAGGATGCCCATCATCACCACAATTACTTAATATTGTTCTAGAAAGTCTGGCTGTAGCAGTAAGACAAGAAAAAGAAATTGAATAAATTAGAATAGGCATTGAGGAAACAAAACTATTACTCTTTGTAGATGATACGATGGTATACTTAGAAAATCAACTAAAAATTAGTTGAAATAATTAATAATTCCAGCAAAAGTGCAGGATATGAAATAAACTCATAAATAATCAGCATTTATGTGTATTACCAGTAAAACCTAGCAGTGAGAAATAGAAAGAGAAATTCCATTTTTAACTGAAAACAATATAAAATACTTAGGAGTCTACCTGCCAAGACAAAACCAGGAATTATATGAATACGATTACAAATCACTTTTCATACAAATAAAATCACACCTAAACATCTAGAGAAATATTACTCATGGGTAGATATGTTGAGCCACTATAATAAAAATAACAATTCTACCTAAATTAATTTACTCATTCAGAGTCATACCAACCAAACTACCAACAAACTATTTTACAGAGCTAGAAAAAAGAATAATAAAATTCATCTGGAAGAACTAAAGATTAAGAATATCAAAGGAAGGGGTGGCTAGGTGGCACAGTGAATAGAGCACCAGCCCTGGAGTCAGGAAGACCTGAGTTCAAATCCGGCCTCAGATACTTAACACTTACTAACCATGTGACCTTGGGTAAGTCACAATCCCAACTGCCCTACCCTCCCTCCTCCAAAAAGCCCCCCCCAAAAAAAAAGAATATCAAGGGAATCAATAAAAAATGTTAAGGAAGGTGGCTTAGTAGTACCACATCTCAAACTGTATATTACAAAGCAGTAATCATCAAAAATATCTGGTACCGGGGCGGCCAGATGGTGCAGTGAGTAGAGTGCCGGCCCTGGAGTCAGAAGGACCTGAGTTCGGATCTGGCCTCAGACACTTAACACAAAAACTAGCCGTGTGACCTTGGGCAAGTTACTTAACCCCAATTGCCCTTCAAAAAGCAAAAAAAAATCTGGTACTTGCTAGGAGTAGTACATGACCATGGCAATCTAGTGTTTGATAAACCCAGGGATTGAATATTTTGGGAAAATAACTCACTATTTGACTAAAATTGCTGGGAAAACTGGAAAGCAATTTGGCAGAGACTAGATATAGATTGACATCTCATACTATATTCAAGATAAGATCAAAATAGGTACATGATTTAGACATAAAGAGTGATATAATAAGCCAATTATGGGAGCATGGAATATTTTACCTCTCAGATTTATGGATAAGGAAAGAATGTATGATCAAACAAAAGACAGAGAGAATTACATAAAATGGATAATTTTGATAACATCAAATTGAAAAGGTTTTGCACAAACCAAATCAATGCAGCCAAGATTAGAAGGAAAGCAGAAAACCAGGAAAAAAATTCTAAGTTTTTCTGATAAAGGCCTCATTTCTCAAATATATTGAGAACTGAGTCAAATTTATAAGAACACAGGTCATTCCACAATTGATAAATGATCAAAGAATATGAACAGGCAGTTTTCAGATGAAGAAATCAATGTTATCTATAGTCATATGAAAAAATGCTCAAAATCACCACCGATTAGAGAAAGGAAAATTAAAACAACTCTGAGGAACCAGTCACAACTATCAGATTGGCTAATATGACAGAAAAGTTAAATGACAAATATTTGAGGGGATGTGGGAAAATTGTGATACTAATGTACTATTAGTGGACTTTTGAACTGATCCAACCACCCTGGAGGGCAATTTGGAACTATGGCCAAAGGGTTATAAAACTGTATCATACCCTTTGATCCAGCAATATACACATCTGTATCCCAAAGAGATCAAAGAAAAAAGGAAAACAACTTATATGTACAAAAATATTTATAGCAGCTCTTTTTGTGGTGGCAAAGAATTGGACACTGAGGAAATGCCTATCAGGGAATGGCTGAACAAGTTGTGGTATATGATTGTGATTGAATACTATTGTACTATAAAATATGATGAGCAGCCTAATTTCAGAAAAAACTGGAAAGACTTATATGACCTGATGCAAAGTGAAGTAAGTAGAACTAGGAGAACATTGGACACAGTAACAGCAACATTGTTTTATGATCAGCTGTGAATGACTTAGCTATTCTCAGCAATACAATGATCCAAGATAATTCTGAAGGACTTTGATGAAAAATGCTACTCACTTCCAGAGAAAGAATTGATGGAATCTGAAAGCAGATTGATACATACTTTTTTCTTTCTTTATTAATCTCTGTTTATTTGGTCTGTATTTTCTTTTGTAACATGGCTAATATAGAAATATATTTTGCATGACTGCACGTGTATAATCTATGGCAAATTTCTTGCCTTTTCAAGGAGGGGGGAGGGAAGGAGGGGAGGGGGAGAATTCAAAACTTTCTTTCAAAGAATATTAAAAATTTTGTTTACATGTAATTGAGTGGAAAAAAATAAAGATTAAATGTAAGAAAAAATGTTCTCTACAATCTGGTTCTACCTTTCCAAGCTTTTTATATATTATTCTCCTTTCACATACTCTATGGTTCAACCAAACTGGTCTACTTGCTATTCTCTGTACACATTCCATCTCCCATCCCTGTGTCTTCTTACAGGCAGTTATCTTGTGCCTGGAATATTATTCCTTCTCCCTTCTTAGAATACTACTTTTCTTCTAATCCTATTTCCAATACCACCTCCTAGAGGAAGTCTTTCCTAACCCCTCCTCCCACTATCAGTGTCCACTAGAAATTATTTTGTAGATATTTTATCTAAACTTAAATGTGTATGAACTGAGTTCCCCACAGAATGTAAGCTCTCTGAAGACTGGGACTGAGTTGTTTTTTGTCTTTGTGTCCCCAGCACCTGGCATGGAGCACACAGAGTAGGTACTCAAATGCCAAGCATCTATATGGTGTATTCCTTACTCTGAGGCCAGCTGTCTAACTACTCTGCCAAGCTGCTTCTCCTTAATGTTAGGACTGAATATGGCCAATAATAGTATCTGACATTTCTCTGGATTATAAAGTGCTTCACATACATTCTCTCATTTGAGCCTCACAACATTATGAGGCAGGAACTAAAGGTATTTTTTTTAACTAAAGGTCTTTTTATCCCCCTTTTACAGAGAAGGAAAGTAGGGCATGGGGTAGAATATAAACTCCTTGAAGGGAGCAGTCATTTTTTCTTTTTATCCCCAATACGAGTACAAAGCTCAGCACATATCAGGTGCTTAACACATACTTGTTAAATCAAACTGAAGTGATTTGCCCTTAGTTGCACTGCTAGGAAGTGTAAGAGGATGATCTGAACCCTTACCAGTAGGCAAGACTGCCTCTCACATAAAATCATGCTTAAGAGTGGAGAAAGAAACACTGAAATGGTCGTGTAGGATCAGAAAAAACAGCGCTATGGTGATGAACCAAGAATGAGAGAGAACAGATAGACAAAGAAATTGGTTGCCCACTGGCACCTAGAAAAGCACATATAAGCACAGGACTTTCACAGAAAATTAACTCCTTTTGAAATCTTTGAATGATGGCTATATATGTTGATGAAGTATCAGAAGTCACTACCTTTTTTCTAGAAACAAAAAAAAAGCATTGGACATGGAGATATCAAATGAGATCTATAATGCAATGATGCTCTATCACATCTACTTTTATGGCAGTGGTTCTCACACGTTTTTGGTCTACTTTACCAAGCAAACTATCCTGCAAGGTTATTCACCCATTTAGGTTAAAAACTGTTTCAATTTAAAATCTCGGACTAGTATTACTTTTCATAAGGTGTGAACACCACCAAAATATGGAGAGTAGCAGGTTGGGGATAAAAGGCAAGGATCTAAGACCATAAATCAAATGTATATCAAAAGCCTGAGGCCTAATATAGAATTTTCCAGGATGTAAGTACAGATACCCTCTTCTCTCTACGTTTTTGGGACACTATTCTCCTGGTTTTCCTCCAACTACCTGACTGCTCCTTTTAAGTCTCCTTTGCTGAATCCTCCTCTAAATCACATTCTCTAACTATAGGTGCCCCTTGGAGTCCTGTCCTGGGCCCTCTTCTTCTCCCTCTATACTTGGTGATCGCATCAGCTCCTATGGATTTAAGTAACATCTCTATGCTGATCAATCTTAAATCTACCTATCCTACTCTAATCTCTCTGCTGATATCCAGTCTCACATCTCCAATTTCGTACTGGACATCTTAATTTTTATCTCTCACTGTGCCTAGCACAGTGCTACCTGTTTAGTTTTTACCTAGTAAATACTTAACTGAACACATGATTTGGGGATGAAATAGAGCAAGATGGATGGTTATAAATTCTCATTTAGCATGCCGAAACTTGTCAATGCCTTGCCCCAAAGGGTAGGAGCAGTGTAAGTAAATTATTCAGTGTTCTAGGAATGGCAGCTGTAAACTGATATGGTAAGCATCCTTCAACTTTGTTCCTGATCCTGTCTGGGTGAGAACCAGTGAGAGCTAGGTCTCATTTATGCCTTATGTGATAGGTAGCATGGGTAATGAAGGGAACACTGGACTTGGAGTTATAGAAGTCCTACGTTAAAATTTCAACTTCTTATTAGTTCTGTGACAGTGAGTAAGTCACTGGAGCACTCTGAGACTTAGGTACCTCCCTAATAATCATCTCCTAAATTAGATGGGCTAAGAACCTTCCTCAAGGAAAATAAAAGTTTCTTTGACATATTGGTTAATAATTGTTAATTCTTGCCAAATATTTGGGGTCTTTGGTGTGAAGGGTGGCAGGGCTAAAATAAGAGTTCTCAAAGGGGTCTATAGAGCCACTGATGGTCCACAGAAGTCTCTTTAGGTGGCCTGTAGACTGGTCTCTTGGTATATTAATATTTAGAACCTGTAAGGATCTATACTTTGGTTCACGAGTTGAATCACTAATTTCTTTTTTTTTATTTAAACAAATGCTTTATTAACTCCTGTTTTACATCATTCATTTCCGCCATATTTTGAGTTACAGTTTTTTTCCCTGTTTTTCCCCTACCCACCACCCCAGAATAGCAGTCCCACAAAATATCGCTTCCTCCATCCTGCTCTCTCCCATATCTTCTCCCTTACCCACTTTGACTTTTCCATTAGAGCAAGGTGAATCTCTGTGCCCCGATGCCTGTACATCTCATCTCCCAATTACATGCAAAAGAGTATTGATAATAGTGTTTATATATATTTGAAACATTTAATTTTAAGACCTCAAATTTCAGATCCATTTCCTTCCTCCCTTGTCACCCATTGCCTCTGGGAAGATAAGTAATTCAGTATATGTTTTACATGTATAACTATGCAAAACATTGCCATAGTAGTTATATTGTACAAGGCTGCTTATAATTCCCTCCTACCCATCCCACCCCTGACCTGGTCCATTCCCTACTTGATCCTGTCCCTCTTCTATAGTGGGTACTTCCAACCTCCCCTCCCCCCAAGAATGCCCTCCCATCCATCATCCTCCCTCTCATCCCCCTTCCCCCTATTCTGCTGCAGGTTGAGATATCCCATTTAGTATGTATGTCATTCTCTCCCTGAACCAAATTCAATGAGAATGTGGTTTTGCCTTTTTGCCTTCCTATTCTTCCCCTCCCCTGCAGCCACTTCCCCTTGCTTCTTCTACATGAGATAGTTTACCCTACCCCGTCTCTCCCCGTCCCCTCTTGCCACTTTCCTCTCTCACCTCATAATTTCACCCCTTAGGTATCATCCCTTCCCAACAAATTCAACCTATGCCCTCTATCCATGTATAACTGTAAACATATATACACACATTCACATATGTATTCATGTGATCATATACCCTTCTTCCATTATTTTCATACTGAGAAAAGTTTCATCAGTCACAGTTATTGTTTTTCCATGTAGGAATGTAAATAGGTTAACTTTGATAAGTTCCTTTTGATTTCTTTTCCCTGATTACCTTCTCAGGTATCTCTTGCTTCTTGTGTCTGGATGTCAAATTTTCTATTCAATTCTGGTTTTTTCCTCAAGAATGCTTGGAAGTCCTCCATTCCACTGAATGACCATATTTTCCCCTGAAACAAAATACTCAGTTTTGCTGGGTAGGTGACCCTTGGGTTCATTCCCAGTTCTTTTGCCCTCTGGAATATCCTATTCCATGCCCTTCGATCCCTCAGTGTAGAAGCTGCCAGGTCCTGGGCTATTCTGATTGTGTTTCCACAATATTGAAATTGTTTCTTCCTGCCTGCTTGTAGTATTTTCTCCTTGATCTGGGCATTCTGGAACCTGGCTATAATATTCCTGGGAGTTTTCTTTTTGGGATCTTTTTCAGGAGGTGATCTCTGGATTCTTTCAACCTCTATTTCACCCTCTGGGTCTAAAACATCAGGGCAATTTTCCTTGAGAATTTCTTGAAGGGTGATTTCTAGGTTCTTTCTTTGATCATGGCTTTCAGGTAGTCCAATAATTTTTAAATTGTCTCTCCTGGATCTATTTTCCAGGTCAGTGGTTTTTCCCATGAGATATTTCACATTGCCTTCTAATCTTTCATTTGTTTAGATCTGCTTAACAGCATCTTGATTTCTCATAAAGTCATTAGCTTCCATTTGCTCCAGTCTAACTTTGAAGGAATGAATCTCCTCAGTGAGCTTTTGAGATTCTTTTTCCATCTGGCAAATTCGACTTTTTAAGGCATTCTTCTCCTCATTGCCCTTTTGGGCCTCCTTTGCCATTTGAGTTAGTCTATTTTTAAGGTGTTGTTTTCCTCAGTCAGGCTGTTGACCCCCATTTCATACTTTTCCTGGATTCTTCTCATTTCTCTTCCCAGTTTTTCTCTACTTCTCTTATTTGATTTTTAGAGTCCTTCTTAAGGTCCTCTATGGCCTGTAACCCGCTCATATTTTCCTTTGGGGCTTTTGGAGCAGGATTTCTGACCTCACAGTCCTCTGACTGTTCCATGCTTCGATCCTCTTTGCCCCCCAAATAGGAGTCTAAGGTTGCATTTTTCTGTTTATTTTGTTTCCTTTGCCTTGGCATGATGCCACTTAATTACTTGACCTTTGGGCTTGTTGCCACAGTAGAACTCTGCCACCAGCCAGGGGAGCTTCGTCCTGAATGTGTGGGGGGGCAACTTCCATTTCTGGCAAGCTGGAAACCAGCCCCACGACCTCCCCCCCAGATCACAATCCAGATCCAGGGAGGTTAAAGCAGGAGCGATTACCCCCCCAAGACTGATCGCTGGATCTCCCTACAGTTCACAGGCCAGGAGCTGGAGCCGCCACTGAAAACTGCAAAATGGCGTGTCTCCTCAGTGGCTTCTAGCCCCCAGGGGAGGAAGCCAACACGTTCCCCAAATACTGGTCCCAAAGTCCATAGGGCACTAACCTCTCACTTTGTCCTAGGCATGTCTGTGTTGACCATTCTGGAATCTCCACAGCTACTGGTGTTCTGGGGTCCCTCCGGCCAGCTGCTGGCCCTGCCGCCCTGGGGCTAAAACCGCGGGACCTGGGCTCAGCTCTCCACTCTGCGCTGCCGGCTCCCAAAGCGCTGCGCTGGCCCTTCCTGCAGGGCTGCTGGGCTGTCCTCAGTGGGAGGTTAGCTTCTCTGTGTCGTTCTTTGGGTGCTGGGGCTCCAGAAGTTGTTCAGAGTCCCCTTTTACATAGTATGGAGGTAGTCTGGGGTGAGAGAGCCTTGGAGGTGCTGTTTCTACTCCCGAATCACTAATTTCTTAATGGTTCCTTTGTTGGTCTCTTTCGGGATTTACTTACCAAGAGCTACTGCTCAGGCTCTGCCCTTGAATTCCTTTTGGAAGCCAGGTGCAGCTAAATAGCTGCTCCCTGACGTAGGGCTGAGACTAAATCTCCTAGCATTGACTCCTGCATCAGGGGAAGCATAGACAGGTTCAGAAAGTAGGAAAAGCATGTACATGCTTCAAGATTTATATTTTCCGGAAATTGGGGTATGTGCCAGTCCTTCCAGGGCCAATGAAAAGGCACAAAAAAGGGGAGCTGCATGTGAGGCCACTATCAATGCATTACAGAATATACAGAGAGGAGTAAAGTATGAGAATGGGTCAGGTTGTGAAGTCTTAAATGCCTAACAGAAGACTTTATATTTGATCCTAGAGGAAGTAGGGAGCCACTGGAACTCACTGAGCAGAGGAATGACATGTTCAGAAATATGTTTAGAGAAAATAGTAACAATAATAACTAACATTTATATACAGCCCCTACTATGTGTCAAGCACCATGATAAGTGCTTTACAAATATTATCCTTGGGGTGGCTAGGTGGCACATTGAATAGAACACTAGCCCTGGAGTCAGGAGGACCTGAGTTGAAATCTGACCTCAGACACTTAACACAAAAACTAGCCATGTGACCTTGGGCAAGTCACTTAACCCCAATTGCCCTGCTCTTCCCCTCTCCAAAAAAAGCAAAAATTATCCTCACAAAACCCTGGGAGGCAGGTGATATTATGAGCCCCATTTTATAGATGAGAAAACTGAGGAATAAAAGATGATTCCATATAGCCATTAATTTCTTTAGGCCATACTGTCAGCCAGGTGTTAACACTGGAGAAATAGCATTAAGTATAAAACAGACATAAAGTAATTCTCCTGGTGACCTTATGTCAAGCAAGTAGGTACAAAGAATATCTATTATGTAGTGGGTGTTATGCTAAGCACTTTACAAATATTATCTCATTGGATCCTCATAACAGGGTGCTCTTATTTTTATAGATTTTTTTACATTTTACAGATCAGGAAACTGAGGCAGACGGAAGTAAGTGATTTGCCCTGGGTCACCCAGTTACACAGTATATGATGTTGAATTTGAACTCAGGCCTTCCTGACTCAAGGCCCGCAGGTTCTATCTAATGCACCATTTTGCTGCCTCAAAAATCATCTTGGAAAGTTCACCTTGAAATCTCGGTGGAGTAGAAACTGAAGTGGGGAGAGACTTGAAGTAGGAAGACCAAGCTATTGCAGTCACTCAGGTGAGAAGTGATAAGAGCCTAAACTCAGATGGAGGCTATGCAAGAGGAAAGAAAGGGACATAAATGAGAAAGGTTGTGATGGCAGAAATGACAAGATTTGACAACAGTGTAGATAGGTGGGTGAGTGAGAAGCAGAGGATGACATTGAAGCTGGCAGCCAAGTGACTAGGAGGACGGGGTGTCCTCAGCACCCCCCTCCACCTTTCATCAACTTCCTCCTCCCTTGTCTTCTATGACACTGCTCTCTCCTGCTTCTCTTCCTGTCCCCTGAGCACTTCTAAATCTCTTTTGTTGGTTTATCCTGCTCTTCCAGCCCCCTAAGTATGAAGGTCCTGACATTTCTTCCTACACTCTTTCCCTCCATGACTCCATCCAATCCTAGGGCTTCACCTATCATTGTCTACGTGGACAACTTTCAATTTTCTGTCTCTGGTCTTTCAGATACATTTTGGAAGGTGAGCATTCTTTCAGCCCCTCAAACTCCCTCCATGGCCTCAAAAACTTCCCTTTCCTCAAAGTTCCCTGTTTCTACTGATGCCACCATCATCTTCTCAACTAGCCAGGCTTCTATTCTCACAGTCATCTTTGACTTTTCCCATTCCCTCGACCCTCACATCCAGGTGCCAAATCTTAGAGAGTCTAACTTCACATGTCACATCCATCCCCTCTTTGCTCCCAATGGAATCAGCTTAGATCGGTCCCTTCTTGCCTCATGCTTGTATTATTGTAAGAGCCTCCCAAATTATTTCCCCTGCCTCTGGTATCTCCCCCTTTTCAATTTATCCATCCAGCTGCCAAAATCATGTTCCTAATGTCCAGGCATGATCACATCACCACTACTTAAAATCCTTCATTAACTAATTGCCCCTAGGATAAAATACAAATTCATTAGCCAGGCACTAAAGGGCTTCCACCACTGGCTTCCAACCTATTTATTTCCCAGTCTTATTTCACTATAATCTCTTTCAGTCACCCTACAATCTAACCAAACTGCATTATCAGCTATTCCCCAGTCTTGACCTGTCCTTTCCTATTTTCCTTAATTTTCACAGGCTATTTCCCAAGATAGAAACAATTCCCTCCACATTTCCAAGTTGTTGAAATCCTCTTAAATTCCAGCTTAGGTGCCAGTCCTTGATGAAACTTTCCCCAGTCTCTCCCCAATCACCTTTACCTTCCCCCCTCCACAAGTGATCTCACTCTCCTCAAGTCACTCCACCTTCTCTTACCTTTTCTTTTTCTATATGTCTTATTTCCCTTATTAGATTATTAGCTTCACAGCTACAACTGTTTTCATCAAGGTCTTCATATCTTCAGCAACTAGTGCCGTGCCTGGAAATGAACAGTCACTTATAAAGCCTTGTTGAAATCAATTGTTTTCTCATCTGTTTATTGAACTGAATGGGTTTTCATCTTTTTATCACTAAGCCTTGCTCAGTGTCCTACAGGTAGAAGATATTTAATATTGACCATATATATATAAAGACACATGGCAATAAGATATTACGTAGGATATACATGAAAGGAATTTTTTTTCTTTGCAGACAATAATAAATGTACACTTAAGTAATTTGTTTAAAATCACTCTAGGTGTAATGGAAAAATAGAGTCAAATAGAGATTTAAATCATTAAAGACAGGTCATATATCTAACTGTCTTTCTTGGCCTTTCCTAGAAAAGGCAGATATGGACACTGGGAGATCCTGTCCACACAAAGGCTTATTCCTAGTCCTTCTGCACTGTCCACTACTAGTAGACTGCATTTAAAAGGTACACTATGGGCAAAAAAGACAGGCATAGTATTTAGATTTCATTCGCTAGCATTGAGAACTTGAAACTTCAGTTGTGTCCTTCCTACAATCTGCTTTTCCTATTACTATTCTAGCTACCTGCTTACAAACTATTTAATCTCGAACTGTTACTGGTTTAGTAGATAACACAGTTTTAATTTATTTGCTAAAACACTTGGCCTCTCAAACCCTTACCACCAGTTATTTACACACTATTGTTAAAACACAATGCCTCTGCTCTGTGATAGAAGCTTCAGTCGAAAATGGATTTGTGTTATCTAGGCTTTATGGTGGCTTATAACAGTGATTATTTCTTATCGGTTCCTTTTCTCCTATCAATCCTAATCAGAAAGGAGACTTGGGCAAAGGAAACCTAGGACCCTGCCTTGCCAGTAAAAAATGGAGTTGAATGCCTAGTCTCTTTGCAAACCTTAGTCAGATCCAGTGTTCTAACCTCTTCTCCCAGGAAGTCTCCTTCCTAATCTTCCCAGTTAGTAGAAAGAATGCTAGGTCCAGAGAAGGAACACTTGGGCTCAGAACTCATCTCTGGCATTGAGATGCCATGGAAAAGATTATTTTCCTCTTTGAGCCTAAATTTCTCCATCTAACATGGGAAGACTACACCTCACAGGATTATTATGAAGTTCAAATGAGATAATATTTACAGTGTATTTTTGCACTAAAGCCCTATATAGATATAAATTATTACTATTCTAAGGCAGAAGAGATGAAATAGAGGTGGTAGACTGAAGTACAATCATCAGCAACATATTCCCAATCAATACTAAATCACTCCCTTGATAGCTATTCTGGAATCTTCCCTCATAGACCCTCACTAACATATTCCCTAACTTTTAGTTCAGTGCCACCTTCTAGCCTCCCCAGTTACTCTCATATCTGACTCATTCTTGTCCTAAACTCAACAACTTATCGGAATCTAATTAAATAGCTCCCTTTGCTAATTTCTACTATATGACCTTCCACAATATGTCATTGTAACAGTACCAAGATGTCCCTGGGTTTCCCAAAGCTATGCCAAAGGAGGTAGGCAAGATGTGGCAGGTCATAAAAAGCTAGAAAGCATCATGTCTAGGCTTGGAACAGATGGTAAATTGGTTGTCTCAAGACCACCTACTTAAGTTTGGAGCTTACCATCAAAAGGCTGCTCACCAATTAAGATACAGAAGGGTTGAGATCTGTATTAGTGGAAGGAGCAACTAATGGGATGAAAGCACAGACCCTGGAAGTGATTACATAAGTTCAGACTAGCCTTACTCTTCAAGGTAAGAAACATTAAAACAAAGAAGTTTGTGGTGGAGCTCTTATTTTAGATTTATATTTAACACCAAAAATATGTCACAAAATTAGAGAATTTCACAATTGGAAAGAACCTCATGGGCTATGTACAGTCTAACCTGTACCTGAACAGGAATCCACACTACAACATCCCCACCAAGTGGTCATCCAGTCTCCTCTGGAAGAACTTAGTGAAAGGGAATCCACTACCTCCTAAGGTAAACTATGGCACACTGAAACAGATATCATTTTTTGGGAATTTTTCCTTACCTTAAGCCTATATCTACCTCTGCAAAGACTACCCATTAGTCATAGTTCTGCCTCCTAGGGCCAAGAAGAATAAAACTAATACTTTATCTGTATGACAACCTTTCAAATACTTGAACACAATTACCATGCCTCTCCCATCTCCTAAGTCAGCTCTAGGAATAAACATCCCTAGGTTCCTTCAGCAGATCCTCGTATGACATGGGAGTCAATCCTTGCATCATCATCCCAACACCCAATCATTCTGGCTTGACAATGTCTTTCATAAAAATCAACCAGGTAAGCAAGCATTTAACAAGTATCTACCATGTACAAGGCATTGTGTTAAACTATCTAAATCTAAAATGAATGTAATACTTAAGCAGAGTTCTGACTAGGACAGAATTAAAGTGCTCTCATGTTGGATAACATAAAGATTAAGATCATACTGGCTTTTTTGGACATACCAATGACTTTTTTTGTTTATTTAAAGATTTTTTAGTTATATCTTTCATTTTTGCATCATTTTTATTTCTTAAATATATCCCTTCCCCCATCATGACATAGAGAGGTATCCCTTGTTAAAAAGAATGAACTAAAAAGAAAAAAAGCATGATGCAATTAACCTATTCATTAACTAAGTTCACCATTTATCAATTATTCTACATCTGTAGTATTCTACCTCTGCAAATGGAGAGAGTTCTATTCTCACATCTTCTCCTCAGGGCCAGGATTGGTCATCACACCATATGACATAATTAACATGTATTAAGTGAATACTACATGCTAGGCACTGCTAAGTACTGAGGATACAAATAAGAAAAGGACAATTCTTACCCCAAGACAATTGGAATCTAATGGGGGACAACACAAAAAAGGATGATGAATAGAGGGGTGGTGTTCCCAGGCAGGAGCATAATGATGGTGGAGCTGAAACAAAGCAATAGGGCTGGAGGGAAATGAAGAAGTGACTGAACTTCTGGGCCTTCACTTTCACTTTCAATTTTTTTTTGCTGTTCTTTCCATTTATATCATCATGTAGACGCAGGTGGATAGAGCCTGGGCCTAGGGTCAGGAAGACATACTTCCTAGCTGTGTGATCCTGGGCAAGTCACTTAACCTCTGATTGCATGTTAAAGTGAATCCATTGGAGAAGGAAGTAGCAAACCACTCTAGTATCTTTGCCAAGACAACACCAAATAGAGTCACAAAAGGTCGGACACAACTTAAAAATGACTGAAAACAACGATCATGAAAATAATTTGGCTGGTTCTGCTTAAGTCACTTTGCATCAACTCATAATTTTTCCAAGTTTTTCCCAATATTTTTCATATTTGTTGCTTCTTATGGCACAGTGATATCCTATTGGTGCACTGCAATAGGCCAGTTGATGAGCATCAACTTTGCCTACAATTTTTTGCTACCACAAAAAGTGCTGCCATATGTATTTTGGCATATATGGAGCCATTATACCTTTGACATTCTGGGGCCACACATTTGGTAGTGAGGTTTTTGAATCAAAGTGTATGGACATTTTGGTCACTTAGTGTAATTCAAAAATTGCTTTCTAGAAAGTCTGAACCAATTCACAATTCCAACAACATTTAGTGTTCTTGTCTTTCCACAATCCTTCCAACACTGTCTAAAATTCCCATCTTTTGTCTTTTTTGTCAATTTGCTGAAGGTGAGATAAAATTTCAAGGCTGTTTTGATTTATATTGTTCTAATCATAATAACTTGGAGGAATGTTTGATATGGTTGTTAATGGTTTGCAATTCTTTTTCAAACTGTTCATATCCTTTGACCCATATATATTCAATGGGTCAGTAGATCTTGGGCTTATATTGTGTTAATTTCCTATAGATCTTGAATATGAGACCCTTGTCAGAGATTTGATACAAAAAATGCTCCTGATGGACATCTTTCTTTTTCATCCTGGCTATGTTCATTTTATTAGTGCAGAAGCTTTTTAATTTCATGTATTTGAAATTATTTTATCTTTCCCAATTATATCTATTCTTTTCTTGGTTAGGAATTTTCCCCATAGTGATAGCTGGGAAAGGTACTTCATCTGGCTGTCTTCTAATTTTTTTTATAATATGACCTTCAATATTCAAATTCTGTATCTATTTTGAGCTTATTGTGGTATATGCATACCATTAACATACTGAGAATGTAGTTCTGAAAACCAGCTTTCCCAAAATCTGAGGTATAAATCAGACTTCCCTCTTTTCTATCATAAATTCCAAGATGGAAAGGTCACTTTCTCCCAAGATTCCCATCTTTTGAAATTCAGAAACCAGTTCTTCCTTGTTAATTAAGATCAAATCCAAAACATATTTTCTCATAGCTTCCTCCACCTTTTTAGTAAAATTATCACAAAGGATGTCAAGAATTTCTCTGCTATTCTGTTCCTATCAGAGAAAGCCTGTAGCAGATATCCATATCGCTGAAGACTTCTATTGCTCCTTATATGGACAGTTTATTTGTTTCCTGAACCAGATTTCCTTCTTCTGTATAGACTGCACACTCCTAAGCCAACACTGCTCCTCTTTCTCTCTCCACTGATCCTAACTCCAATGTTTTCAAGAATGCTTTCCCCCCTTCAGTTTACACATTTCCTCACATGAGCCTCTTTTAAATATCTATTATCTATAGCTATCAGTAAAACTATTTTTTTGGGGAAAATATTCTTTTGAACTTTTTTATTCCTTTTGAATAAGACTTACCATTCCCTAGCAAGATTCCAGATATGGGTTCCAGTCCATCTAAGACTCAGTGATACCAAAGAGGTAGAATTTATCAGTTTGCTAATGTATGCCAAATTTACTTTGATCACTAGTTTTACTTGGGGAATTTGTGTAGAAACATCTGAAGTCATGGATTTTGCTGAGTACCCTGTCCTGTGTTGTAGTTGTTACTTTCCATGGTGTCTGGCTGAGTTTTGTTCCTTTTGCCTCTGTTATCTGCTTAAAAATCTTGATCAGATTTTCAGGACACTAAACAAATAGTTTTCCTGACTCTTAGTAAATGTACTCTATCCTTCCACATGATAGCCTTTCAAATACTTCAAGACATATCATATTCCCCCCAAGTCATCTCTTCTGTGGGCTAAACAACCCACTTCCTTCAACCAGTCCTCATGTGATATGATCTCAAGGTCTTTTCCCATCCTGGTCTTCTTCCTTTAGCTTATCATTGTCCTCTAAATTTTACCTTTTCTGGGCTAAACATTTCCAGTTCAAGTCTTCAGTCCTCCCCCTATCCTTGTTTCCCTCACAAACTGCTAAAGCTTCTGTCTCCAGAGAACTTACTTGCCAAATTCATAGCCATTTCTCAGCCCTTATGATCACAGACTAATATACATGTAGTTCTAACTCACACCCTTACAACATCACACTTCTGAAAAATGAGCATCAGGGCTCTAAGATAGAGAGCATTCAGATGCTTTATATCCCATGCAATGTGACACAACTCCCCTAAGAGACAGAACTTGTACTCTCTGAGACCTGCAAAAAGGCAGCTTCTCTGAGCTTCTCTTCCCTATTTCTTCTGGTACACAATGGGTTAAGTTGAATGTGCCTGCTGCTCCCAGGCTCAGTTCACAGAAGCCTATACAATGCTTTGCACACAATGTATGCTCAATAGCTGTTGACCATTGTGTGTAGATTCCATCTGCTCAGCTACCTCTCCGCCTCCAAATGACTTCTGGGTCAGTCAGGATTGGATCCCAGATATAGGAAAGATACAAGTGGAAAAGGTAGGGGTTCCTTTTTTAGGGGGTAAGGAGACAGAGCTACTACTTTGTTTCTCAAAAAATGCTGGAAAATACACAAGCACCACAATCCAAAGTACAAGACATCCACAAAGTACAAGCCATTTTCCAAAGTACAAATACCTCACTTAAGATCCTTCTTTCAAAAGATAGGTCCCAGCTGCAGGAAGAAGAGATCCCCTCTCTGTTTCTGTGGCAGCCAGAGAAAGGATTTCCTTTTGACCCTCCGGCCTGGGAAGCAGAAAAAGGAAGAGATGCTTCAGTTTCTCCATGAGGACTTTCCCAGAGCTGCAACTTGGAATTCATGATAGCTTTTGTGGGCTAACTTGGGAACCATATATGATATAATTTCTATAAGAAAATGTTTTCTGAGTTCCACATAACCAACTTCTCTTAAAAAGCAAGTTATTACGTGCTATAAGAAATGAGGAGCAGGGGGTGGCTACGTGATGCAGTGAACAGAGCACTGGCCCTGGAGTCAGAAGGACCTGAGTTCAAATGCGGCCTCAGACACTTAACACAAAAACTAGCTGTGTGACCTTGGGCAAGTCACTTAACCCCAATTGCCCTCCAAAAAGCAAAAAAAAAATGAGGAGCAGACGGACTTCATAATAACCTGGAGAGACATATAAATTGATGCTGAGGGAGAAGAGGAGAACCAGGAGACATCTGTACAGAATCACAGACACAACGTATGTGTGATGACTAACTTCAACAGACTGGGTCCCTCTCAGCAAGGTAAGGTTATAAGACAACTCCAAAAGACTCATGATGGAAAGAGATACCCACATCCAGAGAAAGAGATGTGGAGTCTGAATGCAGATTGAGACAAATTACTTGCTCTGTTTCTTTTTCTTGCTTTGTTTTGTTTCCTCTTTCCCACAGATCATTCTTTAGAACCTAATGATTAATGTGAAGATATTTGTAGATCCTATATTCAAGTACATGCTGCCATGATGGGGGTGGGGAGGGGAGGGAGGGGGAGAAAATTTGAAACTCAAGGGACTGTGGAACTGAATGCTATAAACTAAAAGTAAATAAACAAATCATTTTTTTTTAAAAAAAAGCAAGTTATTAAATTGGTGATTGTACAGAAAAAGGTAGCATGTATCTGATCTATCACAGAATTTTATAAATCTCATATGTGAAGAATATCACATCCAAGTTTTGAATATTCTTTCTAGAAAGGATTTTAAAGAATTGTGAATATGCTAATGATGGCTATTTGTTAATTTAGGATGTGAGTGACAGACAGATGACAATAATAGAGCTGATATTTATAAAGACCATTAAAGTTTATAAAGAATTTTGCACATGTTATTTCACTTGAAAGTCACAACAATCCTGTGAGGTATTATCTCAATTCCATAGAGAAGGAAACTGAGGTTATGGGACTTGCTAATAAGTTTCACTGGAAGAATTAAAATCTAGGTCTTCCTGACTAAGTATAGGTCGCTATCCATTATACCATAGTCTATCTCATAAAAGTTCAAAAGAGCTGTGATTTCACTGAGGTAAGTCCCCATTAGGCCTAAGTGGCTCCCACCATGCTCCTCCTAGAGCAGCTGAGATAAAAGATTCATCAGGGGTGGCTAGGTGGCACAGTAAATAGAACACCGGCCCTGAAGTCAGGAGGACCTAAGTTCAAATCTGACCTCAGACACTTAACACACACACACACACACACACACACACACACACACACACACACACACACAAACTAGCCATGTGACCTTGGGCAAGTCACTTAACCCCAATTGCCCTACCTTCCTCCGGGACAAAAGAATAAATAAATAAATTTTAAAAAGATTCATCAGCTGGTGGTCTGCCTTCTGGTGCACCTCTTTTCCAAGTTGTTCATCAGGTTATAACCATGCAGTTGGTCCTGTTAACTGAAGACTTTCCAACTTGGAAGAACTTAATAGAATTTATATTCCTTTTGGTGTTGCCTTCAAGACGTCAGGGTCACCTCCACACCACTGTGAGCCACATAAAGGAGAAACATCACAATAACTCATTGCAAAGTGAAAAACTCAGCCAGACAACAGGTTACTTTGTCTATGGGATACCAAATCATCAGTTTAATTTATTCCTCGCTCTACTGGTCAACTGACTGGTACTTTTCAAATAATGAAGATACAGTCTCAGTTTTCCCTTGAATAACTCTGCTTGCTGACAAACAACAAATTATACACAATGAAAAAGAGAAAAAAGGGATTGTATATGAAGCTATGAACAATTACTACATGCTAAGTACTGTTGCTTTTGGTACAGCTTAGAAATCTTTTAGGACTGAATTCTGCCAAAGAGGATGCACATAAAAAAATACATAAGGGGAAATCCAGATTTTTCTCTCTAAGTCAACAGTAGGAGATACCAGCTGTCTTTGGTCTCCCAGTTACATTCAGCTTTTTCATGGGCACTCCTCACCCTTGTAACAGATTGATAACAACAAAATACATTAAAATCTATTAACTGGGGCGGCTAGGTGGCACAGTGAGTAGAGCACTGGCCCTAGAGTCAGAAGGACCTGAGTTCGGATTTGGCCTCAGACACTTAACACACACAAACAAAAAAACCTAGCTGTGTGACCTTGGGCAAGTTACTTAACCTCAATTGCCCTCCAAAAAGCAAAAAAAAAATCTATTAACTACCTCCTACGTGCCAATGCTCTCAAGTTTTCTTCCTTCAAAATCTTCTGAGAACATCTATTTCTAAGTGCATCTCTTCACAAAATTATGAATTTAGAGCTAGAAGAACCTTGAAGGTCTGTTCATTCAACTTCATCATTTTACAGATGAGGAAACTGAAGCCCAGGGGACTTAGTGATTTGATGAAAGTCATAAGAGTAGAGAGCAACAGGGGTGGCTAGGTGGCGCAGTGAGTAGAGTGCCAGCCCTGGAGTCAGAAGGACCTGAGTTCAGATCTGGCCTCAGACACTTAACACACACAAACAAAAAAACCTAGCTGTGTGACCTTGGGCAAGTTACTTAACCCCAATTGCCCTCCAAAAAGCTAAAAAAAAGAGTAGAGAGCAACAGAGCCAGAATTTGTACCCAGGTCCTTTAACCCCATATCTAGCATTTGTTGAACTGCAATATTGTAGCTCCTTGTCCAGGAATGACTTTTTATTGTTCTCATCTATATTACATATTTCTGTCATAACAAACTTTCCAAGCCTGTGATTATGTGATTTGTTTGGGAGCTCTGATTGGGTATTGCTCTGGAAAATAATGGCTAGGATACTACTGGAATGAAAGGGAGTCTTTATATTCATCAAGAATATAACCTAGCTATGATCAATGTGATAACCAGTCACAACTCTAAAACATTGATGATGAATTACAATACTTCCAACCTCTGGCAGAGAAGTGATGGACTAGACTAGAGGTATAGAATGAGCCATAGATTTTCATACACGGTCAGTGCACAGATTTGTTTCATCTGGCTATACTTATTTGCCACAGGGGACTGATTATTTTGGGGAGTGGGGGAAAGGGATAGTAGTAATAGTGAAGCCAAAAAAAATAAGAAAAGGAATGTAAATGGAATATTTTTATTTTTACACTTTAATTTTACAAAATTAATTAATTATTTAATATATAGTTTTCAACATTCATTTCCACAAGATTTTGAGTTATATTTTTATCTCCCTGTCTTTCCCTTACCCTCACCCCAAAATAGCAAGCTTACTGAATACCCCTTCCCCCAATCTGTTCTCTCTTATATCCTCCCCCATCATCTCCCTAACTTTCTAGTAGGGCAAGATGGGTTTCTATACCCCAGTACCTATATATCTTATTTCCCAGTTGCATGCAAAAAAACAAATTTTTAAACATTTGTTTTTAAAACTTTGAGTTCCAGATTTTTTCTCTTCTTCCCTCCTCACCCAGCCCCACTGGGAAGATAAGCAATTCAATATAGGTTGTACATATGTAGTTACCCAAATAATTTCCATAGTACTTATATTGTGAAAGACTAACTATATTTCCCTCCATCCGATCCCACCCTCTACTTATTCTATTTTCTCCTTTGACCTATATACCTATATACCTCTATACCTTTTCAAACATGTTTGCTTCTAACTACCTTCTCCCCCAATCTGCCCTCCCTTCTATCATCCCCCCTTTTATCCCCTACCTCCCTATTTTCCCGTAGGGTAAGACACCCAATCGAGCATGTATGTTATTCTCTCCTTAAGCCAAATTCAATGAGAATCAGGTTGTCCCATTCCCTTTCACCTTTCTGCTCTTCCCTTCCATTGTAACAGTTTTCTCTTGCCTCTTTTATATGAGATAATTTACCCTAATCTGTCTCTTCCTTTCTCCTTCTCCCAATAAATTCCTTTCTCACCTCTTAATTTTATTTTTTAGATATCATCCCTTCATATTCAACTCATCCTGTGCCCTCTGACTATGTATACATGAACATACATATGCCCACACTCACATACATATTTATATACACATACACCCTCCTTTTCTTTTTCCTGTTTATCTTTTCATGCTTCTCTTGCTTCTTGTATTTGAAAGTAAAATTTTCTGTTCAGGTCTGTTTTTTTCATCAAGAATGTTTGAAAATCCTCTATTTCATTGAATGATCATATTTTCCCCTGTAGCATTAGACTCAGTTTTGCTGGGTAGGTGATTCTTGGTTTTAATCCTATCTCCTTTGACCTCTGGAATATCATATTCCAAGCCCTTTGATCCCTTAGTGTAGAAGCTGCTAGATCTTGTGTTACCCTGATTGTGTTTCCACAATACTCAAATTGTTTCTTCCTAACTTCTTATAATATTTTCTCCTTGACCTGGGAACTCTGGAATTTGGCTATGATATTCCTAGGAGTTTCCTTTTTGGGATCTTTTTCAAGAGGTAATCAGTGAATTCTTTCAATTTCTATTTTGCCCTCTTGTTCTAGAATATCAGGGAAATTTTGCTTGATAATTTCTTGAAAGATGGTATCTAAACTCTTTTTTTGATCATGGCTTTCAGGTAGTCTAATAATTGTTTAAATTATTTCTCTTGGATCTATTTTCCAGGTCAGTGGTTTTTGAAATGAGATTTTTCACATTGCCTTCTATTTTTTCATTTGTTTTGATCTGTTTTATAGTATTTTGATTTCTCATAAAGTCATTAGCTTCCAATTGCTCCACTCTAACTTTGAAGGAGTTATTCTCTTCAGAGAGTTTTTGAAATTCCTTTTCTGTCTGGAAAATTTGGCTTTTTAAGGCATTCTTCTCCTCATTGGCTTATTGGGCCTCTTTTGCCATTTGAGAGTTAGTCTATTTTTAAGGTGTTATTTCTTTCAGTGTATTTTTGGGTCTCCTTTAGCAGGCTGTTGACTTGCTTTTCATAATTTTCTTGCATCATTCTCATTTCTCTTCCCAATTTTTCCTCCACTTCTCTTACTTGATTTTCAAAATCCTTCTTGAGCTCTTCCATGGACTGTAACCAATTCATATTTTTCTTGGTGGCTTCTGATGCTGGAGTTCTGACTTTACCGTCTTCCTCCCACTTCATGCCTTGATCCTTTCTGTCCCCCAAAAAGGATTCTATCATCTGTTTGTGCTTCCTCTCTTGCTCATCTTGCCAGCCAATTACTTGACTTTTGAGCTCTTTGCCATAGTAGAACTCTGCTTCCAGAATGGAGAGAGCTATGTCCCAAATCATTGGGGTTTTCTTAGCTACTGGGGCTATTAGGAGGGTGCCCTCTCTACAGCCCCCACAAGCTCTGGTTCATTGGTCACACATCCCAGGACCATAACCCAAGACCGCAATCCAGATCCAAGCAGGTTAAAGCAAAATTGATTATTCTCTGAATGGTTGCTTGGTTCCCCTATGCCGTGCAGGCCAGGAACTCTGGAAGCAGCTATGTGGTGGTGGCTGCAGGGCTGCCACGCCTCCAGCTGCTTCTCACCCCAGGGGCAGGGGCTGAACCATGGTCTTCAGTCCCCCCCTGTTCCAACAGAGTTCCATACTGACCTTTTACTTTATCTTTGGCATTTATGGGTTGAGAAATCTGGAAACCACCACAGCTACTGATGATTCACTTTCCTTAAGTCTGCTCCAGTGGCAGCTGGTTGGGGCCACCCTGGGGCTGGAACCGAGGGGCTCACTCCAGACTGTACTCAGCTCCCAGTTCTGTGTGATAGACCCTTCCTGTCTGCCTGCCGGGCTTACTTCAGCAGGAGATTTGTTTGTCTCTGTCACTTTGTGGGCTCTATAACTCTAAAGTTTGATTAGAGTCATTTTTTCATATATTAGAAGTGATTGGAGTGGTAGCCCATGCCAAGTTTGTGCTTCTGCTCTGCTATCTTGGCTCCACCCCAAACTCATGAAATATTTTTAAAACACAAAGAAGATAGCAGAAGGAAGTTCTAAAGGAGGTATAGATAAGGAGGGCAATGCTGGAGTTATGTTAAATTTAATACACACTTTTAAAAAACCCTGAGCTTTCTGAAATAATTATCATAGCTCTGGGGTGACTATGTAGTACAGTGAATAGAGCACTGGCCCTGGAGTCAGGAGGACCTGAGTTCAAATCTGACCTCAGACACTTAACATTTACTAGCTGTGTGAGCTTGGGCAAGTCACTTAACCCCAATTGCCCTTCCTTCCTCCTCCAAAAAGCAAAAAAATATAATAATGATCATAGCTCTATATATGATCTTCTTTTTCTATTCTTCACCATGAATAGAAATGTTTATGCTGTTGATATTTGTCAAATTCATAATAATAAAAAGGAATAAGGACAGGGACCAGACTTGTGATTTCCTTAGTCTTCTGGTAAGACAGTTCCCTCTGCCAATGCAGGTCAGCAACTTTTGTGTCATGAAAGTCCCAGTGAATTTTGAAACCACTGAGATGTTAAAGTACCTTGCCTAGTTCCCTGGGTCATTATGTGTCAGGTAGTATTTGAACACAGGTTGTCCTAATTTTGAGGCCAACTCTCTGTCTACTACCAAATGCTGCTTTCAATAATAAAAACAGAAATCTAAAATAAATAATTTAAATAAAAACCAAGAAAAGTGCAAAGGAAAAAAAAAATAAAATATTTAAACTACTACAGCTATTGACAAGGAAGCTCAGTGAAGTTAGTGAAAACAGCTCTGGACTGGGAATGAGAATGCTTGGATTTTAGTCTTGGCTTTCCCATTTACTATCTTTGTGGAACTGGCCAAGACACTCATTTTCCTCATGGAAAAAAAGGACAGAGTTTGATTAGATGGCCTCTGATGTCTCTTCCACCTCTAAAGCTATGAATTCGTTCATACTTATTAGCTGTGCCACATGGGCAATTGAATAACCTCCCTGGGCCTCAGTTTCCTCATCTGTAAAATGTTCACATTGAACTAGGTGACTTTTCAGGTCCCTTTTCAACTCAGTGATTCAGAATTTTTTTCTCCACTGATTTCATTGTTAATGCAATCTAACGAAGAAGGCAATCTGTTTTGGCCAGATTATCTAGAAAAACATCTCATCTTCACACTTGAAGGCAGGGTTTCCTATTCTGACTCAGAGGAACATTCCACAAAAGTTCACTGTTCTTTTTCAACATATATCAGGTAACTAAAGTGGCAATCACCAAAGTATAATGTAGGCTCAGAGGGAGCTACCACTGAAATCTTATCAGTGAAGTGGAAAAGAGAAATGTTTGGGGGTAAAAACAGTGAAAAATAGGTCATTTATCCAAGCCCTTTGCCAGGGATTTTCTGTATGATTGAAGAGAGATAAAACACAGTCTTTCGGTGCGATGGATTTTATTGCTGGAATATTTCAGAGTACTGGAAAGGATGACAAAATTTAATGAGCAAAATGAGGGATGAATCTCTCTAAAGTAATACAAGACCCAATAAAAGGTATAATGATTGTTTTACAGTTTACAAAGTAGTATTGTTCACAACGTTCTCAACTTGGCTTCACAGGTTGCCAAAGCCAAAAATCATTCATGAAACCTACCTAAGTATAAGATGCTTAGGATCAGAGTTCAAAGGGACTGAGATCTAGACTAACCCCTTCACTTATAGATTTTATAACAAAGGAAAGGAGAGAGCAAAGAAGACAGAGAGGTTATTTCCTCAATTCATGACAGGAGTAAGCAGCAGACTCCAGGTTGTCTTGTGTCTAAATCCAGGATTCTTTCTACTGTCTTGAGCTACTTTTTAGCTTGTAAAATATTTATTATATAAATATGAACTACACTCGTCTCATTTCCAGAGGAAAACATTGAGACTTTGAGAAGGTAAGGTTACTTAGCCATAGTTCCACATATATTAAAGTGATAGAGATGGTAGAACCACAATTCAATCCAAGGTCCTCTAATTCCAAATCTAGCACTCCTACAATATTCTGTACCCTCTCATGGTTGAACAAGAACTGTCAATTACACAGCAACAACTTACAATTTCATTGTAAGAAATTATAATTTCTTCTCAAGGGTGTCATAGTGACTCAAGCAGTAGAGCAACATGACACTACGGATAGGGTATGAGATTTGGAGTTAGGGCTCAAATTCCACCTCTGATATTTACAAATTGTGACTTTGGACAGCTGGTTTAATCTAAACATATTTCCATTTCCTTAACTATAAAATAGAGATAAAAACCGTCAGTGGGGTGTGGGGGTGGGGAGGGGGCCACTAGGTAGCACAGTGGATAGGGCACCAGTCCTGGAGTCAGGACAGAGGACCTGACTTCAAATACTAACTCAGACACCTGACACTTACTAGCTGTATGACCCTGGGTAAGTCACTGGTTCCAACTGACTTGACAGAAAAAAATGTCCGTAGTTTCTATCTCATAGGGTTGTTGTAAGGCTCAAATAACTTTAACATAAAGTACCTTATAAACTTTAAAAAGTCGTATATAAATTTCTGTTATCACACTTACCACCTGTGCATCCTTAGGCAAATCACTTAACCACCATGAGTTTCCATTTCCTCATCCATAAAATGAGGATATTGGACTAAATAACCTTTGGTGTCCCTTTCAACTCTAGCTTTATAATCCTTTAATCTAGAAGACAAAGGCACTGGCCTAAAGACCATAAAATCACTTCCTACCCTTTACCTGCCATTTAAAAAAAGTGAGCCTAAACCTTTCATTTGGAGTCTTCCCCAATGCCAAGTTCATGTAAAAATATAATTAAAATCCAGTTCAGATTTTATTAGTTCATTAACAAGAGAAACATGAAAAAGGTTTGAGATCCTAGCTTAAAAACCATGAAGCATTCTGAGCTAATCACATCTGTCTGTCCATTCCACAGCCTTCCAAACTCATGTCTGGTATATTCTTCACATTCTTACTAATTGATACCTGGACCTTTCTGTGTCACAGCTGGAAGACACACAGTCCTAACATTCCCTGTGCTGGTGCAGAGCTAATTATAGTGGGTAGTTCCAGTACTCAGAAAGATAAGAGAAATAGACAACCTTTCATTACATTCTTCTGACACTATCAAATACAAGACATTTAGCAGAAATTCACTCCTTTACTATTACTCCTTATTAACAACTTTATTCCAATCACACAGTGTATTATCATCATTAAAATTTAATATGTTTCTTTTGTATACCATGATTAGTTATTTAGACTAGTTACCTAGACAAGAATTTCTCCATCATTAAAACAGCAGAATGCTTGGCAAATAAATGTTGGATGGATTCCAAAATCTGGCTTTTATGACATTTCTAGGAGCGATATGAAAGTGATCATCAGACCTACCTTTTTTTAAAATTATAAGTGTGAACTAGTGAAAATAAATGGAATAACAAATAAGATTTACTATTCTTCCAAAAACCTTTATCATTTCTGTAGTATTTTTAAATGAATCAGCTAGTATTGGGCTTAATCTCACATCCCTCTCATGAAGTGAAGTCTCCAAGAGTTCTAAGATAGCCATGGTTAAGTAGAGAATCTCACTGGGCCACTGTCAAATGTATCTAACACTGGATACAAGAGTTCCAAAAGGTACCACATCTAGGAAAGCCTCTTGCCAGTTCACAAAGGTCATATTTACATGTAATCAGTGGAATTTCCTTGTTGCCTTGATAAGATAAAACAAGAGGAAGTGTTCAGTTCCAGGTGAGTGGAAAAGCCTAAGAGGAATGAGAAGATAACAGTGTTTGAGACAGGTGGGAATTTAACAGGCAACATTTCACTTTGTTACACATTCAAGAGGCAGTCAGCTGGCCCTGCAGGGTTTCATTGATCATCACCTAAACCCTAGATTTCACATTTGAAAATCCTCACAAGGAAAGCTACCTAACTTTTCCATTGTGGTTGCTGATGATTTTTAATGTTGCAATTAACAAGGTTTCTGCAGTTTGAGGAAAAAGGAAAAGACCTTCAGTTCACAAAAGCATAGGCAGCACCACGAATGGAAAAATGGCTAAACAAGTTGTGGTGTACAAATGGAAAAGAATACTACTGCCTCACAAGAGAAGGCTAGTATGAGGAATTCAGATAAATGAAGTAAAAACAGAAGAGCAATAAACATAATGACTAAAATAATGCAAATTAAATGAATACACTACAAAAGCCGAAGGCTGGAAAATTATCTGACCAGAGAAGAAATGAAGAAATGTACCACCCTTCTTTCCTTAGAAAGATGAGGATCTATGAATATAGAATCAAGAATTTTTCTACTTCCCCACATAGCAATTTTAAAAATTATGGATCAGACAAGATTAGAGGCAACAGGTTGCAGTAGAAAGAATCCTCGACTTGGATTTGAAAGGATTTAAGTTCAAATTCCACCGGTGGAACTTACTTGCTGTGTGACTTTACACAAGCCATTTTCCTCCCTCACGTGGAAAATAAGAGGGTTGGCCTATATGACTTTTAAGATCCCCTTCAGCACTAGATAGATCAGTGATTTTGTGATCTGTGAAAGAAGGCGCTGTTTATAATTTTTTATTTATTTACCAGCTAAAACAGTAAGTCAGTTAACAAGCATTTAATAAGCCCTTACTATATGCCAGGAACTGTATTTAGCACTGTAGATAAAAATACAAGTGAAACCATGGTCCCTACATTTAAAAAATTCACATTTTTCCCCAAATGCTTTATTAAATTCTGGTTTACATCATTCATTTCTAATAGATTTTGAGTTACAATTTTTTCCCATTTTTCCCTTACCCATGACCCCAGAATAGCAGTCCCACAGGATAACCCCTTATCCCATCTGCTCTCTCCCATATCTTCTCCCATAGCCCCTCAGACTTTTTCAGTAGGGCAAGGTGAATCTCTATGCCCCAGTGCCTGCACATCTTATCTCCCAATTACATGTAAAATAGTATTAATAATAGTATTTATATATTTTTACACATTTGATTTTAAAACTTTGAATTCCAGATTCATTCCCTTCCACCCTTGTCACCCACCCTTACTGGGAAGATAAAATTCACATTCTTATGGGGAAGACAGAATACAAATAACTAAGTACACAGGCATGTCATACCTTCTATGGGGAAGGTAATCTCAGAGAAAGATACAAGCAATTAGGGATGGGGGGAGGAGGGTGCACCAGACAAACAGAAAAGCAAAAGGTGGGATTTGAGTTGAGTTTTGAACAAACATAGGAAACAAGGATATGGAAATAAGTGGGGATGGCATTCCAGGCAGCGAAATGGAATAGTGGATAAGGCACCAGGGCCTGGAGTCAGGAAGACCTGAGTGCAAATCTGGCCTCAGATACTCAGTTTCCTTAGCTATAAAATGAACTTGAGGAGGAAATGGCAAACCACTCCATTATCTCAGCCAAGAAAATCCTAAATAAGGTCATGAAGAATAGGATACAACGGAAAATGACTGAACATAGCATTCTGGACAGTGGATAATAGAGGACAGAAGGGCCTGGCATGCTCTGTATGTCTGAATCAGACATGACTGAGCAACTGAACATGTCCCTGCTCTCAAAGAGCTTACAAAAGAATACAGGAAACAACACACAAACAAATACATACAAAACAAGCTATAATACAGGATAAATAGGAACGAACAGAGGGAAGGCACTAGATTAAAGGCGGTTGGATAGAATTTCTAGAAGATGAGATTTTAGTTGAGATTTAAAGGAAGTCAGTAGACAGAATTAAGGAGAGAGAGCATTCCAGGCATGTGAGATTGTCAGAGAAAATCTCCCAAAGCAGGAAACAGAAGTGTGTGTTGTAAGTGGAAGGAGGCCAGAGCCACTAGCTCAGAGTATACAGTATTCTTGTTGTTGCTCAAGCAGACACTACATCTCTATCTAGCCTTTTTATTGGTTGTATCCCAGTCCCAGAATGCTTAACTGAACAAGAAAGACTTGCCCAGGGTCACCTAGCAGTTAAGTGTCTGAGGTCAGGTCTAAACTTTTCAGAAAAATGAGTCTTCCTGATTTAAGATTGGGCACTCTATCCACAAAAGCACCACTTAGCTGACCTACATTCCACAGGTGGTTCAGGAAAATCTAAGGTAACTCAAGAAGGGAGAGAACACTAACCAAAAGGGGATAAAGGAAGGCTTTTGAGAGAAGATTGTACTTTAGCAAGTCCTTCAATGAAAGATTTTGAGGAGCAGAAATGACAAAGTATACTGGGACATGGGTGACAGTCTTTGTGCAATTATGGAGGTAAGAGATGGAATTCAGAGTTCAGAGATAGAGAGTAGCCCATGTGAGCCACAGTGCTTTGGACAGACATTTAATAAATACTTGTTGGTTCACTGGTATCACTATGCTATAGTGGAAAACAATGTAAATATCATTTACAAGTGCAGAAGACCTTATATGCCAGACTAAGGTGTACCTTATCCTAGGGTCGGTAGAGCCACTGAAGTTGTTGAATAGAGAATAACATGGTTAGATTATTTTGGGCCTTTGTGTTAAAGATGGATAGGAGAGAGCACAGACTAGAAGCAGGGACATAAATTAGGAGCTTCTTATAATAGTCCAGGTGAGAGATGATAAGGGCCTAAACTATGCTGGTAGCCATATAAGTAGAAATAAGGGAGAGGTTGAGAGATATCCTGGATGTTGAATCAAGGAGAAATTTGCACTTGATTGAATAAGCACAGTAAGGAAGAGAAGAGCGAAATTCATAGGTTATGAATCTGGATGACTTGAGAACATGGCAGTACCCACTCAGAAATGGAATTCTGGAGTGCAGGAGAGTTTAGACAGGAAATTGATTAGCTCCATTTTGGACATATTGAGTTTAAAATGCCAAGAAGACATTGGGGTAGAGATGTCCAATGCCACTGGTGATACTAACTGGCAAATAAATAAGCAAAATCATCAAAATAAATAAAGCTTTCAAATGTAAACTAAATTGAAGAAGGACTAGCAAATGAACCAAAAACAGGTGAAAAGAGCAAACTCATTTTGGGAGTCTGGTAACAAAGACAGGCATGCCCTGCTCTAAACAAACTTCATTTGTGTACATCCAAATTGTCCCATAAGATAAATAAAGTTTTTAAAATGCTTGAGTTAATAAAATATTCTGACTTTGGAAACATGACTGTAGCTTGAGGATCATAATCATAGCAACTCAAATGTACACAGCATTTGAATTTCGAGTGTTTTCCCCACAACAACCCAAAGAGGTAAGGAGTACAAGTATCCTTTTGATAGATGTGTAAACCAAGCTTGGTCAGTGGTCTCATAGCTAAGTAGGACAACTGGTAATTGAACCCCAGATATTAAGGGGCAGCCAGGTGGCACCGTGGCTAGAGTGCCAGGCTTGGATTCAGGAAGATTCATCTTTGTGAGTTTAAATCTAGTCTCAGACACTTACTAGCTGTGTGACCCTGAGCAAGTCACTTCACCCTATTTGCCTCAGTTCCTCATCTGTAAAATGAGCTGGAGAAGGAAATGGCAAACCACCCTAGTATCTCTGCCGAGAACATCCCAAAGAGAGTCACAAAGAGTCAGACATGACTGAAACAACTGAACAATTACAAGGCTGACTAGATTCACTACAAGTTACATAATCTCAACTGGGCTGTCACCGTGGCAAGGCAATACTATTATACTTCATCCCAATTACCACAACAAGCCTTTTCATCCCTCCTCTAATTTCCCACAGCTCCCCCTCTCTTCACCCTCTTAGCTGAGAGAATCTTGCTTCGTATTTCCCTGAAAAAAATGAGACCTTTCACCAAGAGATCCCTCTTCTTCCTTGTTCCTCATCTCAGATGGCTCCCGCCACTATCTCCTTAAACTGTTTCTCCCAGACAAGGCTAAGCCTCTACATGCACAAATGAACCCATTCTATTACATCTTCTCCAGCAGAATGCCCTTTCTATCATCTCACTGTCTCCCTAATTTTCAGTCTCTCTGTGTACTATCTGCTTCCCTACTTGCTATGGTGTTCCTTCCCATGCCTCCCCATTCTCAAAAACCCCTCACTTTTTCTATCCATCTCCACTATCTACTCATATTGAAAGCAGGTAGGAATCACAGTAGATAGAGTGCTGAGCATGGAGTCAGGAAGACTTGAGTTCAAATTCAGTCTCAAACATAGCTGTATGACCCAGGGAAAGTCACTTAACTTGTCTGCTTCAGTATGCTCAAGATAAAATGAGGTTAATAACAGCACCTAATTACAGGGTCGTTGTGAACATCAAATAAGGTAATATTTGTTAAGCACATAATAGTGCCTGGCACACAGTAGGTGCTATATAAATGCTATTTTTATCACCATCATTTTTATTAATTTCTCTTCCCGTATGTGACTAAACTCCTCAAGAAGTTAATAATAGTTACCTCTACCACTTCTTAACTCTTTGCAGACTGGCTCATCATTCAACAAAAACGGCTCTCTCCAAAGTTACTAATTGCCAAATCTAATGGCCTTTTCTCAATCCTAATCTTTCTTGACCACTCTACAATCTCCGACACAGTCAATCACTCTCTTCTCCTCAACACTTTCTTCCCTCTAGGTTTCATGGCATTGCTTACTCCTGGATATCCTCCAATCTGTCCGACCATTCCTCTGTCTCCTTTCCTGGACATTTTTCCAAGTCATTCTCACTAATCATGGTCATCTCCCACGGCTCGTCTCTGATCTCTCTTTACTATTGTACTTGGTGATCTCATCAACTCCTAAGATTTCAATTATCACCTCTATGCAAACGATTCTCAAATCGACTTGTCTAACTTCAATCTTTCTCCCAGTCTCCAGTGTAACTTAAAAAAAAAAAACTTATTTATTTCTAGTTTACAACAGTCAGTTCCACAAGCTTTTGAGTTTTAAATGTACTCCCCCTTCTTTCCCTGCCCCCTCCCCAAGACAGCATGCATTCTGATATAGGCTCTACATATACATTCATTTTAAATATATTTTCACATCAGTCATGTTGCAAAGAAGAATTATAACCAATGAAATGAACCACGAGAAAAAAGAGACAAAACAAAAAAAGACAGAGAACAAATAGTCTGCTTCGATCTGCATTCAGGCTCCATAATTTTTTCTCTGGATGTGGATAGCCTTTTCCATCATGAGTCTTTCAGAGTTGTCTTAGAACCTTGCATTACTGAGAAGAGCCAAGTCTATCGAAGTTAGTCATGACACAAAGTGTCTGAACCTGTATATAATGATCTCCTAGTTCTACTCACCTCACTCAGCATCGGTTCATATAAGTCTTTCCAGGTTTATATGAAGTCTACCTGCTCATCATTTCCAGTGTCACTTTTCTAACGGCCTTGTAGACATTTGGAACTGGATGGAAAGGAGAGACAGATGGGGACACACAAACAGACATGTGGGGACACACGGACAGACAGAAGGGAACACATGGACAGACAGCAGGGGACACATGGATTGACAGATGGGGACACAAGGAGAGTCAGAATGGGACACAGGGACAGAGATTTGGGGACACGCAGACAGAGAGAAGGGGACAGACAGACAGACAGCATGGGACACAAGTACAAACATATAGGGACATACGGACAGACAGAAGGGGACAAACAGACAGAATGATGGGGACACACGGACAGATAGGAGGGGACACACAGACAGACAGATGGGGACACACAGACAGATAGAGGGGGACACACGAACCGACCACAGGTGACACACGGAGAGAGAGCAGGGGATACAAGTAGAGACAGAAGGGAACACACGGACAGACAAATGGGGATACACAGCAGGGGTCACATGGACAGCCAGAAGGGGACACACGAACAGACAGCAGGGGGCACACGGACAGACAGGGGCACATGGACAGACAGAAGAGGGCACACAGACAGACAGATGGGGATACACGGACCGACCATAGGGGTCACATGGACAGACAGCAGGGGACACACATACAGACAGAAGGGGACAAATGGACAGACAGATGGGGACACATAGCAGGGGACTCAAGGACAGACAGAAGGGGACACACGGATAGACAGAAGGGGACACATGGACACACAGAAGAGGACACACAGACAGATGGGGAGACACAGACAGATAGTCGGGGACACACAGACAGACAGAAGGGGACACACGGACAGACAGCAGGGGACACATGGACAGACAGATGGGGACACATTGAAAGACAGCAGGGGACACATGGACAGACAGATGGGGACACACGGACAGAAAGCAGGGGACACACGGACAGACAGATGGGGACACATAGAAGGGGACACACAGAGAGAAACCAGGGGACACACAGACAGACAGCAGGGGACACACGGACAGAAAGCAGGGGACACACGGACAGAAAGCAGGGACACATGGACAGACAAATGGGGACACACAGACAGACAGCAGGGGACACAGGGACAGACAAAAGGGGACACACGGACAGACAGAAGGGGACACATGGACAGACAGATGGGGACACACGGACAGACAGCAGGGACACATGGACAGACAAATGGGGACACACAGACAGAAAGCAGGGGACACATGGACAGACAAATGGGGACACACAGACAGAAAGCAGGGGACACACGGACAGACAAATGGGGACACATGGATTGACAGATGGGGACACATGGACAGACAGCAGGGGACACACGGAGAGAAAGCGGGGGACACATGGACAGACAGATGAGGACAAACAGAAGGGGACACACGGACAGACAGATGGGGACACACGGACAGACAAAAGGGGACACACGGAAAGACAGACAGGGACACACGGACAGACAGATGGGGACACATGGACAGACAGTAGGGGACACATGGACAGAAAGCAGAGACACATGGACAGACAAATGGGGACACACAGACAGATAGCAGGGGACACACGGACAGACAGCAGGGGACACACAGAAGGGGACACACGGATAGAAACCAGGGGACACGCGGACAGACAGATGGGGACACACAGACAGAGTGCAGGGGACACATAGACAGACAGCAGGGGACACACGGACAGACAAAAAGGGACACACGGAAAGACAGATGGGGACACACGGACAGACAGACAGGGACACACGGACAGACAGAAAGGGACACACAGACAGACAGATGGGGACACACGGACAGACAGGTGGGGACACACAGACAGACAGATGGGGACACACAGACAGACAGCAGGGAACACACGGACAGAAAGCAGGGACATATGGACAGACAAATGGGGACACACAGACAGAAAGCAGGGGACACACAGACAGACAAAAGGGGACACACAGACAGACAGATGGGGACACACAGACAGACAGCAGGGGACACACAGACAGACAAAAGGGGACACATGGACAGACAGACAGGGACACACGGACAGACAGCAGGGGACACACGGACAGACAAAAGGGGACACATGGACAGACAGACGGGGACACACGCACAGACAGATGGGGACACATGCACAGACAGATGGGGACACACGGACAGAGAGCAGGGGACACACGGACAGAGAGCAGGGGACACATGGACAGAAAGCAGGGACACACAGACTGCAGAGGACACATGGACAGATAG
The DNA here is from genome assembly GCA_011680675.1 of Gymnobelideus leadbeateri. NCBI lineage: Eukaryota > Metazoa > Chordata > Mammalia > Diprotodontia > Petauridae > Gymnobelideus > Gymnobelideus leadbeateri. The sequence continues at coordinate 311,994 of WOXC01002823.1, forward strand.
AAGGGGACGAACAGACGGACAGCAGGGGACATACGGACAGACAATAGGGGACACACAGCCATATAGATAGGGAACCACAGACAGATAAGGACACACGGATGAGGTCACATGGATTGATATGGAAACACAGATAGACATATGGGGACATGCTAAAAGATGGGAACACACGGGACAACTACTACTTTATTTACAATTCCTAAATACTACAAAACTCTGCTACAAATATTTTAGAGTATATGGGGTCTTCCTCTTTACCCCTGGATTCCTTGAGTTATAAGCTGTGAGATCTCTGGATCAAAGGATATGTATATTTGTCACTTTCTTAGCATAATTCCAAGATGTTTTTAAGAATGCTTGGAGTAATTCACAACTCAACCAACAGCATATTAGGATGTCTATCTTTCCACAGCAATCTTGCCAGTCTGCTAAGAGTGAGATGAAACTTTAGAGTTGTTTTCATTTGCAAGTTTCTTCTTATTAGTAATTTAGAGCAAAGGTGTCAAACATAATACTCAGCCTAGAGTTAGTCTACAGTAACATTCTTTTGTGTAGCCCAACCAGACTAAAATGTAATTGGGAAATATTTAACTAAATGAAAATATGCAACTATGTGATTTTTCTATGTCAGTATATAGATGGGGATCTTTATGTAAGGTTTTTTTCTATTATATGTAAGGTTCCTTTTCTATTTGAGTTTCACACTAAAGATTTAAAGCAATTATTTCATAATTATTAGCAGTTTGTAGTTCCTTTCAGAATTGTTCATATCCTTGGAATGTTTACTCATTATCCTTATATATTTGTGCTAACTCCATATATTCTTTTTTTTTTTTTGCTTTTCTTGGAGGGCAATTGGGGTTAAGTGACTTGCCCAAGGTCACACTGCTATTTTTTGTGTTAAGTGCCTAAGGCCAGATCTGAACCCAGGTCCTCCTGACTTCAGGGCTGGTGCTCTATTCACTAAGCCACCTAGCCACCCCACTCCATATATTCTTATTTTAGTGGGGATATATGGTGGAAAAGATTTTTCCCCCAATTGACACTATCTCTTCATATTCTAACTTCATTGCTTTTGTTCATGAAAATAAATTTCCATTTCATGCAACTGAACTTTTTTAATTAAAAAGATATAATTATGTGATAGTATTTATATTATTGTTACTGATGTGGGGAAGATCCCTTGGTCAATCAAGGAACATTTATTAAGCAACTATTATGTGCTAGGCACTGTGGTAGGGACTAGGGATACAAGTCCAAAGAAGATAAATATATAAATATTTACAATGTAAATACAGAGTTAATAAATACATATAAATAAAAGGTAGTTAAATGCAAAGTAGTTTGGAAGGGCACTAGCAGTTGGCAGATCCATAAAGGATTCACGTAGAAGAAAATGTCTAAGCTGCATCTTAATGGAAGACAGGAAGTCTCTGAAGCAGAGAAGTAAGAAGGCAGTACATTCCAGGCATGGAAAATGATCACTGAAAAGTCCCAGAGACTGCAGATTTCGTTTCATGAATGAGGGATAAAGAGAACATGCAAATTTGACTTGAATGCAAATAAAGGAGGATGAGTAATGTCCAAAGAAGTGGGAAAATAGCTTGGGGCAAAGTTTCAAAGGGCTTTAAAAGCTAAACAGAGACATTTTATTTTTTATCATAAGTGGCAATAAGAAGCCACTAGAGATCATTGAATAGGGAAGTTACATGGTCAGATTTGTGTGTAAAGAAAAACTCATGAACCAAGACTGAAAGTCAGGGGAAAGACTGAGCTAGATATAGAAATCTGAGAGTCATCTACACAGAAAATCTTGTTAAACATTTAAGCTGCTGAAGCTGAAATCTATCAACAGAGACAGCACCAAGGGAGAAATGCAGAGGGTCTAGGACAGAACCCTGAGGAATATCCACAGCTAAAAGGTATGTTGTGAATGATGACCCAGCAAAACAAACTGAAAAGGAATAGCCAGACAAATAGGTGGTGTAGGTGGTGAACCAGAGAGATCCCAAAAACCTCAGAGGAGAGATTATTCTACAATAGCAAAGATAGCAGATTGGTCAAGAAAGATTGGTAACTCAGGTTTCTGTGAAGAGTTAGACCCCCAACTTGTCAGAAAAAAAGATACAAACAAAAGCAAAAAAACAGTCCCTGTCCTTCAGAAATTCATAGTCTAATGGAGAGACAACATGCAAACTATACAAACAAATGCTTTTAAAAGGACAAATAGGCAATAATCAACAGAGGAAAGATAACAAAATTAAGAGGGAAAGTGAAAAACTTCCTATAGAAGGTAGGATTTCACCTGGGACTTGAAGGTAGTCAGGAAAGCCAGAAACAGATATGAAGATAACAAGAGCACCTACCTCCCAAGGTTGTTGTGAGAATCAAATGAGATAATATTTGTATAGTGTTTTGTAAATCTAAAAGCACTATATAAATGCCAGTTATTATATCAGAACAGCTAAGTGACGCAGTAAATAGAGTGATGGGTCTGAAGTCAGGAAGACTCCAGTTCAAATCCAGCCTCAGACACTTACTAGCTATGTGATCCTGGGCAAGTCACTTAACCTCTGTTTGCCTCAGTTTCTTCAACTGTAAAAATGGGGATAATAATAGCACCTACCTCCCAGTGTTGCTTTGAAGATCAAACCGTTCTTCATCCTTTATTTCAAAGAGGACCAGTGACATCATGGGGTGATATCTTGACTTGACTGCGAATTGTATTTAAGTGAGGTGGAGTTGCACAAAGGTGACAGCCTCACTCTCCTCTTCCAGAGTCGTTGAAGTTCAGTGGCAAGACAAAAGTCAGGAAGACTTCTCTTCCCACAGGAAGCTGGGAACCAGGGAGGAGATTTGTGAAGATCAGGCAGACACACACAGGGAACAATGTTATGATACCAATCTCTCCCCCTCCAATTCCCACCAGTCTGGAGTCAATTCAGGGAACTCACAGGAATAGACACACAGAGCATGATGCTATAGTGGCCTCCTCTTCTCTTCTCTCTGAATGTCGGCTGGTGCCATAAGAAATGGCAGAATAGAAGACGGCAGAAAATTCAGAGTGGTATGACCTCACACAGAAAAAAGTGAGAAGATCCAGGACTACAATTTATATGGGGACAGCAAAGTTGTAACCAACAGTAGCCAACTATACTTCCAGAGGACCTAAAATAAAGTGATTTACCCACCTCCTAAGAGACAAGTAGTAGATAGAAAATTAAGAAAGAAACATTTTTGAAAATGACTATTGTGTGGATTCACATTAAATGATTGTTTATTTGGTGCAGAGGTTTATTTTCTTTCTTTCTCTGTTAATTGGAAGGGAAAAGGGTTTTAAGGAGTAGGCAATAGTGATGCCAAAAAAAGGAGAGTGGGAGCAAGCATTTTTTTAAATGTACAGAATAGAACATAGAAAGTTGCCCAAAGCAGAACACTGGAATGATGATCAAAAAGAAAATAGATAGAGCTATTATAAGACCAGTGATAGGCAAGACACAAACCCAGAAGAGAATAACTTTAAAATACCCAAAAGCAAAATATGAAAAAGACAAGCAAAAACTTCTTGTCCACAAAGTCAATTAGAATTCCTCAAAGAAATAGTGCAAGAGACCAAAAAAGAATGTAAAAGTGATTTGAAAACATCTACAAGCAAAGCTTCAAAGAAAAAAAAAGCATATTGGACACAAGCCAAACAAGAATTCCTACAAAAACCTAAAAAGAAAAGATAATTTAAAAAACCAAATAAGAGTAATAGAGGAAAAAATGGAAAATGAATGAGAGCTAAGTAAGAAAGTTATGAATAGAGAATTAAGTGCTTGTTAAAGAGGTGCAAAACTTTATTGAAGAAAAAAATACTTAAAGGTTAGAAGTGGTCAAATAGAAACTAATGATTCCATGAGAAATAAAAAAAAAAATTTTTAAAGGCAAAGAAATATAAAATGAATGCAGCCTAGAAGTGCATTGTCTCTTCATTTCTGTCAAGACAGCTCAAATATCACCAAGCTTTTCCTCATCCCTCTAAATGCAATGCTCACTCCCACTAACCACTTTATATTTATTTTGTATGTATGTTTTCTCCTCTGAAAGAAAGTAAGCTCCTTGAGAAAAGGATTTGTTTCATTTTTATCTTTTGAGCCTTAGGACCTAGCACAGTGCTTGGACAATAAGATACTTAAGAAATGCTTACTGATTAATTAAGTGATTTTATAAGGTAAAGGAAGGAGCCAAGATGGCAGAGTAAGAAGCAAGTTGCTCTCACCCTCCCTTGATAATCATTGAAAGCCCCAAAAATATCGCCCCAGGAAAAACCCTAGAATAGCTGAGTGCAGCTGTCTTGTAGCCTAAGAAGCTTGGTGGGTTAATGGGAAAGGCCCCTCTCACTCTGGGGGAAAGCAAGCAGTACAGGACAGGAGGCATCCCAGCAAGCCCTACCTCAGCAAACGAGGGGGAGATCCTAATCCCCAGGGTAGTGAAACAGGCAAGCACCAATACCAGGACACCCCCCGCCCACATACACACATCAAGCACCTCAGCACAGGTAGGGGAACTGGTAGATGCCAGATCAGAAAACCACTACTTGTGCTAGTGTTCTCCAGCAGCCAAATCTCCCAGTACTTCAACACAACTCCAGGAAGCACAGCTCCAGGAGGTACGGCTCCACTCCGACAGACATCCTCCAGCAGTCAAATATTCAAGTGCAAAGCCTGGGTGAGCAGGCGTCCCCCAGGAGCCCTACTCCCCACCCCCACTCAAAGAACTCCAGTGTTCTGATCCCAGCTCAGCACCAGGTAAGCTGACAGATCCCTACAGCCTCTAGCTTCTATCACCTGACTGCCCAGCACAAAAAGCCGGTAACCAGGTCCCAGGCTCCTAACACAACAAACTAGGGTCAGTGCCCCCTGCACTCCAGGAAGAGAGCTCAATTTTAAAAGTTGGGAAATAGCAAACACCATGTGCAAAAAGCAGAAATGGACAAAGACTACTGATTCTTATTATGAGGACAAGGAAGATCAAGGCACAAATTCAGAAGAGGACAACATTGTTAATATATCCACATCTGAAACCTTAAAGGGGAATAGTAACTGGTCTCAAGCCCCAAAAGCCCTCTTTGAAGAGTTCAAGAAGGCTTTTAAAAGGCAAATAAGAGAGGTAGAAGAAAAATTGGGGAAAGAAATGAGAGGTATGCAAGTAAGCTTGGAAAAGGAAGGACAAAAATTGACTGTAGAAAACAAGTTCTTAAAAAATACAATTGGTCAAATGGAGAAAAGAACACTGAAGAAAACTCGTTAAAAAGTAGAATTTCATCTGGAAGAACAAAAGGTCCAGAATATCAAGGGAATTAATGAAAAGAAATGCTAGGGAAGGTGGCCTAGCCATACCAGATTTTAATCTGTATTATACAGCAGCAGTCATCAAAACTGCTTGGTACTGGCTGAGGAGTAGAGTAGTGGATCAAAGGAATAGATTGGGCACAGGAGACCCAGCAGTCAATGACTACAGTAATCTACTGTTTGACAAACCCAAAGACCCCAGCTTCTGGGATAAGAACTCAGGACTTGAGAAAAACTGCTGGGAAAATTGGAAAACCATATGGCAGAAACTGGGCA
>WOXC01002824.1:0-41315 GCA_011680675.1 Gymnobelideus leadbeateri
TTTTGTGGTTGCAAAGAATTGGAAACTAAAGGAGTGCCCATCAATTGGGGAATGGCTAAACAAGTTGTGGTATATGAATGTAATGGAATTTTATTGTGCTATAAGAAATGAGGAGGTGACGGATTTCATAATTACCTGGAGAGACTTATACAAACTGATGCTGAGCGAGAAGAGTAGAATCAGAAGAAATTTGTATACAATCACAGACATACCATATCTGTGACGACCAACTATGACAGACTGGACTCTTTTCAGCAATGCAGTGATATAAGTTAATCCCGAATGACTCAAGAAAGTGAGAAATGTGCCATCCAGAGATATAACTAGAAAGAACTGAGCCTGAATTCTGATGGAAGCAAACTGAATGATCTTGTTCTTCTCATTGTTTGGTTGTACTTCTTCCTTACCATCTTTCATCCCACCTAGTACTATATGCCTTTGTAATTGGAATAATGTTTAATATGAATGCATTTGCAGACCCTATACTGTACTATATGATGTCATGAGGGGAGGGGGGAGGGAAGTAAAGGAAATTTGAAAATAAAAAAAAAAAAAAAAAAAAAAAAAAAAAGAAAGAGGATGAATTCAAGGAGCCAGAACAAGCAAACAGGAAGGCTACCACTGCCCACAGATAAACTGAACTACTCCGTTCTTTTCAGTGCCTCTTTTCTTGGTCTCCAACTGAGTCAAAAACATAGGAGGCAGCTTCGAACAGTGAAAGGAGTCCTGGAATGGAGGTCCATTTTTGTTATTTAATGTATGCGTGTACTTAGGCAAGAAACTCATGATCTCTGAACCTCAGTTCCTCATCTGTAAAATAAGGGGATTGGACTAGAAGGTTTCTGAAGTTCATATATCTCTCAATCTATCCTATGGTGTCAGTGAACTAAAATAAATCTATTTGTGAGATAACACAGTGATTCATCAATTTGTATAGCTTATATATGCAAATGCATGATACAGGAGATAAGATTAATTTGAAGGTAGGGTATGTGAATATGAGTTTGTCATGAAATAAAGATAGACTGGAGCCATACATCTGAGGGCCTTGAATGCTAGGATAGGTCATTTGTATTTCATTTGGCAGGTAATGGGGAGTCATTTAAGATTTGAAAGTACAGAGGTCATCAGACTTGAGTTTTAAGAAGATTATTTCTGCAACAGCTTGAAGGATCTATTGCAGAGACTGGCAGAAGGGGGACTGGTTAGGAGGCTGTTAAAATAGTTCAGGAGAAAGGCAGTGAAGACTGGAAATAAAATGGTGACAGGGAGAATGGAAAAAAGAAACAGTTGTGAGAGCTATTATTGAGGTACAGTTGACTGTAAAATTGATCTTCCCCCAAAATTTGGATGTAGAAGATTGTTAGGAAGAAAAAGGTCTCCTAAGAACATAGATTTAGAACTGGAAGGGACATTAGAGGCCATATAGTTCAAACCTGTCATTGAACAAATGAGGAAATTGAAACATGTCATCTTCCTTTGGTGAGTTCCTCATGGTGCCTACATTTTCTGGAGGGTCCTAAGCCAGCCTTTATTTTTCATCCCACACATTTCCTGTCTGGAGGACTTCAAAATCATTCTCTTTGTCTTATGTTGGAATTTTCGTTAGTGCTCAGGGTGTCTTTACCCTGGCATGTTCAACCTCATATCCAAGCCTACCTAACTTGGAATATCCCTCCATAAGGCCCACTTTCATTCTCTCATTTGTGCATTCATTCCTCCTGGGCCCCACATTTTGTGAATGAGTCCAAAGTAGCCTTCATTGCTGGCTCAGAGCTTTGTTATTGACTTGTACAACTCAAGGCCATGCTTCTGTACTGGGTACTGGATCTAAATCTATGATTCTATCTTATGGATTAACTCTAGATTAAGCAGGAATATAATATTTGTCACATCCTTAGTTCACTCCCTTGTAGCCCTTCTTTCTCATTGTGTTCTGGTTGATGGTTTACAACTTTTATGTATACTTGCCTGGTGAAAGTTGAAGCAGAGTGTGGTGGAAATTGGGCATGGACCGATATATTGCACTATTTACCAAGAAAAGATCAAAATGAATAAATGACATAGAAAAAGAGAGATAAGAAAATTATAAAAATATGGAATATGTTACTTATCAGACTAATGGATAGGTGAACAATTTGTGAATAAACAAGATAGAGAACAAAGTTAGGTTAAAATGGATAATTTCAATTAGATTAAATCAAAAGATTTTGTACAAATGAAACAAATGTAGCCAAGATCAGAAGGAAAATTTTGGGGAAAATTTATAGACAGTTTATCAGATAAAGATCACACATCTAAAATATTTAAAGAACTTCGTCAAATCTGTAAGAATGACTCCTTCCCCAGTTGATAAGTGGTCAAAGGATATGAACAGGTAGTTTCCCAATGAAGAAATCAAAACTATTTATAGTCATATGAAAAAATGCTCTAAATCTTTATTGATTAGACAACAACCTTGAGATACCATTTCATACCTTCCAGATTGGCTAAAATGATACAAAGGGAGAGTTACAATGTTGTAGGGGATGTGGAAAAATTGGGACACTAATTCATTTTTGGTAGAATTGTGAATTGATCTAATGATTTTGGAGAGCAATCTGGAATTATGCTCAGAGTTATTAAACTACCTATACTCTTTGATCAAGTGATACCACTACTAGGTCTGTTTCCCAAGATAATTGGGGAAAAAGAAAAAGAACCTATATGTTTTAAAATGTTTATAGCAGCACTCCTTGGTGTGGCAAAGAACTGGAAATGGCAAGGGTGTCCATCAATTGGGGAATGGCTAAACAAATTGGGGTATATGATTGTGATGGAATACTACTGTGCTATAGGAAATGATGCGTCAATGATCTTAGAAAAACGTGGATAGACTTGCATGAAACAATGAAGAATGAAGTGAGCAGAATGAAGAGAACATTGCATTCTGTTAGATCAATATTATTTTAACAATTATTTTAACTTTGAACAGATAAGTTATTCTATTAGAAATACCCAAATTAATTATAAAGGGCATATGAAGAAAAATGCTATCTGCATTCAGGGAAAGAACTGATAAACAGAAGTATGTACAGAAGAATTTTACACACCCATGTGCATGCACACACAGACACGCACATGTACAAACATACCTATTTGTGTCTAATGGTAGTCACCTCTATGGTGGGGGGGAGAAGAAAAAGAAAGATTTTACATGATAATTTTGTTGTATATTTGAAAGGAATTGTTGCACACAGGAGATTTACAGCTTCATGTGGAATCATCTTGTTATTGTACTATATTATGTAAATGTTTGTTTTATAACATGATGATCTGGAAAAAAAAATTAAGCAATAGAATGATGCCCTGGGACATAGTGGAAAGAACAATGACCTTCAGTCAGGAGATGCCATTAGCTCTCTCATTAGCCTTTGGTGAATCATGTTGCTGCCCTGGTAGTGATTTTTCTCTTGTGTAGAATGAGGGGGTTGGTCTAGATGGTCTCCAGGCTCCCTTCTAACCTTAAATGCTCTGATATGTAAAATGGCTAAGTTATCTGGATGTTCCCTTCTAGCTCTGTAAGGGTTTAAGATACTAGGTTATTTGAATGTTGACTTGAATGCTGGCATTTCTAGTTTCAGATTGAATACATTTTAGAGTGATAAGCTTGTATTCTATAATTGTGAAGCTTACTCTAATTTCTGTGTTCTAAATTCATGAGTACAGATGCATGGGTAGATCTGTGATTTGATTGAAGAAAAATGATTCCCTCTTTAAAAAGTTAGATATCATATGTTTTCAAAGACACTTACTTAGTTTCTTCTTTTCCCAATTGTAGATCAGTCACAAAAGCTTTGGCCTCTGGGTTTGTTATGAAACATTGGTCCTGTGTTACCTAACTTTTACTTATTTTTGAGATGAACCTTTTTCTTTTTCAAAACCCTCTTGTGAAAAAATTGGACAACTGAGCACTTTCTTCAATCCTCATGATCTCTCAAGGCTCTCAAATAGGAGTATGATCCAGAGATAAAGAAATTTCACTTTTTTTTCCATGGCCCAGATTACTAAGAACCTAAACAAGGCAAAAATTTGACAAACTAACAGCAGAAAAGGCCAATATGTGCCAGCACCTAAGGAAAAGTTACTAAACACCCCTTTCTCCACTTTACATACTCCCTGTAACAGGACTGCACCCATATGCTTGTAACAGAATTCAATTCCATACTGGGTTCCCTCTACCTGCTAAAGTGATTAGAGATTCCAATTCCAAATAGCAGAACATTTCTAATGCTATGATAACCATGTGGCATCATTCTGTGCTATAACAGAACTCAGCCCAAGCAAATAAACAGAGGGAATGAGTAGGAAACATATCTGCTTTCATCCCAGAGCCCAGTTCTTCATTAATCCCTTATCCCCTTAAATTTACTTAGATTGTGATAATAAGTATGGAAATGTTCTATGCCTCTGGACCTGGGAACAAAGGGAGTGAAAGAAGGTCACTGTGCATGGAACTGTATGATACTCCATTAAGCCTGTGGGAAAGAGCCCAGCTTTCATCTGTGGCCAGTTTTGTCCCTCACAATGCAATTTGGAACAATGACTAAGAAGGGTGAACTATGAATTGCCAAGCTTGGGCATGATTTGAAGATCAACTGAGATGCTTTGAAGATCAACTTCCAGGAAAACTGCCATCAAAGGGGAGAGATTCAGAAAGCAATAAATAAGGGAAAATGAGGTTTAAAAGGCCCAAATTACCAATGGTTACTGAAGGAAGAAAAATCAAAGACTTTGAACACAAGCAGTTAAACCAACAGGAAAGACATTAAAAGCAGAAGGAAATATAGTCTCCAGATTTAGTAAATGAGTTCAGGCATCTATTAATAAGTGTTGTATTATATAGAAAAATGATCCAAAATTTGAAGGAGCAAAAGGCCCTGTGGATTTTGAAGAGAGCATGGATCCACAGCATGTGGTTCTTGGATGATTTAAAAGAGAAATATGAAATTTTTAATTAAACAAATGCTTTATTAACTTCTGGTTTACATCATTCATTTCCACCAGATTATGAGTTACATTTTTCCCCCATTTTTTCCCTACCCACCACCCCAGAATAGCAGTCCCACTAGATATCCCCTCATCCAATCTGCTCTCTCCAATATCTTCTCCCATACCCCCTTCAACTTTGCCATTAGGGCAAGGTGAATCTCTGAGCCCCACTGACTGGACATCTTATGAAACATTTAATTTTAAAACTTTGATTTTCAGATCCATTCCCTTTCTCCCTTGTCACCCACTCCCTCTGAGAAGATAAGCAATTCAGTATGTGTTGTACATGTATATCTATGCAAAACATTACCATAGTAGATATATTGTAAAAGACTGCTTATATTTCCCTCCCACCTGTCTCGCCTCCCACCTGGTCCATTCCCTACTTTGATCCTGTCCCTCTTTGATAGTGGGTACTTCTAACCTCCCCTCTCCCCAGAATGCCCTCCCCTTCATCATCTCCCCTCTCATCCCCCTTTCTCCTACTCAGGAGAGTGAGTGAGGGTAAGATATTCCATTTAATATGTATGTGATTCTCTCCTTGAGCCAACTTCAATGAGAATATGCTTTTGCCTTTTTGCCTTCCTGTTCTTCCCCTCCCCTGCAACTGCTTCCCCTTGCCTCTTCTACATGAGATAGTTTACCCTACCCTGTCTCTCTCCATCTCCTCTTGCCACTTTCCTCTCTCACCTCTTGACTTCACCCCTTAAGAATCATCCCTTCCTTGGGGTGGCTAGGTGGCGCATCGAGCAGAGAGCCAGCCCTGGAGCCAGAAGGACCCGAGCTCGGATCTGGCCCCAGACACCCAACACACAAACAAAAACCCAGCCATGTGAACCTGGGCAAGTCACCCAACCCCAATTGCCCTCCAAAAAAAAAAAATAATCATCCCTTCCCATCAAATTCAACCTGTGCCCTCTATCCATGTATACCTGTGAACATATGCTATGTACCCTTCTTCAATTATTTTCATAATGAGAAAGGTTTCATCAAACACAGTTATTGTTTTTCCATGTAGGACTGTAAATAGTCCAACTTTGATAAGTTCCTTTTGATTTCTTTTCCCTGATTACCTTCTCAAGCATCTCTTGCTTCTTGTGTGTGAATGTCAAATTTTCTATTCAACTCTGGTTTTTTCATCAAGAATGCTTGAAAGTCCTCTATTCCACTGAATGACCATATTTCCCCCTGAAACAAGATACTCAGTTTTGCTGGGTAGGTGACCCTTGGGTTCATTCCCAGCTCTTTTGCCCTCTGGAATGTCATATTCCATGCCCTTTGATCCCTCAGTGTAGAAGCTGCCAGGTCCTGTGCTATTCTGATTGTGTTTCCACAATATTGAAATTGTTTCTTCCTGGCTGCTTGTAGTATTTTCTCCTTGATCTTGGGATTCTGGAACCTGGCTATAATATTTCTGGGAGTTTTCTTTTTGGGATCTTTTTCAGGAGGTGGTCTGTGGATTCTTTCAACCTCTATTTTGCCCTCTGGATCTAAAACATCAGGGCAGTTTTCCTTGAGAATTTCTTGAAGGGTGATTTCTAGGTTCTTTCTTTGATAATGGCTTTCAGGTAGTCCAATAATTTTTAAATTGTCTCTCCTGGATCTATTTTCCAGGTCAGTGGTTTTTCCCATGAGATATTTCACATTGCCTGCTAATCTTTCATTTGTTTGGATCTGCTTAACAGCATCTTGATTTCTCATAAAGTCATTAGCTTTCATTTGCTCCAGTCTAACTCTGAAGGAATGAATCTCCTCAGTGAACTTTTGAGATTCTTTTTGCATCTGGCAAATTCGACTTTTTAAGGCATTCTTCTCCTCATTGCCTTTCTGAGCCTCTTTTGCCATTTGAGTTAGTCTATTTTTTAAGGTGTTATTTTCCTCAGTCAGGCTGTTGACTGTCATTTCATACTTCTCTTGCATCTTTTTCATTTCTCTTCCCAAATTTTCCCCCACTTCTCTTATCTGCTTCTTAAGGTCCTCTATGACCTGTAGCCAGCTTGTATTTTCATTTGGGGCTTTTGGTGCAGGAGTTCTGACCTCACAGTCCTCCTCCATGCTTTGAGCCTCTTTGCCCCTAAAATAGGAGTCTAATGTTGAACTTTTCTGTTTATTTTGTTTCATTTGCCTAGGCATATTGCCACTTAATTACTTGATTTTTGGGCTTGTTGCCACAGTAGGACTCTGCCACCAGACAGGGGAGCTTCCGCCCAAATGTGGGGTCTTCACAACTTCCACCAGTTGGGTGGCCTCTGTAAAGCCTCCACCCACTCTGGCAAGTTGGATACCCACCCCAAACTTCCCCCCAGACCACAATCCAGATCCCAGCAGTTTAAAGCAAAAGCGATTAAGCCCCAGACTGATTGCTGGATCTTCCTACAGTTCGCAGACCAGGAGCTGGAGCCACTACTGACGCTGCAAAATGGCTTCTGTGCAGCAGTTTCTAAAGCAGCTTTTCGCCCCCAGGGGAGGAAGCCATGCGTTCCCCAAATACTGGTCCCAAAGTCCATAGGGCACTAACCTCTCACTTTGTCCTAGGCATATCTGTGCTGATAATTCTGGAATCGCCACAATTGCTGGTGTTCTGGGGTCCCTCCAGCCAGCTGAAGGTCCGGCCGCCCTGGGGCTAAAACCGCGGACCTGGGCTGGGCTCTGTGCGCTAGGCTGTTGGTTCGCAGCGCGCTGAGCTGCCTGCTATCAGAGTGCTGCGCTGGCCACTCCCTGCAGGGCTGCTGGGCTGTCCTCAGCAGGAGGTTAGCTTCTCTGTGCTGTTCTGTGGGTACTGTGGCTCCAGAAGTTGTTCGGAGCTCCCTTTCACATTGTTTGAAATTTGTGTGGGGCAGAGCACATTGGAAATGCTGTTTCTACTCTGCCATCTTGGCTCCGCCCCTCGAGAAATATGGATTTTAAGAGCATAATTTATGGCCTGCACAACAGAAATAAATCGACTAAATAGAAGAAAACAACAACCTCAAATCCACAGTGGCATGTCTCAGCAAAACATCAACAAGATAGGATAAGAAGTTTTTAAGGCAAATAAACAAAAGTGAAGGACAATCTGAAAGAAGAGAAGCAAAAAGTAATGAAAAGAAAACTTGCTCTCCGTATAGGCAAAAAAGATTGATCTCATAGACAGAATGTGTAGAGATAATTTAAGGAGTAGTTGTCCCAGAAGAACATGACAAGTCAAAACCCACTTGTTATATTCCCTTCGAAACAGTTTAGAGCCCATTTACTATTAACCTTGGGGATCCCACAAAATGGTAACTAGAAGAAACACATCTTCATTTTAGTATAATTGCTTTCGATAGCAATTGTATACGTTTTATTTTATGCGTTTAAAAACATTATTCAGAGAAGAAGTTCATAGGCTTCATCAGATTGCCCTAGGGTTCCATGACACAACAGAGGTTAACAACTCTTGGTGTAGAGTTTTGTACTAAGAGCTATTGCATCAAAGTGGAGTTGAGGCATTCCCTCTCCATATATAAAATATATTGGAGATTATCAAAGATTATACCTGGCTTGCATGCTTAACTATTTTCAGATAAAAGTGGGCATGCCACAACTGTTGTCAAAGCTATGTAATACATGCATAGTATGTGAATGACAAGTTTCATACATCACAAAAAAAAAACTTTATTATGACACAGAAGTGATATTACTAGAAAAGTATTGATCATGGGTAGATTGCATTTTCTGGCATATAATATATATTCCAGCATATAATATATTTCTGCATAATGCTATAGATAGTTTCTACTTATATTACATATGGATTACATTTAAGTTCTATACCCAAGGTTACAAATGATAAAACATACTTCCAAGAGTGCTTCTGGGTGCTACTTAAATTTTATTAATTAAGTTTTTTCCCATGCAGAAGGAAGGGGCATAATTACATTGAAAATTTCTTGTAATACAAATGCAAATATATTTTGTATGTATTTATATTGGTTCTCTTTATATTAATTATGCACATACTTATACATCTACTTGTTATCTCCCCCATTAGAATGTGGACTCCTGAAGAGGGGAGATTTTATCCCCAACATCTAGCACAGGATTTGGAACCTAGTAGGTACTTAATCAATGCTTGTTGATTAATTGACTTGAAACCTGAAGGTGACATTTTGATGGGAAATAGGTTCCTTTCTCCATGGCATTATTTTCAAAATATGGGAATATTGATGTGCTTTCCTTCCTTTCCTTTCTTATATTTTTTACTTAAGTGACTGGGAGCACTAAATTCCCTGTTTAATAGCTGTTGTGTACACTCATAAGTACTTTCTTTTATTTGTCCTCCAGCTTGACTCTCACTGCATCCAGGGCCATCTCTAGTCATCCTTACCAGTATCTTGCTATTGGACCCAGATGGCTCCAGAGGAGAAAGTGAGGCTGATGATCTTGCACAGCCCTCCCTCACTTAAATCCAATTCACTTGAACATCATTATCACCTCCCTGATGTCATGCCCTTCTTTAAGAATGAAGGATGAACAACAACAGCAACCTCCAGCTTGGAAAGATGGAGAACTCTCAGAGAACATACTCTATAGAAAACTGATTAAGTGATGAGGACAACCAGGGATAGTGAATGACCTCCAGTTGCTGTCATGGGGAAAAAGGGATTTTTGTTTGTTTGTTTGTTTTGTTTTTGTTTGCCTGAAGTACAGAAGGCTTGGGGTGAAATATATCTAAGAATTTTTCCATCATATAGATGAAAGATGAGATGTCTCTGATTTCACCTTAAGGGGGAGAACTAAAGGCAACAGGTGAAAATTTCGAGGAAGTCAAATATTGTCTTATTTTAAGGAAAAATAATTAGAGCTAGCCCAAAATGGCATTTTCTGCTTTGAGTGGGAAATACTGAATTTCCACCTATAAAGGTCTTCAAGCAAAGGCTGGGTGAATCAGATGTGTTTTAGAAAAAAATTCTTTTCTTTTTTCATGTGTGGATTAGATTAGATGCCTTGAAGATCCTTTCAACAGTGATGCTTTTAAATTTTGTAACTTTCCAACACCTGATGTCTTTCATTGTTGCTCACTTATAAGCATTATCTTCCCCCTCCAAATAATACTCTCATAACTTCTTCTTATGTCTGATACCTAGACCAATTACCAATTAAAACTTATCATCACTAACTTTCAGGCCCTTAATAAGTTGCTTCCCAATGCACAATCAGTGTCATATCTTCTCAGTACGCAGGTCAGGCCAGGAGTACATCAGTATTCCTACTCTGTCTACCCCTTTCCTGGTTCTGACTGTGATATGGTACTTCTGATACCAAATGAAATGACCTTTTGTTGAAGAGCTGGTATATTACTTTCCTTTGCATCCTTCTTACAATATGAGGAAATAGTACTCTTTTTATTTTTCTTATATTTTGTTTTAAGCAACTGGGACCAGTAAATTGTCCATGTATAGTAACTGTTGTGTAAATAGGTACTATGCTTCCTTTTATTCGTCCCAAATCTATTTCTTTTATTCTTCAAAAGTATAGCAATGCCTTCTGATCCTGGTATTCTGGGATTTTGTGAGCAGGCCTGTATTCACCAAGGTCATAACTTCCTAGGCTTTAATATTATTTCAGGTTTTATCTTTCCCAGTTGAATGATTCCATTTTTTTCATCTCTCCTCATATAGAAGTGTCTCTACTCACTTGATCTCTGTAATTGCCCTCTTTGGAATAGGACTCTGTACCTATGCTTTTCTTTCTGGTTTTGTTCCTGCCTGTGTTATCTACTTTTATCTATATTAATATCACATGACATATACAGTGCTAGATAAAACATAATATTCAGTTGTTTTCCAGTCATGTCCAATTCTTCATGACCCCATTTGGGGTTTTCTTGGCAGAGATACTGGAGTAGTTTGCTATTTCTTTCTCCAGGTCATTTTACAGATGAAGAAACTGAGGCAAACAGGGTTAAGTGACTTGCTCAAGGTCAGAAAGCTATTAAGTGTCTGGGGCCAGATTTGAAATCAGGAAGATGATTCTTCTTGACTGTTAAGTCTGGTACTCCATCCACTGTGCCACATTAAATGTAATATAAATCTATAGCACAATAGCTGTATTACATTATAATCGTACATTTGTGTGTAATGTATAACAAACTCATATCATATTATTTATTAACTAAATGTAGATAGATATCTGTATTCTATAGGATATCATGGATATTGAGTGGCCTCATATGGAAAGAGACAGTTTAAATGGAGAGCTTAGATAACTCTCATAAAGAGAGGAAAGTATATATGAATTGATAACTATTCCTGAAATATAATTCATATATAAGCCAATCTCCCTGCTCAGTATTGATGTTCTGTCTATGACCATTTACTCTCCCTGGTGTCTCCTAATATCTCTATAGGATACAATTTTTAGTACATGTAGCATATGTTTACATGCATTCTTTTTTAATATTAATAAGGGCTAGCATTTATAAAGCCCTTTAAGGTTTGCAAAATGCTTTACAAATATTATCTTATTTGATCATCAGACAAATCCTGGGAGGAATATGCTATAAAATCTTCATTTTATAAATGAAGAAACTGAGGCAGACAGAGCTTATATGGCTTACCCAGGATGGTAAGTATTTGAGGCTGGATTTGATCTTAGATTTTCCTGACTTCAAGTCCAGTGCTCTATCCACTGCTCCACTTAGCTGCTAAAAGTTTTAGGTTTTCAGTGGTTTGTTCTTCCCACCCAATTTCCACATATTGTGAGAAGGATGCAAAGAAAAGCATATACCAGCTCTTCAACAAAAGGTCATTTGGTATCAGAAGTACCATATCAGAAGCAGAACCAGGAAAGGGGTAGACAGAAGAGGAATACATCTTTAAGACCGACAGTTGTGTCTATTAATTCCCATTGCAATTCCCAGTAGTGATCTGCATGAGTGACTTTTCTTAATTGCACGGTGACTCTTTACATATAGTGAATTTTAACTAACATAATAAACATAGGCATAGTTATCAATTCATGTAGAGGGAAAGGAGTGCCTTTTTTATAATAGAATGCAGAAGGCAGGGTTTATTTTTTGGATGCCAGTAATACCAAATCTGTCTTTAGTAAGAACATGAATAGAATTGGATGACTCAGGTTTTGCCCAGATATTGACTATATAATGTGATCTATTTCTGAAATTGGAAAAAATGTACAGCTGATGCCAGCTTCTTTCTACCTCCTTGTGTGGTGAGTTGTTCAAATATATTTACTTATTAAATTTTGTTCTTCTTTTTGCCCTATTGGGTTTGCTTGGGTGGCTTCTCCCACCCACTTTTTAAAAAAGATAGATAGGTATAGGTTTTGTCATGGATGAGACAATCAGTAGTATTTATTGTGTACTTTTTAATGTGTTCAAAGGTATGGTATGCTTTGCATAGAACTTGAAATGAGGACAAGGCACAATCCCTTGAGTTCCCTTCCAAGAACTTACTGTGAAGACAAGATTTACAAATAGGATGTAAAAATAAAAATAAAACAAACAAACAGTGCAGGGCTTTAGAAGTACTAAGGATAGCCTGGCTTTGTTTTCAGTCTTTAGTTATGGTCCTGATAAGGCTCAGAGGCAAGTAAACCTACCAATCAGAGTTCTCCTTAACTGCAACTCCACTCCAGCAAATGCTGTCTCCACTAAATTCTATTGCCTCTGAGTCTACTTTCTCTCTGATTCGAGATGGGCCATTAGAGTGTTGCATTGTAGTCCAAGGGTTATTAGAGAAAAAAGAAATGGTCTTTCTGCCCTTCCCAGAAAGAAGTGAACAGAAGTGAAAATTAGGCTCTGATCTTTATTGTTCAGTCCTTTTTCAGTCATGTTTGACTAATTGTAACCCCATTTGGAGTATTTTTGGCAAAGACACTGGAGTAGTTTGCCATTTCCTTCTCCAGCTCATTTTATGGATGAGGAAACTGAGGCAAATAGGCTTAAGTGAACTTGACCAGGGTCACAGAGCTACTAAGTATCTGAGGCTGAACTCAGGTCTTCTTGATTCCAGGCCCAGCACTATCCATTGTGCCGCCTAGATGCCCCGTATGATCTTTAGGATCATAGAATTTAAGTTAGAAAGAACCTTAGAGGCCACCTCATCCAATTCTCTCATTTACAGGAAAGCCCAGGGAAGAAAAGTGTCATGGCTATGGCTACACAGGTAGCAAACATAGGTCCTCTGATTCTAGTCAGCCCATTTATCATTCAAGAGCTCATTAGACTAATAAGGAATTCAGCCTTCTGTGGTAGTTGTTAATGTGGAAGAACCCTTATTTACTGTCACACATCCCCAGAAGAGGTCCCTGAAGCCGTTCTGTGAGTTTTAATTAGCCATATAATTATCCCTTTATGTAACATAAAAATATGACTTACTAACCAGAAGCAAGGAAGTGGTGGCTGAAGGGAGTTATAATGACCATATTCACTCAATGTCCAAATAAGATTGCCATTTATTTTAAGAGAATAAGGGGAAAGTCAAAAATGAGCTTTGGATCAGTAGCACCCTGAGATGTCCTGAGATTGAAGGTTACCATGGTTATCAAGTTGATGACTATCAGAAGAACAAAAACAATAGAGATCTTGTGTCTGAGAAATGTCTGTCTTAGCAGGACTATGTTAGGTATCATTGTGGTCAAAGGAACTACCCTTTGGTTAGGTCTCTGTGACTTTGAAGAACCTGCTGGGGGGAAAAAGAGAAGAAAAAGTCAGATTATTCACTGATCACCTAATCTGTAGTGAAGTGATTAGGAGAATTACAGGATGGGAACTCTTGGTAAAGAACTTGGATCCTATGAAATCTTTTGCTCTCTAAGAGTGAGCTTGGGAGTGGTCTCTAGGACATCTTTCCCTCCTCCTTCCTCCTACCAAACCACATATGCACTCATAGGGGAGAAGAATTAGGGGATTCATGACAGCTTCCCTCAAACATTTGCCTTCTTGACCTCAGAGAGCAAAACCAGGAGCCTTTCAGGTGAGATGTGCAGACTGAGATTTGAAAAAGAGAAAACTTCCCAAGTTATTGAGGGAGCTACTTGTGGAGGTGCTGGTATGTTGCCCATGCCTGGAAAACTTCATTGTTTGTATGGAATTTATTCCTTTTCAAAGATGTACTGGGTCAGATGACCTCTGAGGCCCATTCTAACTCTGAAACTTTATCATTCTGGATAAATATTGAATGGTCTCTAGCAAATGGAAAGAACAGGAAGGGAGTTACCTACAGACTCACCTCTATTCCAATATTATCATGGTTGGTACTTTAAAGTAGAGAAGGAGAAAACAAGAGAAACGTTATGAGTGTCCCTAATATAGAGTCCTTCCTGAACAAGGAGTCAGATAGCTAGAAATGTTAGTTAGTGAGGGATAAGGAGTAGACTTGTGATTTCTTTGGGTCAGGCAGTTCCCAAGAAAGGAATTATCTCTACCAAAACTGGCCAACAGCTGCCTTGCAATGTAGAATATTAGAAAGTTGCCATTGGCACTGAGAGGTTAAATGACTTGCCTAGCGTCATACCACTAATATATGCCAGACATAGAATTTTGACTAAGTCCTTCTTAGCTCTAAAACAAACTACCTATAATAGTTTACTTCCTCTTACATGTAGGATGGAGTAAGAAATCTCCTAGTACTTTATATAATACATTAGCAAGCACTGTAACAGCGCATCCTTCTATCTTGAAGAGTTGTGCCAGGAAATGATCATTTCTTTCTTGAACATGCAGTCAGATATTTATTGAGGAAGGGAAGAATAATTGAAAAATATGAGTTGTCCTCCAAGTTAGCTGTTGATTTTATGTTTTTTAAAAACATTCTGTGTTTAATCAGTAATGCTAGCAGAGGAAAGTACCAATATTGGTTTTACAAAAAGGAATCCATAAATGGAATGTTTTATATGATCCTTCCCCCTTCTCTCAAAAGCAGATTGTTATTATTATAACCAAGAGTTGCTGCATGGCATAATGGATGAAGTCTGGTTGACCTTGGGGAAAATCAGTTAGCCTCTCTTGAACTCAGTTTCTTCTTCTGTCAGAAAAGGGATTTAGACTAGATGACCTCTGAAGTCCCTTTCACTTTAAATCTATGAAATTAACATTTTTGCCTTGTGATTCTGGGCAATTCACTTAAACTCTCAGTGCCTCACATAATGGTCTAAATCTGTAAGTTGTTTGATAGTTACTGATCTGCTCTGGTAGAGGGAATTTTCTTCAAATCAAAAGTGCTGACCACACCACCCTCCAATAACATATTAGGTACCTAGATGGTAAGATAGGGTTACCAGGTGCCATCCTGGGTAGTGATGAAGAGGATGGTCTGCTTTCAGAATTAATCAAAGGCAATTAATGACATGGAAAAGGCACGTAAGATAATAATGAGACATTTAAGGCTTGAAAAAAGCTTGAAAGAATCTTGGAATGTGAGAGTTGGGAGAAACATCAGTCACCATCTTATCCAACCCATACACAAAATGAATCTCCCCTGGAATGTGAAAAATAGTTATGCAGACTCTGCTTATGTCTGCAAGGAAGGGACATGTATCACATCTTGAGTTGCTTTCTCTCTGTGACTTGTTCCCTCTCTCTCTTACTCTCTCTTTCATTTCTGACTCTACATCTGTCTTTTTCCCTCTTTCCTTCTCTGTTCTCTCTTCCTTTGGCTCCCCCTCTTTTCACTTTGGTTCTTCCTGGCTATCTTTGTCCCTCTGTATCTCTGTCCCTATCTGTTTAAGTCACTCTGTCTCTCCCCTCTCCCCCAAGTTTGAATGCATCATAATTCCAAACACAGTGCAGCATAAAGGATAAGGTATTAGACTTGGAGCCAGGAAACCTCAGATTTAAATCCTGCCTCTGACACTATGTGAACTTGGCCAACTCATTTAAATGATTCTCTTAGCCCCAGTTTTCTCATTTTTAACCTGAGGGGGATTATAGTAGGTGATGTCTAAAGGGCCTTCTTATTCTATATCTATAATCTATGAAATATGTTCACAAGAAAAATATTTATTGATTCATCCAATCCTTACCTGTCTCTGTTTAGTGAAATTCAATCATGCTCAGTAGTTTGATATCATTCTTTTGTACTGGAAGGAGGAGTATTGATCTTAATTAATCCTTAATTTGTGATCCATAAACTTTAATCTATGTATATATATATATATATATATATATATATATATATATATTTCAATATAATTAGTTTCCTTCAAAATCCTATATTTTTTATATTATGCTTTTAAAAACATTGTTCTGAGGAAGGATCCATAGACCTCACTAGGCTACCATTCTGGTCCATGCTGCACAAAAAGTTTTGAAGCCCAGTTTCATTAATTGAGCCAGGATTTCATCACACACAGCACAGCACACACACATGTACACACACACACATATTAACATAATATATGTACACATATACACACAGGCACACACACATATATACACAGAGATACACACACATATATATGTATATGTACACACATATACACATACACATACACATTTATGTCTGCACACCTATTTATATACATACATGTATGCATTTCTTTTCATGGATACTACTATAACACTAAAGTCAGCTAGGTGTCACAGTGGATAGTGGTACCAGGAGTGGAGTCATAAAGTCTCATCTTCCTGAGTTCAAATCTGACCTTAGATACTTAGTATCTGTGTGACCATGGGCAAGTCACCTCACGCTGTTTGCCTCAGTTTCCTCATCTGAAAAATGAACTGAAGAAGGAAATGGCAAACTATTCCAGTATGCTTCTAAGAAAACTGCAAATGGGGTCACAAAGTCAGGCATAACTGAAACAACTGAACAACAACCATAGCACTAGAACTCTATCATCTCTCATTTTTGCTACATGGTCTATCAGCAGTTTTTGGGGGGATGGGATTCAGATCCTTAATGATGTCTTACTGGCTATTCTTTGCACGTGGGTCATCTTTGGTCACCTTTTGCAGCTCATTGATTCCTCTCGTCTATCTCTCCTTTGGACTTTGGCTGAGCTTTGATTGTTAAGGTGTCCTATAATCCTTAGTCGTATAGCAGCCCCTAGAGATTATGAATTCTTCTGCTTACTTTACTCTGTCACTTCATAAAATCTTCCCAAGTTTCTCTGAAACTATCCCTTTCATCATTTCTTATATTCCATCACAATTATCCATAATATGTGCAGCCATTCATCAAGAGGTGTGAACACTCTTTGTTTCTCATTCTTTACTACTACAAAAGGGGCTTGAAATGTTTTAGCACATACAGGTTTGTTGCACTTTCCTTTGTTCTTTTTCAGGTATAGATCTGTGTATAACTGGGTAAAAGGCTATGCATGGTTTAGTCACTTTGGGGACATAGTTTCAGATTGTTTTTCACAGTGTGAATTCACAGTTCCACCAGTTAGGAGAAGAAATTGTACTATGACAACATCTTCATAAGGAATGGCATAAAAAATCTGATCAACACAAAGAATGACCACAATTCCAAAAGATCCATGATGAAACATGGTACTTTAACTCTTGACAGAGGAGTGACAGACTTAGGGTATGAAATGAGACATTTTTTGTTCTTGTTTTTTATGGTTTGCTTGTTTGTTTTTTGTTGTCATTGTTTTGGTAATAGCCATTATGGAAATTTATTTTCCTTTACTCTGTATTTATTGCAAAGTTTTTTTTCCTTTCCTTTTTTCTCAATCGTGGAGCAGGAAGAAAGATGATAGATTTTTATTAATTTTTAAAAAATTAAATTAAGTTGAAAAGAGAGAATATTGACATTGTAAAAATTGGATTAAAAAAAAATCATGAAGCAGCTTGAGATCACTGGAAAGGCAACATGATTTCCCAAGTGTGTTCTAGTTCACTATCCTCTCTCTGTTCAATTCTGAGCCCAGATTATAGTCCATCTGGGGTACCTGCCCAAAATATTTATACTGATGGATTAACTAAACGGAAAGGATTAAGAATCATTTTTGGTTTTTAACTGTTAAGTGGGTGGTCCTAGTCAAATAATTCATCAAATAATTGTCGACCTGCTGGTCTTAAACCTCTGTGTACTTAGCAAGACTGGTCTTTGAAGAGTAGACAGAAGCTATAACGGAAGCCATAATCAAAGCTTTTCCATCTTCATAGAAGCTTCTGGATAAATATTAACTTTAATATTGAATTAATATTTTTAAAAAGCCAATGAACATGAAATCACCTCTTTTATGTATATAGTCATGTGAATAAAATTCCTTTATAAATACTATGAGTGTTATCTTAAAATGTGGTTGTTATCCTTGCCCCCATGACCACATGACTCAACCATAAAAGTTCATTTAATACCTTTTCCAGAGGAGATCAAACTGCCTTAAAATAATTATCTTGCTTTGTTTAATTTATCTGAGGAATTTTGATAGGACTTAACTTTGATTTGCACTTAGCCAAATGATTTTTGCATGGTGATACTTGGATCTTCCAAGTCACAATCAAGTACTTCTCAGTCCTAAAAAGGGTGTGTAGGCCCCATGATGTGTGAGAGATATGAAAGTACTTTTTTCAACTTCTATATGCTTAAAAGGACATGATTAAAAGAAAATGGAAATGATGCATTCAAAATAACCACATTCAGAAGTAAAAAAAATGTATTTGGGGTCTGATTCTAACTGTGAGTTTCATTATATTATATTATATTAGTCTATTGACTGGGATGGAGGAGAAAGAGAAATATATGGCTTTGATTTATGGAAACAGGTGCAAATAAATAATTATGTGTAGCTATGTTTTTTGGGATTAGTTATAATAAATAAAATGTTTCACATGATTATGTATTATGTGTGTGTCTCAAGACAAAGACAGAGAAACAGAATATACAAAGGAAAGAAATGAGAAAGGAGAGAAGAGAGGTAAAGAATGACATTAATGAAGCATCTCCTTTGGTCTGTTTCCCCAACTCCTGCTCACCTTGCCAGGGGTGATTCTCCAGACAGCAGTTAACTATTCCTCTGCTTAGGATTCTAGTGTGTCACCGTAAGAGGATGAGGTTTTCAAGTAATATTGCCCCAAAAGCCCTTCCCAGTGTGTTCCCCACTGATTATCAAATAGCCAGTCAGTTAATTAACCAAGATGTTCAAAACAGTAAACCCCAAACCAGAGGCTCACTTTCCCTTTCAGACAAGGTCTCTGGGTAGAATGGACTCAATGGGTCCAGAGGGTAAATTCAAAGTTCTTAAGTTCTGGAAGCCCTTTGCAATCTTCATAGAGTCCTCATGAATTTCTCAGATAAAACTCTCTGCTGGGCTGCCATAATGGATGTTTCTCTTACAGGGTCCTACTTGTCCTCAGTATTTGGATTGTCTTCAGTGTGTCTCAGTTACCATCATAGATATTGCCATCACATAATGCCTTTGAGAACATTGCTTTTGACACTAAGGGGAAATTCGGAGTTTGAAAAATTGACCTTCTGAGGTTCACAAGGTTATTCTTTGGTTGGGGAGGGGGGAATCTCCCTAGGGTCACTCTGTCCCCCTTTCTGCCTTCTAATATAGGTACAAGAGGTCTGTATCTTCTAAATGTTCTGGAAGCTTAACTGTCTTTCTGCTTAAATTTCTTTTCTGATATATAAAGGTCCAGAAGTGTGTCTAATTCTTTCTACCCTCTGTAGCAACATCTGATTTCATCCAGTAGTTTGAAGCAATTCAGTCCTCTGAAATTCATTAAAGACTCATTTGCATATATCAGATTGCTCACTGTCTCAAGGAAGAGGGGGGGGGGAGGAAAGGAGGTATAAAAATGTGTCATTCACAACTTTAAAAAAATATTCACTGGAGTCAGAAGGACCTGAGTTCGAATCCGGCCTCAGACACTTAACCCACACAAACAAAAACCTTGGGCAAGTTACTTAACCCCAATTGCCCTAAAGGGGCGGCTAGGTGGCGCAGTGAGTAAGAGCGCTGTCCTCGGAGTTGGGATGACATGAGCACCCACGCATAAATAATGACTAGCCGTGTAACCTTGAGCAAGTTACTTAACCCCAATTGCTTAAAAAAAAAACATTCAAAATCGTTTTATCACGTAATCAGGGAAAACATGAAATAGTATATTCTTTTAAAACGATTTGCTTCCACATAGTTTGTGCTTTGCTTAATTGATTTATGAGGAGATGGAAGTTGGGAAGAGAGGAAGGAACGAAGAAGAGAGCAAGAAAGGTAACTAGAAAGCAGTAAGGAAAAGAACAAAGGAAAGAGACTAGGAAGGAGAAAAGGAGGAGCAAGGAAGGGGAGAAACATGAGGATGTGTAACCAGGTCATAGCATCTAGATCTAGAGGAGGCCTTCATAATACTCTGCTCCCACTTGCTTGTTTTAAAGGTGAGAAAATGATGAGGGCAATCCAAGAGTACAGCATGTAAATCAACTTATTGTTGGAAGAGGGCTCTACCTGCTTAGAATGGGGAATGAGTGTGCATGATGGAGGATGAAGAGTGTTCATTTGGGGTTTAGAGCATCTGAGTTTGATTCTGGTTCTTCTACTTGCTGTTTTTTTGAGCAATGGACTTAATCTGTATTCTTAGCTGCAAAATTACCTTTAAAGATCTCTCCCGGATTGAGATCTTTGATTCAAACATATATCCCAACTGCTCATTTCTCTCTTTTGTTTCCATGTGGTTTCCATGAAATTGGTATTTCAGGACAAAACTTTGTACTGATGAAAAGATGCTTGCAGTTGATTTAACTTAATCTTGAGAATGAGTACTGAGGATAAAAAGGACTAGAGATAATGGGGTACTTTGCTTTGGTAAGGATGGTTGAGACCAATATAAATTTTGTTGTTATTTGGAATATCTTCAGACGTAATTATTTTTGAATGTTTATCTCCATTGTCACATGAATATAAATTGATGTTCAAATAAATATACAAATGGGGACAATCACTTAACATTTAAGTGCCCCAGGAAACACTTTAGGAATAAATATTGCTTAATAGTTGCCTGTTTTGATTAGTGGAAGAAGTTTCCTTGCCTGGCAGTTTTCTATATTGATAAAATAATATCTGGACCAAAAAATTAACATTATAATAAACTAAATATAAATATCAGTTTAGGTATAGGAGATGTGCCTTTCCAAAGCATGCATTATACCAGAATCTTTAGGCTTCACATTTAATTTGTCCATGGAATCTGATTATTATTATTTGCATATTTCAACAAAATTATTTTCTTACATTCTTTGGTGCATAGAGAGTTTATTATTCTATTTTTTTCAGTTCTGCTCTCTTTCCCTTTTTTCCTTCCCATCCATTGAGAAGATGAGAAAAAGAAAGCCCATTGCCAGTATGTTTTGTCATACAAGACACATTCTTGAATTAGCCATGTTTAAAAGAAAAGCAATAGAGAAAATAAAATAAAATAAAATATGCTTTGGGTTGTAATGAGTCCATCCTTTCTTTTTTAATTTTATTTTTAATTAATAGAATAAAACAAGCTCTTCCATAATATAATACAATAAAAAGTTATCTATTTGGAGACAGCATCTTTCATCCTGAGACCTCTAGAATTGTTATGGGTCATTTAATTGATCAGAGATTTTAAGTTATTCAAAATTGAGCATCTTTGCAATATTGCTGTTATTGTATAAATTGTTTTTTACTTGTTCTGCTCATGTAACTCTTCATAAGTTCATGCAAGTCTTCTCAAACTTCTCTAAAACTATACCCTTCATCATTTTTAGAGCATAATAGTATTCTATCATATTCATATAACATAATTTGTTCAGTCATTCCCTAATTCATGGGTATCCCCTCAATTTCCAGTTCTTTGTCACCACAAATGAGTTGTTATGAATATTTTTGTACATTTGGGTCATTTCCCTCATTTTTGTACTCTTTGGGCATAGGCCTAATAGTGTTACTGCAGGGTCATTGAATATAGACAGTTTAATAGAGTTTAAGGGGTAGTTTCAAATTATTTCCTGTAATAGTTGTATTAGTTCAAAGCAGTATACCTATTTTTCCATTTCCCCTCTAGCATTTGTCATCTTTCTTTTTTGTCGTCATAGATAATCTTATGGACTGTGTAGTTGTTGTGGTTTAAAATCTGGGACACCAAAAAACTGTTGGGGTTTCATGATGTGTTGTGGTGGAAACATCTCAAAGAATTCAGTCAGACCACCTCTAATCCAAGTAATGGCATTTATTGAGATTGACACCTGTCATGAAGCAAACTAAATTCCAAGAGGAACCAGCAACTTCAGAGAGCAAAATGGATTTTTCTAGGGTAAAGATGTAATTACATAATATAAATTATGAATATCAAAAAGTCAGGAAGGGTTTGTTAAGGGACTGGGTAATAGAGAAGTAGAATTTTGCATGTGATTACCTACAATGCATACAGAAAAACCCATGGGGGGGTTACTTATGTATGATAATGATATTATAGTAAGCCTCTCTACATCATAAGTTCACTCTAAACCAATTCTTTACTATTATTGATCAGGTGCCTACTTAGGGAAAGTCCCTTCTATTGTTTTGGGGTCCACATCCTACTGATATCTTCCAAAAATTTTTATTTATATCCTTTGATCATTTGTCAGTTGAGGAATGATTCTTATTCTTAAAAGGTTGCCTCAGTTCCTTCCATATTTTAGAAATGAGATCTTTATCTGAGGAAGTTGTTGAAAAGTGTTTTTCCAAATTTAGTGCCTTTCTTCTAATTTTAGCTACAGTGATTTAGTTTGTGAAAAAACCTTTTAAATTTTTTGTTATCAAGATTGTCCTCTTTACTTCCTGTGACCATCTCTATGTATTGTTTGGTCACGAACTTCCCTCTATACATAGATTTGACAAATAACTTCTTATCTGCTCCACTAATATGCTTATGTTATCCCCGTTAGGTCTAAACCATGTATCCATTTTGATCTTATCTTAGTATACAATGTGAGATACTGTTTTATGCCTAATGTCTTTCAAACTCCTTTCCAGTTTTCCCAAGTTACTTGCCTCAATAACTGGGATTCTTCAGTTTATCAAATAGTAGGCTACTTTGTCCATTTGCTTCTAAATATTGTGTGCCTAATCTTTTCCATTGATCAACTATTCTATTTCATACCCAGTACCTAATTGTTTTCATGTTATATAGCTTTATAGTACAGTTTGAGATCTGGTATTGCCAGATTCCTTTCCTTTCCTTTTTTTCCATTGATTCCCTTGATATTCTTGACCTTTTTCCTCCAAATGAATTTTGACATTATTTTTTCTAACTTTAGAGTAATTTTGCTTTAGTTTGATCCATTTGTTAGGGGTGAAGGAGAGGGGAGGGGAGAGATCTGAACCTGTAATAACATTATTTCTGATGTGGAATCTTCCTTCACTGATGCAGACAAGGAACACTTTTGTAACTTAAAGGTCTGGAGAATTACATGGGAGCCTTCTGGAATTCAGTGATTTGCTCATGTTCACACATAGCTAATGTGTCAGAGGCAAGAATTGAAACCAGATCTTATTGACTCCCAATCTAGTCCTCTGCCCTCTCTCTCCATTATTCTGTTTCTCTTGTAGTTTCTAGTCCAGGATTAAAAATATAACACTTGATTTCCTTTATATATGAACTTTTATCTGAAAGGGTTATGCTGGTTAACATTCACATAGGGAACCTGAACTTCTAATTTTTTTTCTTTGCCTTTCCATTACATTATTTGTGACAGGAGATTAAGATTATTTCTTACTGTTGCCATGGCAAAAGTGTTTACATGGAAATTCTCAGCAATCAAATGTCTTACTCAATGCCCCCTGGAAAGTGATTGGCATGGGTTCTTAGCAAACAGAAAAAAGAATATTGATGTGGTTAATTTTAATTGTGGGTGGGTGGGTGGGGGAGGTTCTTTGAAATAGGATAACTTTCTGTTTAGTTTTTTTTTTTTTAAGAAAAGCTTTATTTTTGCCATGATAGATTCAAAAAGGTCTTTTTAGGTGCCTTTTTATTTAGAGAGTTTGGAACTTAATTGAGGTGTGTGTGTGTGTGTGTGTGTGTGTGTGTGTGTGTGTATGTGTGTGCACACGTGTTTATGTGTTCATGTTCACCTGTTATACACATACACACATTTTTTGTGAAGAGTGAAAGGTATAAGAGGTATTTCATTGACATAAGATGCTCTTGATATGGAAATTGCTTTTATTGTTACTGATCTACAACTGTCCTTTAACTTACCCAGCTAGAGAGTTGCCTGAGCATTGAGAGATTCACTGACTTACCTCTGGTCACACAACAAGGCTCTGTCAAAAGCTGGACTTGAACCCTGTCATCCTGTTTCCCAACCAACTTTCTATCCACTATTGCATGTTACCTCTCATAGACATTTTAATGATTTTTACATACATTTGTAACATACACTAGGACAGGCATCAGGATGGGGAAGCTGGGGTAAGAGCTGACTTTTTCTTAGAACTTCCTTGAGCAAAGTTCTCTGCTCTGAAATGCTTGCAGAGCCGAAGACCCTCCTGGATATTTCCCTTCTTTGAAAGAAGCGAATTCTCTTACTTAGTGGTATGCTCGAAAGCATCATGCCCCAAACTACGGAAAAGCTCTCCATTCAAGCTAATTCAGTCCTTACTTATAAGACCAAGAGTGTGTAAAAAAATTTCACTTCTCCTTGGAGTTATCCATATAACATCCAATATTTATCCAATAGCTTTCACAAAGATTTTTTTGATTGATTAAAATATGTTCTCACTCAGATAAGACATCAGAGCTAAAATGGGGTAGGGTAGCTTTCAGCTCCAGTATTTTTAAGCTTTACAAAGAACTTTCATCACTATAGCCCTGTGGGGTAGGTAGGGAGTATGTATTTGTATTATATGAACTGATTTGAGAAGCATGGAATCTTTTAAACAAACAAACAAAAAAGAATCCGGATTTATTGAAAACCATTTTCATTGCTATTTCTCTGTTAAGTACACAAGTCTTGAACTGTCAAGAAAATATGAGGTATTTTTGTCCAGTGACATTTTTAATTAATCTCATTTCAGGGAAAGCCTGTGGGAACGCCAGATGCGGGGGCTTACTTCCGTGTGCTCTCAGAGCATGGAGTGGCAGCCTTGTTTACAGCACCAACTGCAATTAGAGCCATTCGTCAACAGGACCCTGGGGCAGCCCTGGGGAAGCAGTACTCTTTGACAAGGTGATATGGGGATACTTGGGCAAGTCACATTCAAAACCTAGATCTGAATCAGTGAAAGGGTTATGCTCTGGGGAGCTTGAGTACCTCTCTGGTTGGAGTTAAATAGTCTGAATGTCCTTAGGATTAACGATCCAGCAGATAGCTTTGAAATAGAAGGGCACAGAACACATATCAACTTATTTTATGGGGTTGCTTCATATAATATTATCCCTTTGCATGGTATCATTTCCACAATCTCTGAAAGTTAGTGGTAGTAGGGGAAGGCTTTCTTTTTCACAGAAAGAAACATTTTGGGAGTAGTATTCATTATTTGTGTTTAGACTGTTTCTGACTTTGAGGTTGTGGGGAAGAGGAAACCGGACTTATGATTTCATCACAGAATCACAGATGTGAATAATTGTAAGGGATCTCAGAGGCCACCTGGTCCAAGTCAGATACAAAAGGATTTCACATTTTAATATAGCCAAGTAGTCCTCTGGTTCCTTCTTAAAACTTCTGAGGAGAGGAGATCCACCATTTCTTGAGGCAGTCCATTCCACTTTGGGACAACCCTAATTGGGAGATAGTTTCTTTCTATATAACTTCCATCCATTGCTGCTGGTGCCCAAGAGAACATGTCTATTCAGTCTAACGTGGGATAGTCCTTCAGAAACTTGATAAGAGCTACCAAATCCCCTCCTGAGTCTTGTCTTCTCTAGGATAAACTTGCCCTGTTCCTTTGATTGATGTGGCAAAGCCTCGGAACCTGTCATCCTCCTGACTGTCCTACTTTGGATCATTTCCTATTTATCAATATCATTCTTAAACCATGGGAGCATTCTCTTAAAGCATTAAGTGAAGCAATGTCTGAACTGTACTTGACAATCTGAACTCCCACTGCTGCGAATCAGTAACAAGAAGGAAGAAAGAAGTTAGGAGGAGGAGGGAGGGAGGGTGTATATGCACACACACACACACACACACACACACACACACACACACACACACACACACACACATATATATGCATACACACATAAGTAGATATGTGTGTAAAATATATCTTTGTACATTTTGAAATTTTAGATAATTTGCATAGGGAGAATCTTGTCTTCTCTAGGATAAAGTCGCCCTGTTTCTTTGATTGATGCTTATGTGGCAAAGCCTCAAAGCTTGTCATCCTCCTGCCTGTCCTACTTTGGATCATTTCCTACTTATCAATGTGATTCTTAAACCATGGGAACATTCTCCTAAAGCATTAAGTGAAACAATGTCTGAACTGTACTTGACAATCTGAACTCCCATTGCTGTGAATCAGTAACAAGAACGAAGGAAAGAAGGGAGGAGGAGGGAGGGTGTATATACATACACACACACACACACATATATATATATATATATATATATATATATATACACACACACACACATACATATATGCATACACACATAAATAGATATGTGTGTAAAATATATCTTTGTACATTTTGAAATTTAAATGATAATTTTCATAGGGAGATTATTATTTGACTTAATATATTTAGATAAAATACTGAAAATCACCATCTAAATTATAAAAAAAAATAACTGAAAGAAGAGTCTTGCCTATAAAGGAGTTATTAGATTACCTTTTGTTTTCTAACAATATTCCCTGCACATATTGATTATTTTTGTGCTATTTTAGAGACTGATTCCCCCATCTATATCAGTTTAATAATATATATATTGAAGAGTAATTACAGTTGTTTGTATCTTCAAAGCACTTTCCAAGCTTTAGTCCTCTTAGCATCTCTTTGAAGTAAGTTACTAATATCAGAAAATGAGACATAGAAAATTCAATAACCATCTCTTGTCAAAAAGATACTCCCTGAATAAAATTATCTTTTAAATTGCAGACCAAAGGCATCTATATCCTAAAGAAAAGGAGCGTGGAAAAATGTTTTGAGGGATTGATGTGGGGTATTTTGGTGATTCTGTGATGTAATCAAGGCAGATCCAACTCAACTTGGGGAATGTTCATTTGGGTGGTAAGCAAGTCTGATATTCAGAGAAGAATCATGTGATCAGATTTAGATCTCAAAGGGATAAGTGAGTTATCTAAAATCACATAACTAATACATGACTGAGCCAAGATTTGGACCCAGGTCCTTCTATTCCAAATCTAATGCTCTTTTCACTAAGCCAAGCTACTACTCATGCCCAACCATTAAATATTAACTCTAATATTGGACATCTTAACATCCTTTAAATCCCTTTTCCCTTAACAGGTCACCATTTTCCCACTTCCACATTAGCCCCTCCAAATCTAGTTGTTCTCAATGAATTTTTGCTAAACATTTCTATGAGTATGGTTAGTCTATGTACCATCAGAAAGTTGTATTGGCTCTCCTGATTCACTCCTACTCACACATGAATGCACCCTATGTACAGTAGAGTAGGTTAAGATAGGTGTCCAGGGAAGGGATGTAATCCCATCTGATGAATGGCATTGTTTTCCTCTGTGTTTTGTTTATCTTTATTTATTTATAGGCAATAGCCCCTGTCCCCTTGCCAAGGGTATCCTTTGCAAAAGCAGGGTCTGTGTCAACTACATAGTTTATACACAAGAATTTCCTAAATGAACACTATGTTAATATTTTGTTGTTGTTCAGTCATTTCAGCCATGTCCAACTTTTGGTGATCCTATTTTAGGGAATTTTCTGGGCAGAGATAGTGGAGTGGTTTGCCATTTCCTTGTAGCAGCAAGCACCCCAATATCCCCAGGGTGACTGCCAACACAGGTTCTTAGATCTGCTTTTGTAAAGGAAAGCAACTCAAAATCAGTTAACAATCTTACTTTAATCAAACAAACACACATTACCTAGTTCAGGGGAAAAAGGTCAGCACCCTGAACTTCAGAGTTACAGAACTTACAGATCAAACAGACAGGCTTCCAAACTGTCCTACCATTATATCAATACCAAATCACAGTTACCAGAGAGGGAAGCATCAACATCTGGGTTTTCAAAGCCGGGGGGCTCTCAACAACGGCTTCCCAGAGTCTCATCTGGTCAAATCACACAACACTTCTCAAAGTGAGCCCCAAAGCAAAGCCCCTCATCAGAGTTTATATAGCCTTCTCCTGGCTCAAAGAATGTAACCACCCTTTTGATCCACTGCCCAATCACACAGCATCAAGGTGTGGTCATTCCTGAAAACCAAGCCTCCCACCACAGGCTCCATGTGACCACATTCAGCCTATTAGGAGGCAGAGCATATTTTCAAATCAAGGAAGGTTTTCAGAGTCTCTTAAAGCCAATCAAAGTCTCTTAAGCCAATCAAAGGGCCTAGGGGCAGGGAAGATCTTTAAATCTGCATTTCCATTACATTCCTACTCCAGTGCATTTTACAGATGAAGAAACTGAGTCAAACAAGGTTAAGTGAGTTACCCAGAGTCACACAGCTAGTAAATATCTCAGGCTGGAATTGAATTCATGAAAATGAGTCTTCCTGATTCTAAGCCCAGTGCTCTATTCACTTTGCCACCTAGCTGCCCCATAATGTTAATTATAGATCTTGAATTATGGAATTGTAATGAGATTATGGCATCACAAAGGAAGAACAAAACTCAAGTCATTATCTGTGCTGACTTCCTCCTGCCTCCATTTCTGAGAAAATATTACACCTGAATTGTACCTTATTTTTAATCATCTTTAAGGATGGAGATTTAAAAAACTCATAAATAAGATGCTTACAAAATAATAATTTTAGAGGCAGCTAGGTGGCATAGTGGACAGAGTAGCAGCCCTGGAGTCAGGAAGACTTGAGTTCAAATCCTGCCTCAGACTAGGTGTATGACCCTAGGCAAGTCACCTTACCTCAATTGCCTCCAAAAATGGTCTTTATATTTATAAGAAAAATTGTGATGTAGAGGTGAGAAAACCAGCTTGATCAGAAAGAGCTGGGTTCAATTCCTGCTTCTGATATAATAGTGGCTATGGCACCATAGGCAAGCTACTTAAGTCCTCAGTGTCCTAAGCAACATTCTAAGACTTGTAAAATGTAGAAGTTACCAATCAGCGTTGGTGCAGAGAAAATTGCTTCCTTATCTGAAGTTTTCCTGTATCATTAGATAACACATCATTGATAACCTGGCATCCCTGCCACCTAACTCCCTATCTACATGCAAAGTCCTCTCTCCAAAAATCTAATGTTAATAGTGATCTCACATGCTATTTTTTATTTATCCTACACTTTGACTTGTACCTGTACTTTTATCTATGGTGAGTAAACTTCTTTACTTGAATACTGTTTCTTCCATAATAAATTTCTTAATTTTGAGTCATTGACATAAATTCCTCCCCCAAAACTAATTCTGTAATACAACTAGCTTGATGCATGACTATGATTTTTACCAGTAGGTTGCCTTGCTAATCTGTTCCTTTTCCACTGTATATTCTTATACCATTTAGATTGTTTGCCAGCTGCCTTCCAATGCTATAATTTGGATTAGAGACAATCATTACTGGTACATTGGCTTCAAAAAAGAGCTCCTGTCTATTTTCTCTTAGAACACATTTTGGAAAACAGTTTTCTTAACAAAGAAAAAAAAATGCAAAAACTCTTTAAGTTTGATGTGCTCTTAAAACACTAGGGGTAGGGGTAAGCAAACACCCAGTAGTAGTTAAGACACAAAAGGTGTTTAAGAATCAAAAAACAGATGGAAATGGACAAAAATATAACTGCTCAAAATAAATTTAAGGTTTATTAGAATCAGGAGATTAACAAGAGATGCAAATTTAGTTATAAATGGTTGGTTTTGGTTCTCATATTGCTTAGTGATTCATTTTTTTTTTTTTGTTCTCAGTTCTTTTTCTTTGACATGATTCTTCTGAGTCTCATTTTTGTCCCAATCAATTGTTATGTACTTTCTTGGTTGCTTTGTGGGAATAACAGTATCATAGAAGTCATAAAGGATAGATTCTAATAAGAAGGAATTATGAAAGAAAGTTAATATGAGAAAGAAGAAATAGGAACGTTAACTCGGAAGGGGTGTGATATGTGTGTGTTGAGAGAGAGAGAGAGAGAGAGGGAAGGAGGGAGAGAGAGTGAATGAGTGTGTGTGTGTCTGTGTGTGTCTATCTGTGTCTATCTGTCTGCCTGCCCCTCTCTTTGGAGGCCATCTAGTTGAACCCATACCTGAATAGGAATCCTCTTTTTGACATCTCTAGTTACTACTCCCTTAGCTTCAAAGAACTTCATTGATGAGAAATGGGCCACATTCCAATTTCTTGACAACTCTAAATAAAAATTTAAATTTCATGGCCATAGTTGTAAGATTCTCCGTCACAGAAAAGATGAAAGCATCAGTCCTTTTTACAAAAACAAAAGCAAAAAAAGCCAAAAAGCTGTTGGATATTCTATAGAGATCAAATAGATTTGAAATCATCAACAACACGTCTCACTGTCCAAAACTACTGGTCTA
The DNA here is from genome assembly GCA_011680675.1 of Gymnobelideus leadbeateri. NCBI lineage: Eukaryota > Metazoa > Chordata > Mammalia > Diprotodontia > Petauridae > Gymnobelideus > Gymnobelideus leadbeateri. The sequence goes on from WOXC01002824.1 coordinate 30,598, forward strand.
TCTCTGTGCGACTTTAGTCCATGCTCTCCTATTAGTTGATCACTGAGAACCAACACAAAGTAATAGAAGTCTTCCTTGCTTTCTCCTGAGATAAGGATACTACAGGCTATTTGCCAGTTACCTTTTACTTTTGTCACATGGCTTTCCCCTGATGACATCCTTTCCTCCTTAAAAATACTATTTGTCTATGTATTTTACTTCTCCTTCGCCCCCTGAGTGATATGGAACAGGGATAGAGCCTGGATGTGCTTGTGATTTCACTGGCACAGAGAACTCCCTCTACCTTTGTTCATCAGTACATCCTCTGCAATTTATTATTTAAGACTTGCCCAAAACTCCCAGGAATATTATTATAGCCAAGTTCCAGAACCCACAGGTCAAGAAGAAAATATTGCAAGCAACCAGAAAGAAAAAAAAATATCAAGTATTGTTGAACCACGGTCAGTATAGTACAAGATTTAGCAGCTTCTATATTAAAGGATCAGAAAAGAGCCAAAAACATTTAACTGTTTTAACATTCCAGAGGTCAAAGGAGCTAATTACAACCAAGAATCACCTACCCAGCAAAACTAAGTATAATCCTTCAGAGGGAAAATAGGATATTCATTGAAATAGAGAACTTTTGAGCATTTTTTTGATGAAAACATCAGAATAGATCATTTGACTTTGGGAGTGGCTAGGTGGCACAGTGAATAGAGCACTGGCCTTGGAGTCATGAGGTCCTGAGTTCAGATCTGACCTCAGACACTTAACACTTGCTAGTCGTGTGACCTTTGGCAAGTCACTTAGCTCCAATTGCCTTGCCTTCCCCCCTCCGAAAAGCAAAATAAAAAAGAAAGAAAGAAAGAAAATTTGCCTTTCAAATACAAGACTCAAGAGAAGCATAAAAACATAAACAGAAAAGGGAAATCATAAAAGACTTAATAAGATTAAACTGTTTACATTCCTACATGGGAAGATGATTCTTGTAACTCATAAGACCTTTCTCATTATTAGGGTATTTAGAAGGAGCATATATAGACAGATGGCACAGATGTGAGTTAAATATGGAGGGATGATAAAAAAAATAAAGTTAAGGGGTGAGAGAGGAGTATACTGGGAGAAAGAGAAAGGAATAAGTAGAATGGAGTAAATTATCTCATATAAAATAGTCAAGAAAAAGCTTTTGCAGTAAAGAGGGGGAGGTGAAGGAAATTGAATGAACCTTACTCTCATCAGAATTGACTCAAAGAGGGAATAAAATACCCAATTGGATAGAAAAATCTATCTTACCCTACAGGAAAGTAGGAGGGGAAGGAAATAAGAGAAGTGGAGGTGCTAGAAAGGGCAGATTAGGGGAAGGCGTAGTCAGAAGCAAAAACCTTTTGAGGAGGAACAGGGCAAAAGGAGAGAGAAAATAAAATAAATGGGGGGTAGGATGGAGAGAAAAGAAGCAAGTTTCTCTGATAAGGGCCTAATTTCTCAAACATATAGGGAACAAACATGAGTCAAATTTATCAAAATTGAAGCCATTCACCAGTTGATAAATGATCAAAAGAGAGTAACAGTTTTCAGATGAAATAATCAGAGCTATTTATAGCCACATGAAAAAATGCTCTAACTCACTTTTGGTTGGAGAAATGCAAATTAAAACAATTCTGTGGTACTAACACATATTTCTTAGATTGGTTTATAGGACAGAAAAGGAAAATTATCAATGTTGGAGGTGATGTGGGGAAAATGAGATAGTAATGAACCGTTGGTGGAGTTGTGAAATGATTCAACTGTTCTTTAGAGCAATTTGGAACTGTACCCAAAAGGCTATAAAACTATGAACCTTTCTGGGGGCATTTATAGATAAAATGGAAGGAAGAAAGAAAAATGAAGGAAAACCCTTTGACCTAGCAATACCATTACTAGATCTATATCCCAAAAGAGATAAAAAACAAAAAGTGAAAAGGACCTATATATTAAAAAAAATCATTGCAGCCCTTTTTAGTGGCAAGGAATTGGAAATTGAAGAGATGCCCATCAACTGAGAAATGACTGAACAAATTGTGGTTTGTGATTTTGAGGGAATATTATTGGTGGTATAAGAAATGATGAGCATGGGGGCGGCTAGGTGGCGCAGTGAGTAAGAGTGCTGGCCTCCAAGTTGGGATGACCCGGGATCGAAACTGGCCTCAGAAAATGAGCACCCACACATAAATAATGACTAGCCGTTTAACCTTGAGCAAGTTACTTAACCCCAATTGCTTTAAAAAAAAAAAAAAAGAAATGATGAGCAGGATATTCTCAGGAAAACCTGGGGAGACTTATGTGAATTGATGCAAATTAAAATATATTGTGTACAAAATAACAACCATCTTGTAAGATGATCATCTGTGAATGAATTAGCTATTCTCAGCAATACAACAATCCAAGACAACTCTGAAGGACTTATGTAAAATGCTATCCGTTCCCAGAGAAATAACTGATGGTGTCTGAATACAGATTGAAGCATACTTTTTTAAACTTTCTTTATTTTTCTTGATGTTTTGTTTTGTTTTGGTATATGTTTTCTTTCACAACATGACTAACATGGAAATGTTTTGCATGATTCTATATGTATAATTTATATAAAATTACTTGCCTTCTTAATGAAGGGGGCAGGGAGGGATGAAGAGAGAATTTGGAAACAACAGTTTTTTAAATGAAGGTAAAAAATTGTTTTTACATGTAACTGGGGGAAAATAAAATATTAAATATTAAAAAAAAGACTTGCCCAAGGTCACATAGAAAATATGTGTCATAGTTGAGATTTAAACCTGCATGTCCCTGGCTTCTAGACTTCTCCCTTGGGATTGTGCCACACTCCCTCTGAATGGTAATCATTTTAAATTCTTCAGAGGATTTAATGTATTTTGACTTCTAGCCATACAACAACATTGGTAGAATATTAGCATTTCTTCAAAAACAGACCTTTTTTCTTAGAGAAGTTTAAAATTGTTTAAAAAGTATTGCCATTCCTCAAAGGTAATCCAGCCTTCTTTCTTCCTCTTGCTTAATTTCAGGCCCAGATCTTTATTCATTTCTCTATGTTCAAGTCATATACTATAAGATAAGACAGTTGTCCCTTTTAACTACATGCCACGATTTGGACAGTACAAATTTTCTTTCTCTCTACCCCACCTCACCCCAGTATAGATGGTCAGGCCAATCGCTTGTAATGCCTACATTATCTCTTTCAGAAGGTACTATAGCCTTGTAGGGTGGGATGCCATTATACTGAAGGCGTGGGTAGAATGCTGGAGACTGGGAAGCTCAAAGATTATAAGTGGTTCATTCATAAAGGAGGGAGAAGCAGTAGAGAGTAAAACCAGAACAGATAAAACTTTGTGAGAGACTTGATTGAGCAAAACCATACTGGGGGCATTTATAGATAAAATGGAAGGACAAAAGCAAAATGAAGAAAAATAGAAAAGATTTACAGAGATTTTTATGATCATCATTAAGGAACAGAGATCCTGCATGCTTAGATCATCACATCATAATTCTGGGTTGTAAGCACTGGCTTTGGAGTCAGAAAATCTGAGTCTAATCCTGCTTCTAAAACTTGCAAATGTCTGTGACTTTGGGGAAAAAAACCAAACACACACCTCTCTAGGCCTCATGTGAGAAGGATGCAGATGGACTAGATGACTTTTGAAGTCCTTTCCAGCTCTAAAGTTATAATCCTATGTGTTTATAGGAGAGGTAGATATTGCAATTGGGGTAGGTAAGTGGTGAAGTGAATAGAGCACCAGGCCTGGAGTCAGTAAGATTCATCTTTGAGTTCAAATCCAGCCTCAGACACTTAGTAGGTATGTGACCCTGTGCAAGTCACTTCATCCTGTTTGCTTCAGTTTCTTCATCTGTCAAATGAGCTTGACAAGGAAATGGCAAACCACTCCAGTATCTTTGCCAAGGAAATCCCAAATGAGGTCATGAATAGTTGGACAGGATCAAAATGATGAAACAACAGCAACAGAAATTATACCACACAGAACAAAGATAGAAAAAGCTGTTAAATGGGACCAAGTATCAATCCACTCTGTAAGGGACTCAGTTGGGAGGGCATTAAAAGCTTCCACGATTGACAAAATATCTGAAAGCAGGGAAGATAGTAAATCATGGGAAACATCCCAGAGTTTATTCATAATGGAGAAAGGGTGACTGGCAAAACATCCAACAGCCACCAACCTGTAACAACCACTTTTCAATCAACATACAGATTTTATGAGACTCATCTGTAAACAGATCGAGGGCATTATTGATGAGTGTATTAGTAGAATAAAGCTTTCAGAGGTTTAATTCCACAGCGGAGTCTATCCCCTGGTAGATAAAACAGATAGTTTGTCCAGTGTTCCTCTGATCATAAATATCAGGGAAGATGTAACAACAGAAGAGTACGTCCCTTGCCAAAAGTATTCACCATGTGTCCAGAGGAGATTCAGGGCAGAGTCCAAGTTGAAGCAATATACCCGTTAGATATTTTCTAAGTGCTGAAAATGACAGCAAATGTGTTGTCCGCATTTATGTGTCCATGTGTTTGGATGAATAAGTATTAAATTATCTACCTTGAATATTTGGAGCGAGTAATTTCAAAGATAATCATTTGTTAAAACTAGTGTCAACAGAGCAGTTTTGAATTGTTGGATGCCTAGGACCCATGACATATAGGCACTTAATATTTGCTGAATGGAATCGTTAGAAATGTGAAGGTTTTCAATTTAGAAATTTATTCTTTTATGTAGCTATTGAAATTTCATTTTAAATGTCATGCTCTGAGGCCATATTTGAGACTTTTGCATTCAAATAACTTTTTTTTAAAAAGTCAAAAGAAACTAACTATTTTCTGATAGAAGGCTCCTCACTACCTTAACTATAGAACTGTGGCCACAACTCTATTACTTTGCAGGATATTGAGGTCATTTAGCTTATATAAATATGGATGAGCAAGGAACTGGGGCTATTTTAAGACCTTTCTTTTTTGAGGGAAGATTGAAATGTGAGAAAGAATGGCATTAGTGGAACCAAATTTGAGAAAGAGAGAAATTCTGCAGGTTAGGCAATTGCATTTAATGTTAGAAAATAACATCTGGACTTTAAGTGGTTTTCACTTTAAAATATTTGTTGGTTCTTAGTACAAACTTCTCAATAAAGGCTGTTGGGAGTATATGGCTAAACTGACTGCAATATGGAGATAAGAAAAGTAAGGCTGATTGTGAAACAGTCATAGGAACCCAGTTAGAAAATATGTGGCTTTGGGTCTAACTTTATAACAAACAAAGGCACAATTGTAGATCTTTTATTCTTAATTAGAGTAATGCTAATAGCCACTTCTAACTGGTATTGGGCACTGTCATATTTCAAATATAGGAATGGTTTAAGAGGGAACCTCGACTCGTGTGTGTGTGTGTGTGTGTGTGTGTGTGTGTGTGTGTGTGTGTATATATATATATATATATATATATATATATATATAGGCATGTGTATATAAATACATGTTTTGGTCCCAACCTATGGTTCCATTAATGTAGGTAACCCCCTGTGTGGAAACTGCCTCAACCTTTTCAGACTGGCAACTCATCTTTAACTTCTGTCTTTGAGAATTGTTATAGATTCAACCTACATTGTTAGAGGTCATTTCCTTATCTACAAATTCCTATGTTCAGTTCCCTTCATTAATCATTTATTGAGCACGGACTAGGTTTCATGAACTGTACTAAGTGCTGGAGATACAAATAAGAATAAAAGATAGGTCTTGTCCTTAAGGAGTTTACAATCTAATGGGGGAAATAATGCACAAAAGGTAGTTGAAAAGCAGTAGGGTTTGGGGGGCATATGAAGGCATGGGGTTGAAACCAAGCAGAGTTGTAGATGGAAAGGGGAGAGTGAGTTGAAAGTCCAAATCTTGCCCTCTATAAAAGAAAACTTTAGGAGAGGTTGATTGTTCTACCTTTCTGCCCTCTAATTAAAAGGGAGAGGAAATTGAATGAGTTGGGAAGCTGTTACATGTTCAAGCTACAGTGGGAAGCATGAGGTGAAACCAAGCACAACTGCTGATGGAAAGTGGCATGTCCCTATCCCTATGATTTTTGTTATTACTATTATCAAAGAGGTATAGATAGTTGACCTAGGAAGACCTAGGTTCAGATCCTGCCTCTAAAATTTGCTATCAGTGTGACTCCAGGCAAGTCACTTACATTCTAAATACTGTAGACAACTCTTGGAGGCTATATAAATCAGGGGCAGGTGTTGATCTGGGAGTTTCCTTACTCACAATTCCCCTATACCTAAAAATAATGGGTCTTCACTTCCTAAACTTACCATACCAAATTATTGTTATTATACTAATAATGAGAGTGGAGTGGGCAGAATTGATGGAGAATTAATAACATTTTCATTTAATATCAATCCATTTTATGAATTTTTGCTTATTGACTATAAATATTGAATGATGCATTTCTTTTAAAAAATATTCCTGCCATTTGCCTCAGTAATTCCTCATCCTGAATTATTCAAGTCTGTCCATTTCCTCATTTCTTCTCTCTATTCAACTCACTAAACCATTACTCTCTTCTACTTTACTTTTTCTAAACTTTCAGATGCATTTGATTTCAATATGGGACCCAATTTTGATGAAAACTGTGAAATAACATTTTAGGTTCCACGCCTTTCTGTGGAAGGTATAATTTAAACTGCCTTGAAAGATAGTAGGACTCTGATAGGCATAGATATGGAGGGAAGCATATTATAGGAGGAAGGAATAGCATAAGCAGAGAGAGGAAATTTCCCCCGCTAGTGTCAGGGAGCCTCTGGCTGTAATGCCAAGCACAAGCAACTTCCAGGTTCACATTATGAGCATAGCAAACTCTATTTATTCAGTGACAGATTAAAAATCAAAATACAACCTTCACCATGTGTAACTTAATAATTTAGTAAGCCCTCATTTCAATCACAAAGTACTAATGTCCAAGTACTCCACCCCTGGGTAGTACATTCATTTAGTCAATCACAAAGTATTCTTCAACTGGAGATTAGTTTCCAATCATAAACAAAGTACATTTATTAGGTCAGTCACAAAGTATAAAAGTCAAAAGTTTTCCACCCCTGGATCACAAATTGAATTACAATACCATCCATCACCACCAAGTACCCTCTCAAAGGGGCAGTGGAGAGCACAAAGGCCAGCTACCCCTCAGCCACAACAAGGTTATGATATCATCATAGCATTCAGTACCCAAAGAGAGGTATTTTCTTCATCTTGATTCTAGGCAAGTTCTCAGCAATTTCTGTTCTGGGAAGGCAGAGCTTAACAAAGCCACAATATACATTGCCAGCATCCACATCATTTCATTCTCTGCCTGCAGAAGTCTTGACCCCTGAAAACATCAGCAAGACCCTCTTCCAGGATTTCTGTAAACATACAATAAGAAAATCCTCCTTTAAGGCTTCTGAACTAACAGCTAGGTTCCAGGAGCTCTGTAACAACAGCACTGTCCTTTACCAGCAGACGAATCTGGCAATGCAACATCAAAAGAAACAGAAAAAATACTGGCACCACAGTCATGCCTCCTCATTTCTCAGCAGTTCTCAAAAGTCCCGAGCAGCACCAACTGGCCCTCAGCTATCCGGGTGGCTTTGGCTAGCAGTTCTCTCTCTCTCTCTCTCTCTCTCTCAGCAATTCTCTCTCCCTCTCTTTTCCCTCTCCCTCCAAGATGCTGCTCCCAAAAGTTCTTCTAGCCTCTCTCTGCTTGGGCCTCTCTATTCATGGTGCCAGCTCTTCCCCAGTTCAGCCCCCTCTCTTCACATCAGCAAGTCCATCCCAGAAGTGGGATTCACAAGTTCTAGGTTTTAACACTTAACCAGAAAACTAAGCCAATACAAGGGGATCTTTAAATTTCATTACCATTACTCTAGCATACAATAATGATTCCCATTCACATGGGATTTTAAGATTATTTTTAATTCAATTCATCAAATGATTTTTGTCTTTCTATGTGATAAGGCCAGTTGCAGAACATGAAAAAACATAGAAAGAATAAGTGCCTGGCCTCAAGGAGCTTGTTTGTTGTTGTTTGTATTTTGCTCTTGAAGAGGATCATGATGTCAGGGAGATGATGCCACCATGACTTTCAGATCAATCAAATTTAAGTGAGGTAGGCCTGTGCAGTCAGGAGCCTCACTCTCTTGATTAGAACCCCCTAGGTTCAGTGGCAAAATATAGATTAGGACAACTGGAAATGGCCCCAGATACAATGGGAGAACTTGACCTTTTTAAACTATGCCTTTCCTAGGTTTCAATTTGTCTGAGGTAACTTCCTTTCAGTGATTAAGGCTTCAATGATTAAGGATAAATAAGAAATGAGGCAAAGAATAGCCTCTTTTACCAAGTCCAAAAAACATCAAGTTTGGAATAGATGGTCTCCGGGTTTTTGGCCAAAACAGAAACTCTCTCTGAGCCATCAAAGCCAAAATAATGACCAAGTAAGACTTGGGCTGGGACCTCTTGTTGGCCAATTAGTGAGAGCTAAAGGGAGAGCAGGGGGGGTGGAGAGAAGAAGGGAGGGAGAGAGGGGGAGGGAGGGAGAGAGAGAGAGAGAGAGAGAGAGAGAGAGAGAGAGAGAGAGAGAGAGAGAGAGAATAAAGGAAGAAGGAAAGGAAGGAGGAAGAAGAACTTGACATCAAGTCCCATCTAACAGAGGCATAAACTAATGGAACGTTCTCTTAGCCTGCTGGGGCACAACCAAAACAGGGCAAACAGGAACAGTTGCTTAGGGCAGACAGAACATGCCAAAAGGGATAGTCCCAGATTTTTCATGTAATTATCTGGTCCCTAGATATCTTTACTTGAACAATATGCTTTATTCTCTAAAGGAGGCTCTACTTCTCTGGTTCTAAATCTAGAAGTTCCGACCTAATCTAATGCAATCACTTAAATTTGGTTCTCCAGTTCTGAAACTTCAAAGAATTTCAGTTTATATGTCATTTGCTGTTTTGATCCTTACCTAAATTCTGTATCTGATATAATGTTTGATAAAATTTACTTATAAATCTGTCTAGTCTTAGATCTTTTTCTTAGGAAGCTCATTTATAATCTGTTCTGCTTTTTAAAATTATCTGACAGATACTTAAAAATGGGAAAATAATTTCACTTTCTTTACCTTTATCACTATATTTTATGTGAAAAATTCAGTTAAGCCGTAATTAACAAAACATAACTTATTGCCAGTACATACTTAAAGCCAGAATTTCCATGTTAGATAAATTTTCGAAGCCAATCATATACATATGTATATAGTTCTTACAGAAAACAGTCTGATCCTGTTTTTTTCTCAAAGTTTACTGTTCCACTTAATTTTAAAAAAATTAATTCTGTCTTTGTCTTATTACCCATTTGGAAAATATCATCCCTATATTATGATTTGATCATAAATATAGGTTATAATTATTATGTTCATACTTAAATTCTATTATAGTAACCTAGATATGTCCCAGGATCATTCTATTATTTAATAGATTTAGTTTTGTACTTAGAAAAAATCTTGATTATAGAAATTTGCTATAAAAGGAAAAAGACGGACATAATTATATCATAACAGAGGGAGAAAAACTCCCTTAGGTCTGTTTGATTCCGGGTGTAAGTCACATCTGACAGCCAATCATGTAGCCACAGAGTGTTAAAGGCAAGGTTCAGGATTTTCTAGAAAGGCAGTAACACAGAGTCAGGAGGATCCTATGTAGGGCATTCCCTAGATTGTATCTGCAACCTTTCTTAGGCACAGATAGCCACATTTAAGCAGTTCTCAGAATGCAACACATGCCCTTTTCTGCTGTTGACTTTATGACAATTCAGACAACTATGCCAATAATCAAAACTTAAAATAAATTTGGTCCCAGGAATTTTTACCCTAAATAGTAAACTTCACTAACCTCAATGTAGGGCTTGCTTACCTTTCCTGATTTTTCCCTAACAGTTAATATTTCATTAATCCTTTACCTATAAATTAAAACTGCCCATATTCTGGGGCTTCAGACATTACCACAAATACCCAATAGTTGACTCATCATTAATAGGTTGAAGCTACATTTTTATGCTACCTTTATATTTCCAAAATAGCCAAGATTTTAAAATAATAATCTGCTATTATAATAAATATTAGTAGTAGTAGTAGTTTTTGTAGTAGTTGTAGTAGTAGTCCTTGCTTTAAAACTGAATATGCCTTATCAAATATCTAACAGTTTCCAAATATCTAATTTTTATCACATCCTTTTAAAAGCCCAATTCATATGTAACAACATTCAGATTAAAAATTCCTTTATCTAACAGCATTTCTGTTTTATGATGATCTCTCAAATTTTACAATATATATACAATAATAACACAAACAATAAACCTGATGATATGAATTGCATTACCAAATTATCATATATAAAATTATTGCTCTTATTACCTTTGGAATTTTAAAACCACTCCAAAATGATCAAATATGGAATAGTTACATTGAATTATGAAAATAATAATAATGTGGTACTTAACAAATGCCAGTCACCATGTTAAGCACTTTACAAACATATCATTTTGATCTTACCATAACCACCATTTTTCTCTTTACAAATTAGGAAACTGAGGAAAACAAAGATCAAAATAACTTGCCTAAAATTACACAGCTAATAAGTTTCTGCAACTGATACAGAGAAAGTTAGGTTTTCAA
>WOXC01002825.1:0-75694 GCA_011680675.1 Gymnobelideus leadbeateri
CAGATCCATTTCCTTCCTCCTTGTCACCCATTCCCTCTGGGGAGATAAGTAATTCAGTATATGTTGTACATGTCTAGCTATGCAAAACATTATCATAGTAGATATATTGTACAAGGCTGCTTATAATTCCCTCCCACTCATCCCACCCGCCACCTGGTCCATTCCCTACATGATCCTGTCCCTCTTTTATAGTGGGTACTTCCAACCTCCCCTCATCCCAAGGATGCCCTCCCATCCATCATCCCTCCTCTCATCCCCCTTCCCCTATCCTGCTGCAGGTTGAGATATCCCATTTAGTATGTATGTCATTTTCTCCCTGAACCAAATTCAATGTGAATGTGGTTTTGCCTTTTTAGCCTTCCTTATTCTCCCCCTCTTTTGCAACCACTTCCCCTTGCTTCTTCTGCATGGGATAGTTTACACTACCCTGTCTCCCCATCTCCTCTTGCCACTTTCCTCTCTCACCTCATAATTTCATCCCTTGAGTATTCTCCCTTCCCAACAAATTCAACCCATGCCCTCTATCCATATATAACTGTAACCATATACACACACATTCACATATGTATTCATATGACCACACCCCTTCTTCCATTATTTTCATAGTGAGAAAGATATCATCAGTCACAGTTATTGCTTTTCCATATAGGAATGTAAATAGTTCAACTTTGATAAGTTCCTTTTGATTTCTTTTCCCTGATTACCTTCTCAGGCATCTCTTGCTTCTTGTGTCTAGGTGTCAAATTTTCTATTCAATTCTGGTTTTTTCCTCAAGAATGCTTGAAAGTCCTCTATTCCACTGAATGACCATATTTTCCCCTGAAACAAAATACTCAGTTTTGCTGGGTAGGTGACCCTTGGGTTCATTCCCAGCTCTTTTGCCCTCTGGAATATCATATTCCATGCCCTTCGATCCATCAGTGTAGAAGCTGCCAGGTCCTGGGCTATTCTGATTGTGTTTCCACAATATTGAAATTGTTTCTTCTGGCTGCTTGTAGTATTTTCTCCTTGATCTGGGGATTCTGGAACCTGGCTATAATATTCCTGGGAGTTTTCTTTTTGGGATCTTTTTCAGGAGGTGATCTGTGGATTCTTTCAACCTCTATTTTGCTCTCTGGATCTAAAACATCAGGGCAGTTTTCCTTGAGAATTTCTTGAGGGGTGATTTCTAGGTTCTTTCTTTGATCATGGCTTTCAGGTAGTCCAATAATTTTTAAATTGTCTCTCCTGGATCTATTTTCCAGGTCAATGGTTTTTCCCATGAGATATTTCACATTGCCTTCTAATCTTTCATTTGTTTGGGTCTGCTTAACAGCATCTTGATTTCTCATAAAGTCATTAGCTTCCATTTGTTCCAGTCTAACTTTGAAGGAATGAATCTCCTCAGTGAGCTTTTGAGATTCTTTTTCCATCTGGCAAATTCGACTTTTTAAGGCATTCTTCTCCTCATTGCCCCTTTGGGCCTCCTTTGCCATTTGAGTTAGTCTATTTTTTAAGGTGTTGTTTTTCCTCAGTCAGGCTGTTGACCCTCATTTCATACTTTTCCTGCATCCTTCTCATTTCTCTTTCCAATTTTTCCTCCACTTCTCTTATTTGATTTTTAAGTCCTTCTTAAGGTCCTCTATGGCCTGCAACCGGCTCATGTTTTCCCCTGGGGCTTTTGGAGCAGGACTTCTGACCTCACAGTCCTTTTCCCGCTCTATGCCCCCAAAATAGGAGTCTAGGGTTGCATTTTTCTCTTTCCTTTGCCTTGGCATGTTGCCACTTGATTACCTGACTTTTGGGCTTGTTGCCACACTATGGCTTTAAGGCCAGATAGAGGAATTTTTGTCCCGAACGTGTGGGGGCAACTTCCGTTTCTGGCAAGCTGTAAACCCACCCACGACTTCCACCCTAGATCACAATCCAGATCCAGGGAGGTTAAAGCAAGAGCGATTACCCCCAAGACTGATCGCTGGATCTCCCTACAAATTTGCAGGCTGGGAGCGGGAGCTGCCTCTGAAAACTACAAAATGGCGTTTGTCTTCAGCGGCTTCTAGCCCCCAGGGGAGGGAACCGACGCATTCCCTAATACCAGTCCCAAAGTCCATAGGACACTAACCTCTTACTTTGTCCCAGGCAAGTCTATGTTGATAATTCTGGAGTCGCCACAGCTCCTGGTGTTCTGGGGTTCCTCCAGCTGGCTGCTGGCCCTGCCGCCCTGGGGCTAAAACCTCGGCTCGGCTCCTGGTCCCAGACCACTGCTCTGGTCCTTCCTGCAGGGCTGCTGGGCTGTCCTCAGCGGGAGTTTAGCTTCTCTGTGTCGTTCTGTGGGTGCTGGGGCTCCAGAAGTTGTTCAGAGTCCCCTTTTACATCGTTTGGGGGGAATGTGGGGGAAGAGTGGCTTGGATGAGCTGTTTCTACTCTGCCATCTTGGCTCTGCCCCCTATAGGTGACCCTGAATGATATTTTTTGTTTAAGAATATGTGACCACTTCAATAATAAGTTATGTTATATTGCTTTGAATGTTGAACTTTGATTTCTGTGAATGTTTTGCTTTAGTTTACTGTTGAATAAATAGAGGATTCACATTCAGAACCTTAAAGTTATTCACAACAGCAGTCCTCAGGAGAGCTGCTTGTGCTTTGACTTTATATATGATCAGATGTGATGAAATATTAATGTGAAAGATCTTATACCTTCTAACAGTCTCAGAACCTGCCCTCTTCCTCAGTGCTATGTTATTTGCCCATTTTAAAATGGAGAAAAATGGTTTTGTATATAGATGGCTATTCTTCTGGCTTTTGACAATAGAATGTGTTTGCTTACATTGTACATTTAATCCAGAGGGTATGAAACTAGTATAAGTTTATCTAATTCTAAGGGACTAAAGCTGCTATGCTGTGGAAGATGCTACAGATAACAAGAGCAAGCATCCAGAAAGAATGGCAATATTTGAACTGTAAACTGTCCAGACACAAAGTCTCTGAGTAAAACCAGGCTTCTGCTGGAAGGAATGAAGAGAAGTGATGGGCTGATTAGGAGAGCTCTTCCATATTTGGAATTATAACTAGCAGGGGTTAGTTTGTTAGTTAGACAGTCACTTGTCTCAGGGCTCTCAAATTGGCTTATAGATTTTAATGAACATCTGATGACTTTAGGCCACTGTTATCAGCCCACATGCCTCCTTCTGCATTGAATTATGACAAGGAGTAATACAGATTCTTCAGAGATCTGGACAGTTTCATTATAACAGGGCCAATGTCTGGCACCAACTGAGCACAATGGGGGATTTTTGCTGCATGTGGAGGCAATGTGTAGAAGAGTCGTTCAGATCTCCTGGGATTAGGGAGGTGTGAACTACCAATGGTCTCATCTGACTTGGGGAGCATGTGCCAGACAATACTTAGCAATCATCAACATGTGTCTCACCTACCAAAAAAAGATAAAGAGCTCATGAATGCATCTCAGCTCTCAGCAATGGCATCTTATTGATAATACCGTTGTCTGACAGTGGAACTTGAAAGATACTCATTTTATGCAACAGTGCATGGCATCTAATGATAAACTCTATACCTTCTAAGCTCTTGAAGCAGCTTGATGATATAGTGATTAGAACCCTGGACTTGGAGTGAGGAAGAACTGAGTTTGTATCTGACCTCAAACACTTGCTTTTAGCAAGTTTCATTTGTAAAATAGGGATTTTTATAAAATTTGAAAACAGGGATAAGAAAAGTATCTATTTCAACAGGTTGGTGTGTAAATCAAATGAGTTAACACATGTAAAGTATTTTGCAAACAGTTATAATAATGCTAGCTATTATTAGCAACAGAGTTGACATATCATAAAATAGTCTAACAATAATAGTCAACAGTTATTTTATAACACATGGCAGAGTGGCACAATATATAGATAGAGTCAGCCTTAGATTCAGGAACATTTGGGTTCAAAGTCCTACTTCTGCCACATAGATTATGTGACCATGGGCAAAACATTTATCTTCTTTATGACTCCAGGCAACTTTAGAAGATTGGGTTGCAGAAAAGTTGCCAATTTGCATTGGTAAAAAGAATTTCCTCATATAGAAGTTTCCTAGATCTACCTATAAAATCACATACCCAGATGAGAAGGAAAAAAGACATTTTATATACATCATTTTATTTGATCTTCACAAGAGTCCTGTGAGGTAAATAATGCATTTATTCAGTTTTACAGAGAAGAAAAAGGTGGCCAGGTGCTAAGGACTCTCCATCCCCAATTATCTGACCCCAAGTCCAGTGTTCTTCCCACTACAGCAGGTTTCCTCTCCAGATGGCTCTGGAGAGTTCAGTGTCAAACTCCTGTAGATGAATGACATCTGAAGGAAGTCCTGGACCTTTCCAGTCCTGTTAGATGGAATGATTTTTTATATCTTAGCATTCTTGCCTAAGTGGCAAGACAGTTCACCTACAACTATTTTTTTTCTTTTTTTGGAGGGCAGTTGGGGTTAAGTAACTTGCCCAAGGTCACACGGCTAGGTTTTTGTTTGTGTGTGCGTTAAGTGTCTGAGGCCGGATCCGAACTCAGGTCCTTCTGACTCCAGGGCTGACGCTCTACTCACTGCGCCACCTAGCCGCCCCTCACCTACAACTATTGCAGAAACTATTATTTTTTTCTGGTTTAGTATTTTATTTTTCCTAGTTACATGTAAAAATGATTTTTAACACCTTTTTAAAATTTTAAGCTCCAAATTCTCTTCTTCGCTCTCTGTTCCCTCTCCTTCCATAATTGCAAAGGCAAGCAATCCAACATAGGTCATACATATGTAGTCAAACAAAATATTTCCATAATGATCATGTTGTGAAAAGAAAAGATAGACCAAAAAAAAATCTCAAGAAAAATTAAGAAAGTGAATAAAGTGTACTTCAATCTGTATTCAGACTCCATTAGTTCCTTCTCTGGGCATGGAAAGCATTTTTCATCCTAAATCCTACACGGTTGTCTTGGATCATCGTATTGTTGAGATAGCTAAGTCATTTGTAGCTGATATAGATTCATAAAATAGGCTCTTCATCCCTAAACACTCAAAATGTGATCATCGTTTGTTAATATTATGATATATGTGAATATGAAGAACCACAAAATACATTATAAAGACTCAACACTAAGTGATGTTCATAGGAAAGAAGAACAATCAATGAATTAATGAGAATCCTGTTCACATTTCTGTTGCTAAGGTTAATCATTGATTCATTTTCATTAACATGTTTGCTTTGATTAAAACCAGTAGTATACATGAAAAATTGAAATTGTATTTGAATTTTTACAAGTGTATTTGAATTCTTCACATGTTGCATTTCAGAGCTTAGGCCTTAGGATAAGGTTTTTCCAGAGCTGAATTCAAGGCATGAGATACTTCTAAGATTAACAAGTGATTATCATTTTCAAAAGTAAGGCAAACAGAACAATGGTTCATTAATCTGCCACTTCCCCCATCCCCCTAAAACATTAGCCAGTGTTCAGGTATTAGTCAATTTTCCCACTTCAATGTAAATAGTGCAATCACATTCTAAAGCATCTTATTTTTATGACAAGGAGTGTCATGAGTGCATGGACACTCAGAAATGTCAAATTCAAATGTCTAGTTGTGAAAGAAGAGTCCTGGACCCCACTGGGCCGCAGTCTAAACCATCCGGGAGTATGAGTCAGGCAGAACAAGAGAAATAGACCTTGGGAAAGTATATAATCTACTTGGTAGATCTCTACTAGTTGGCAAGTGATAACTGCATTTAATATTGTGGGTAATATCCATAAATGAATTCAGTTGTCAATTTTATGGTTTACCTGATGGCTGCTGTCTTTATTGGGGCATATCAAAAAGGTGTTTGCTAAACTTGGCAAAGTGATAAATTAATTGTGCCTCTCTTTAGTATTACTTCCTTCCTTCCACATACTAATTTTTGAAGAGTTTTAAAATCTTTACTATGGGCACATATGTATATTTTGAAAGACTCTAATACACACTGTATATTTCCATTGAGTTGGAACCATGATGATGTTTTACATAATTATAACCTCAAATAGTGGGAGTTCAAACACATGGGATTTGTTTTTACACTAATTTGGTTGGGGACTGAAGTGTGGATTTAATAAGCTCAAGCTGTGTGAGGACAAGGACCTTTCCCACATGCTAATCTAGTGCTCTGCAAACATTAGGTGGTTTAACAAATGGTTATTGGATGAATAAATGAATATAAATAATAACATTTGAGAGTTAAAATCACTTCATTTTTTGGTAGATAATAGCTGAAACCCATATAATATATTGACTGAGATATAGGCATTCTTTGGATCCCACTTGCTTATGTCTAGGTCTAATTTTTCCTAATACAACTTCCTTCTTTAGAGAAACTGATGTCATTGTTTTCTTTCTTGTACCCTCCCCTTCTCAAGGTTAGTTGATAATTTCTGCATTTGTGAAGGTTACAGTGTTCCTCGTTGTCTAATGTATGAGATATATGTGGAGACCTGTGGACAGAATGCCCAGAACCAAGTGAACCCAGCTACATTTGGGAAGGTAGGTTGTAAAGTGGGGAAATAGAGAATTTCCTAGGAGGAAAAAGAGAGATTTTTGGTGTTTTTACCCCCAGGGTTTTCATGAGAATTTATATTTGTTATTAGGCTGATAAGTTTAGTTTACCCTTGGTGAGTCCAGTTCATCACCCACTGGGAAAACTTACATAGGTGTAGGCAGGAGACGGTAAATGATTTCTGCCCCTTTGGAATGTGCACAGAGAGACAGTTTTGGGGACATAGCTGAGAATATGAAATTGAGATCTACTTTCACCACTGGCCAGTGGCTCATAAATTTCAGGAATCCATCTGTGTCCCAGACCTACTCCTGCTGCTTTAACACTTTACTGGCTTATACAGGTCAATTGTTTCAACTAGTCTTGCCCTAAAAGTCTCACCCATGAATTTTCCCCTCCCCCTTTTCCCAAAGACTTTGCCATTATGTCAGAACTCTGGAACACCTCTTTTCTAAATCTGAGCTACCTTAAAGTTTTATGCAAGGGTATTTATTTATAAGGAAGAGTCAAGTTTACAACATGTCAGTGGGATATAAGAAAACCAAAGTTCTAACAAAGTGTTTTCATAGTAAATTGGGAACTCTCAGCTTCCAAAGTCTACATTAGAACAAAGGAAAAAGGCAGCTGTTGGGAAGGCAGCAGGTGGGGTTATTTTGCTGGGTGAGTGCTACAGCTGCATTCAGTCAGGGTATTTAAGGAGAAAGAGAACGACTAAGCCCTCACCCTTCTGCAAGCAAGCACAGAGCAATCTTTATGAAAAGAGAATGTGAAGGAGACAGGATTCTGGCTGTAGCCAGTCAGCCCCAATCCCTGGTGGTCTGCCTTTCTCTATGGATGTCAGGGTGCTCTGCTGGTGTGTCCACCCTCTTGGGAAGGCAGCCAGGGAAACAGGTGGTGTCTGGATTCCACCCTTGCCCTCCCCAATCCCTCTCCCCCCCACCCCACACACATTCTGTGAGTCTTTCTGTGTTTAGGTTCATTAAGTCCCCCAGCATCCTAGCACACGTAGTGTACCATTTGGGAAGTTTGTGATGACTTTGGGTCTTTGGGTTCAGTGGGTACTAAGTACCTATTAAGGCTTGTCTACTAATGCCATTAGAGTGGATTAATGTGTAACAACCAGTGCTCATCATCTGACTGGGCCTAATGCCTTCTGGCCTCAAATCTGACCTAACCAGAATCCCTGAGCTACCAGGGCTTCCCCAACCCAGAATGACACCTTTGGCCCAGGGTGCTTCATGTGGGCTTTGGCTTGGCATGCTTCCAATTCTGTGTTTTTGGCCAATTGGTAGGTTTGCAATCAGTAGTATACTAATCCAGATAATTGGTAAAATGTACCTAACACACCTCTGCCCTGATAGTATCCACACACACTTCTATAACCACTCACCCAAAGCCAAAGTATTTACCTTGACCAAATTAATGTAGCATGTTGCAACTGTGCCTTCCATATCCACAGACACACCATTTCTTCACAGAGAACAGATAAGGATGAGAACCAAGGGAACCATAGCTACTGTTAACCCCTGAGATACAGGCAAGAATTGTAGAGAATGAGAAGGCAGGGATGGACTATAAACTATACCACTGGAAGGAATATTCACATCAGTGAAATCACAAGATTATAGTTTTTAGAACTAGAACACACTTTAAAGATCACATAATCCAACCCCTTCATTTTACAGATGAGGAAAGGAATAAAGTGATTTGCCAAAAGTCACATAGTACTTAAAAGAAACAGATTTTTTGTTGTTGTTCAGTCATGTCTAACTCTTCCTGACCCCCATTTAGGATTTTCTTTGCAAAGATAATGAAATGGTTTGTCATTTCCTTCTCTAGCTCATTTTAAAGATGAGGAGACTGAGGCAAACAGGGTTAAGTGACTTGCCCAGGCTCCCACAGTTAGTAAATGTCTGAGGTTAAATCTGAACTCAGGTCTTCCTGACTCCAGGTCTGACATTATGTCCACTTTGCCTGAAGGGAGCAGAGCTGGGATTCAAACTTAGATCCTTTCTCCCTGGGAATAAACCCTATTTCCTTAGCTGTGAGGAAAGCAATTTAACCCAGTTAATTTTATGTTAATATGTGAATGACTAATCTTCATTCAAATCTTTTTTAGAACAAGATGCTTTACCTGGACTCTGTGGGGGAAAGGGAGCCCTTTTCTTTTTTCTCTTTCAACTTTCTGAGTTGGTTATCTCATTAATTCTCCATAGTTATATTACCAACTCTATGTAAACTTCTCCCAAATCTACCATGCAGCATTTCATCTTTTTCTTTTGAACACCATTCCTAAATCACTGGAATCAACTGCCTGCTTTGAATTTCCACTTGGAAAGAATCATAGGCATCTCAAACTCAACATGTCTAATTTTCTTTCTGCCTAAACCCAATCCCCAACCTAACCATCCTATTTCTGTTGAGTTTATTGCCATGCTTCCAGTCACCCAGGTTTGCAACTTGAAGTGATTTTCAGCTCTTTATTCTCATTCACCCTACCCCGCCCCCCACATCTTTGTTGACAAAGCTTGTCTATTTTACCTCATTAACATCTCTTACACCCATCACCTTCTCTCCAGTCATACCATAGCCACCCTAGTTCAAATTCTCACCTCTTCAAACCTGCAACATTGTAATAGCCTCTTAATTTGTCTCCCTACCTATTATCTTTCTTCTCCAATTCATCTTCTGCATGGTTAAAAATATGGGTGCTCTTAAATTATAGGATCATAGATTTAGGGCTAGAAAGGACTCTATAGATCATCTAATACAACCCTCTCATTTCACAGATAAGCAAACTGAGGCCCACTGAGGTGAAATGGTTTCCCAAGATCACACAGGTAGTAAGGAGAAGCCCTGGGATTTGAATCCATATTCTTTGATTCAAAATCCAGCATTCTTTCCCCTGCATGACCTTGACTCCCTTGGTTCATAACAGACTTACTTAAATTAAGCCAAGTCCCCTCCTCGATGACTACAGGTAGACTATGCCCAAGACCCCACATGAAGAAGCCACTTGTCCTTCACCAACATGTCCCTAAATGTGGTTCATTGTTTCCCCCTACTGGTTTGCAGCTGCCATCGCATCGAATTTCTCCCCCCCCCCCATACCCCCATACTGAATTGATATTCCTAATGCACAGGGCTGACCATGTCACTTCCCTGCTCAAAAAGCTCCAATGTCTCCCTCTTATTTCCAGAATACATTTTTTTCCTACACTCATTTGTTAAAACCCTATGTAATCTGGCTTTAGCCTACTTTTCTAGTCTTACTGCTTATTACTCTCTTTTGTGCATTCTATATTTTAGTCAAAAGAGCTTGTTTGCTGTTGTCCGTACACAGCAATCTATCTCCCTTTTCAATGCTTTTAC
The DNA here is from genome assembly GCA_011680675.1 of Gymnobelideus leadbeateri. Classification (NCBI taxonomy): domain Eukaryota; kingdom Metazoa; phylum Chordata; class Mammalia; order Diprotodontia; family Petauridae; genus Gymnobelideus; species Gymnobelideus leadbeateri. The sequence continues at coordinate 9,922 of WOXC01002825.1, forward strand.
ACAGACTGTCCCCTCAGGTTCCTATTCATGTTATTTGCTTCATATTATCTCTAGCTTCCTTCAAGGGTTAGTGTCTAGGCTAGATCACAGGCCGAAGTCAAGAAGACCTGAATTCAAATCTAGCCTCAGACACTTAGAAGCTATGTGATCCTGGGCAAGTCAACTGACAGCTGCCTGCCTTAGTTTTCTTATCTATAAAATGAGAATGATAATAGTACCCAACTTTCTACCCTAACAGTCATGGGCATACTAATATTTCAAAGCTCTTTGCAAACCTCAGAGTGTTATAGTCTACTTTCCTGTCCCTACACTAATTAATTCCAGTTGCTAGTGCCATCCTTCTGAAAATTGCTTTGTATATATACTTATCGATATGCCTGTGTGTGTATACAACATATATACTTAATGTATATTTGCATATATACTTAATATATATTTGCATATATGCTTAATGTATATTTGTATATATACTTTGTAAATACTTAATTTGCTAAGTACATATGGTTTTCCTTAACAGATATAAAGTTTTTTTGGACAAGAAAAGTTTCTTTTCTTAAAAAAAATCTTTATTACTAGTGCTAACAATACTGCTTTAGTAGGTGCTTAATAAATGCTTGTTGAATAAAAGATGGTATACACCACACCCAGCTCTGCCTGTAGGAAAAGGATGTAGACCTTTATAGACCCTTTGACCAAGAGAGTAAGTAATAAACATTTCTCTCTTCTTTTAGGTTTTAAAAATCTGATCACATTATTCCTCTACTCATTCAGCTCAACTCATTCTTAATCTTTCAAAGCCCTCCATAGCCTGGCCTTAACCAATTTTTCCAGTGTCATTGGACATTACTCTCCATCTTACAGTCTGTGATCTAGCCCAACTGGTGTCATCTCTGTTCCTTACATAAAACTTTCTGTCTTATATCTCCATGTCTTTTCATTGGTTTTCTCCCATACTTCTCTTCCTTCAAGATGCTGTAGGGATGACACCAGGTGTAGAGGGGTCTTGAAAGAAGGCAGAATAGACATTTCTAACCTGTTCTCTGCCTACCCTACTCCAAGGGAGACTTTGATTCCTTCCAGGAGAAGAAAACAGGAGGTTAGGACCAGAGGCCATTCTGTACTCCTCAGAGAGAGTGGGTACCAGACTAGACGCATATCTATCTGCTCCCTTAAATGTTGTTAGTCTAGGGGATATGATTGGGCTCCATCTAACTTATGATCACTTTGTCATTTTTTTTTCTTTTTGGAGGGCAACTGGGATTAAGTGACCTGCCCAAAGTCATATGGCTAGTAAAGTTTGTCAAGTGTCTGAGGCCAGATTTGAATTCAGGTCCTCCTGACTCCAGGGCCAGTGCTCTATTCACTGAGCCACCTAGCTGCCCCTCACTTTGTCATTATGGGGGCAGAAGGCCCCCAAGCCTTAAATCCAAAGCTGTGTCCCTTTCCTGCTGAATACCAGTTCCACAGTGAACATGGTGAATAGCAAAGAGACCCATTTATCTAAATCATAGTAAAACAGAAATAAGAGAAGGTACACATTGGAGAATATCTACCAAACAACGCAGAATAAAAGGGCTCTCCCACTGAAACTGAGATAGTTCAATTTAACCAAGAGACAGTGTCCTTAAGAAGAACTCCCCAAAGTCCCTAGTGCAGTAGGCAGGAGGTTGGACAGGGCAGAAATCAATAGCTCCTCTCATTTCTTCCTAGAGTTTTTTACTTCAACAACTTAAAGTGAGATTGGCCTCTTCTATCTTTCTTCTTGAATCTGGAAGCCAGCAGGTCCCCAAATAACTGAAAACCTGAAGAGTGTCAAAGAAAAATGGAGCTTGAAGAATCCCAAAGAGGACTAAAGGAGTCTGGAACTCTTCTGCCTTCACAATTCCATCCCATTCCTCAAACAGGGCAGCGTGTTCATCTCCAGCAATGAAAGAGGGCACATCAATGGGTTTGGAACAGGAATTACAATGCAACTTATAGACCACCTTCTGCATGAAACCTTTCTTGATTCTCCTGCCCCTAATTTCTAGAACCTGACCTACCAAACTATCTTGTATGTAACTACTTTGTATTTATCTTCATTTTAATTCCACATATATTTATGAATGTACTTTTTGGAAATAAGATCAATTAATACTTAAGGAAATTAACTCTGATTATTCATTGGAAATACTGAAGCTGAAGCTGACACTTTGATCACATAGTAAGAAGACAGGATTCATTGGTAAAGACCCTGAGGTTTACAAAGACTGAAGGCAAAAGGAGAAGGGAATGGCAGAGGATGAGATGGACAAATTGTTGTATGGAAGCAAGAAACCTGAACTTGGACAGACTTTGGGAGATAATAAAGGGCAGAATGACCTGGAGTGCTATGGGGGTGATAAAGAGTTGGATACAATTGAAAAACTGAACCTTAAAAAATGTACTTGTCTCCCCTATTAGAGAGAAGGATTGTGTCTACTTAAAAATAGATTTTGTCTTTAGCCTAGAGTATGTCTTACACTGGAAGTGTAAGAAAACAAAAGCAACTCAGTCCAGTCATAAAGAGACTCTCTTGCTTCTGAGTCCCCCACCTCCCTGCCCCAGACAAAATAGTCTTCTGCAAAGCTGGTTAGACCCTTCTGTGCTGGCAACTTACCCATTAAAACCCATGGGCCACACATCAAGTGTAGTAGCTGAGGGGACCAGAGGATGGGTCTTTACCATGGACTTGGTATTGCTAATGTCTAAACATGTCTTTCGCTCCTCTGTCCTTAGTCCAGTAAACTTCTTGCCAGTATAGGAGTATTTAATTTTTTTGTATTTGTATCTGCTGTGCCTGGCATATAATGTATGCTTAATAAATGTGTGTTAATTGTTGACTTATATAAAGTTCTGAATTTGACAAATATGCTTTCGTTTCTCCCTATGCCCATCCCAAGGGAGCTTTTCTATTTGCTGGCTTTGATCTGAAAAGGTACCCTTTGTAAAAATTCTGTGAACAAGTGGATATGAAAGAAAGGGTTTTTAGAACCAATGTTTTTAATCTTGTCTATTTCCTACTTTTCAAAGTGATGAGCTCATTTAAATAGCTTAGATTGAAATTGTGATTGCATACAGTGTCTTCTCATATTTAGCCTTCTAATTTGATGTTTACTTTGACATTTTGTCCAACCTAGTATATAATCTGACTAAAGACAGAGAACTAATTCTAAAATGACTGCTATATCTCTAACCAGTCATTGCTTGCCTATTAAAATATAATCAGTTTTTTTTGGTGTGATCATCAATTCCTGCCACATACAGTGGTTTCTGAGTCTATAATCCACAAACACAATTAATAATTATTAGTAATCTTAGCTTTTGGTTTCTTTGATTTCTTAATCCTGACTTGAATGAATGTTTTCCAGCAGCTGTGGGAAAAGATAAGACACTATCCTTCCCTGCACCCATTTGATCTTCAAGTCACTGTGTCTTAATGTATATAATATCTCTATTTCTTTGACTCTGCAATGGGTTTCAGTGCAGAAATTGCAGTTATCTCTATGGTGATAGGTTACTTTGTGCTCATTGGAGGGAGAGATGACTAAGCATCCCATGAAATGATATGTTTTGTTACCTTTAGGTGCATAATGAAACAATTTATACCAAATATTTTATTTTCTTCTCCAAGGAGAACTCATCAGCCATCTTTATGGGATCTTTATGTTTAATCATAACATCTTCATGTCTTCTGCTTTCATTTCATTAATAAAATGTTATTATAGATGGTGTTCATTTCATAGAACAGCAAAATTTAAATCCGGATTCAAAGCAGACATTTCATCTATTAAAAGAATCCCCATAATAACATAGCTTCCCTATAATAATTCCTTGAAGTGTGTCAACCCCATTAGTCACTGGACAAAAATAGTACGTTAAGAGCACCAGGGGCAGCCAGGTAGCATAGTGGATAGAGTTCTGGGCCTGGAGTCAGGAGGGACCTGAGTTCAAATGCAACCTCCAACACTGTGTGATCCTGTTCAAGTCACTTAATTCCCATTTCCTGAAAAAAAAAAAAACAAAAACAAAAAACCCCAAACTCATAAAAAAGTTAAATTTATGTTTTCAGGTATTTAAAAATACAAATCCTTTCCACCATTCCACCACTGTCTTTGTGGCAGTGGAAGGGACCAATGGTTATTTTGTACTTTTGCCTGCTTTATGCATCACTGTGGCCAAAACAAACTTTTTATTTGGTGACTCAATCGCTGGTGATGAATTAGTCTTTCCATATTTAGGCAATAGGTTGCAGTGGAAAAGAATGATGAATTTGGATTCATAGGGCATGAGTTCCAATCCTGGTTCTGTCATTTATTACCTTCATAACCTCAGGCAAACCACTTAGTCTCTTTATTTGAGAGAGGATATTGCCTAGTTCTTCATAGAATTTCTTTATTTCGTTGACTCCTGCAGTGGATATTAGTGCAAAAGCTACAAAAGTCTCTTTAAGCCTCAGTTCTGTAATTTATAAAATAAGGGAGTTGAACTAGATGAGCTCCAAAGTTTTTTCAAGGTCTAAATCTATGATCCTATGATCTATTCTTGTAGATATGTAGCCTATTGTCAGACCTCTACTTGAGGATTTTCTAACTTTCCTGAACCAGTCAGAGCTTATGTTCTGCTGGCATATACTTTCAGAACCCAGGCTTATCTACATGCCCAGAGGAGGTTTCAGAATAGGTCTAGTGTAGAGATCTTTACATTTATATTCATCAAGACTTTATATTTATCCCTAATAAATTAATACAATTAGATTTGGTATTCTTTCAGCTTGCCAAAATCTTTTAAAAATATGAATTCCATTATTCAGTGTATTATCTGTTGTTTAGTTGTTGTTTAGTCATTATTAGTCATGTCCAATTCTTTGTGACCCTGTTTTGGAATTTTCTTGGCAAAAGTACTGGAATAGTGTGCCATTTCCTTCTTTAGCTCATTTTACAGATGAGGAAACTGAGGCAAACAGGGTTAAGTGACTAACTGAGGGTCACATAGTAAGTATCTGAGGTCATATTTGAACTCAGGAAGATGAGTCTTCCTAATTCCAGGCCTGCTTCTCTGTCCATAGCACCACCTACTGCCTGTATTATCTATACCTCAGTGCTACACCATCACCATCATCATCATCATCATCATCATCATCATCACCATCACCACCATCACCATCATCTTCATCATCTAACAAAACAACTCCTTTTATATCTTCAGATTACCTCTTCATTTAATTTCATTTTTTGCTTTCTAAAATTTTGAACTTCAACACTGAAAAAAAAACATTTTGATTTAAATTGGAGAACAGAAAAAAAGGGATTTTATAGGAAATCTTTAATCTCCATTTTATACCACTTGGTTTTAAATAAATTCCACACATTGCTTCCAAAGCTATTCTGCTTATCTGTGCTTCCTTCTGTTCTCGTCTCTGAGGAAACGGAAGCCTAAAACATGTGACTTTTTGAAGGTCAAGATTTGAATTCAAGTTCTGACTCCAAAGTCAGTGCTTTCTGCACTATACCAGAGGAATTCTGCATTCCAACCTGATTAATTCTTCTCTTTTTCTAGTTTAATTTTTCTCCTATCCTTTTTATACTTCTTTTGGTTTTTCTCGAGGAGCTTATTACTCATTCAAAAACAAAAACAAAAACACAAAAGCAAATCATCCCTGACTGCCCTTGACTCGTTTCATTTCCCCTCATTACAAATTAGCATTTACCCTGGCTCACAATCTGCTTCCTCATGGTTAAACTTCAGGTGCTTTACACGAGCCAGATGAGGGGGAACAGAATTCACAGGGCTTTTGTCAAAGCTGGCAGTTTGGAGTGCTAATGAAAAAGAAGCTCAGGCAACATGAAGCTAAACAGGAAAGAATGTTGCATGAGCATGGAGGGAATTGTAGAAGAAATAGGAAACGCGATCCCCTTTGGATAGTTCCTCACGGTCTTCCTTTGATGCTCTATTTTATTTTGATCTTCCTATCCTCCCCTCTTTAAAAGCACCCTCCCCACCCACCCCCTACTCCAGGTTCTCCATTTCCAGCGTACACTTGGCGGTAAGTTCCTCTTCTAATTAGAAAAGTAGAGCCAAGCGAGGGTTTTCTGGGCGGTTGTTATTGTTCTTTAAATGGATCCTTTTGCTTAGTAACAGTGGCACATCAAATAGAATTTAAGTACAAAGAACAGCTGAGAGGCTCTGAAGGGGCCAGAGCAATGTAATTTAGTTAGCTACTCTTTGATGAGTATTTAGGACTGAAAATGTAAGTATTTTCGTGAGATGCAGCAGAGTACAAAAGCACATATTAGAGGAGAAGGGGCACTGGGTCTGTTTGATGAATTTCCTGACAATCAACTTCAGATTTTTCCTTCTTTTTTAGCTTGTGCGCTTAGTTTTTCCGGATCTTGGTACCAGGAGGCTGGGCACAAGAGGAAGTGCCAGGTAGTGTTGCTTTCTTTAAAAATCATAAAATAAAGCGAGTTGGGAAACCCCAGAATGGATATAAATGAAGAAGAAAACACTTATCAAACAGAAATATTTATAAAATTTAATGCCAATTTAGTCTTACATGACTTAAAGGTGACTTAAAGAAATGTAGCCTTTCTCCAGAACTGAAGACTTATTAAACGTGTTTAATTGACTGCCTTACATTTCTTAGGATTGTTGGTTTTTTGTTTTATTTTGTTTGAGAGAGTGAAATAGTTGGAGGTTTTTTGTTTTGTTTTGTTTTTGCTACCCATACAAAAGCATTAAAATTTTCAGAGGTTTCAGTATACTAAACATGTACATATGTAAATCCTAAAATTTATTTAAATATTTAAACCCATTCAAAGAAAAATCAAATTGTTACTTATTTATTTTTTGCTTTTCTGGAGGGCAATTGAGTTTAAGTGACTTGCCCAAAGTCACAGGGCCAGTAAATGTGTCAAGTGTTGGAGGCCAAATTTGAACTCAGGTCCTCGTGACTCCAGGGCTGCTGCTTTATTCACTGTGCCACTTAGCTGCCCCAGAAAAATCAAATTGTTTTAATATTCTTAGAAGCAGAGTATTAGTTGAGGTAATTGGCATAATTCCAAAATTCTCACTTAAATGGTATGTTTGAATGGAACCAGAAGTCTTTGAAGCTGGGTTTCTAGACTGACATCTTTATTTTTAAGCACAAAAGGAAACTCAGATGTTATCCTTTAAATCATGGAATGTGATGTTTCTCAAATATTACTTATCGGTTGTTTCAAATCAAGAATGAAAGGAAGGTAGTAAAAAAAGGTCTGAGGTAAGAAAAGGAATGTGTTCTCCCCTTCTAATGTAGGGAAACAAACCAGAATTGGGGGCAGTTGCCAAATTAGTCAAATACTGGGCAAAGAAACAGCATTAATAACTTGAAATATTTTTATCTTATTGACAAACTGAGTAGACATTTTTTTTATTCCTTCCTTCCTTCTCTCCCTCCCTTCCTTCTTTCCTTCTATCCATTCATCCTTCCATCTTCCTTCCTCTTTCTTCCTACTTTACTTTCATCCATCCATCTTTCCTTCCTTCTTTCCTCCTTCCCTCCCATCTTTCCTTCCTTCATCTTTCCTTCTTTTTTTCTTCTTTCCTCTCTCCCTACTTCCTTTCCCTCTTTCCTTCCTATTTTTTTTTCTCTTTTAAAATAAAGCTTTATTAATACTTTTTGTCTTTGTATCACAGTCATTTCTAGAAATACCTCTTTTCCCTATCTGGAAATTAAATTTTCCCTTGTAACAAAAACAGTTAAGCAAAAACACAGAGTGACCATAGTTAGTATATACAACATAATGTACTGGTAGTCTCCTATCACTCTGAAAAAGGAGGAGGCATCAAAGAAATAATATTTATTATATGCTTACTTTGCACTAATTATTAGACTAGTTACTGGGAATACAAGTACAAAGAAAGAAACAATTTCTGTTCCAAAGAAACTTAACATTCTAATGGGGAACAACAAAATACATTTGAAACTATTCACAGCATGAATATGAAGAGAATAAATATAAGCACATCTAATATAATATGTGGTGGGGAGGGAAGGGAGAAGTTAAATGCAGGGTAGTTGAGAGGAAGGGCACTAGTAGTTAACTAGCAAACCAATAATGAAATAGTACTAAACTTGCCTTTCTTTTGATAGTACTACCATTCTACCAGTCCCTTAGGCTCCTTGAGAATAAGTAGGTATGCTTCATGATCTAAACTAAGAGACCATTATTGATTTTTCAGTAACTTAGGGTCAATCTTCCTTTTTTGTGATCTTTTCATTTATGCTACTGTAGTCATGGGGCATACAATTCTTTTGGTTCTGCTTTTAATAGTTCATTTTCTAAATCCGTACAAGGTCCAGAAATTATGACCCAACCTAGAAAAAAAAGAACCACATTTTCTGAAAAGCATTTGGAAGGCCATTAACCATTACCAGTTCAGGGAATCTGTGGGGTACCAATTCAGCTTCCCTCCAAAGAAAAGGGGCAATGGCACACTGGGGGCCTCCTTTTCTCTCTTGACTTCTCTCTAGATCTCCATATCTCTGTGAGAAGAGTTAGGGAGGTAGGGTAGAACATAAATTTCTTGAGGCCTATAAGGTGACATGATGCAGTGCTATTTGTCCCCAACACAAAGGTTTAGATAGGGCTGAATTACTACCTTTGTATTTTGTGTTTGTATGTTTCTTGAGACTGGATCTCCCCATAACATCCAGACTGAAAGACTACTGCTAATTGACATGAGAGTATTCACCTGCTCCATTCCCAACCTGGGCCATTTGCCTCTACTTAGGAACAGGACTTGATGATTAGTTTGGCACTGCAAATGATCTGCTTTTTCAGAAGATCACTTTTAATATTTTTTCAGGTATCATTATGATGGAATCTGCATCAAGAAAGGTTCCTACTTCTATGGCCAGTATTGCTATTTGCTAAATGAAAAAAAGTATCACAGGTCAGTGTGTGAGTTCCTCTGGTCCTGTTGAAAGTCCCAACCTACTTTTCCAACCTTATCCCCCACTGTGCCTGAACATTAACCAGATGATCCAACCAGAATATACCATATGTAAGCCTACTTCTGTCTTTTTCCACACAATTTCCCTCACCTGGAATGTCCTCCTTTCTCCTGTCCCCCTAAATGAATTCTACTCTTTCCCCCTAACACACTCTATGTTCTAGACAAACCGGGCTGATTGGTATTCCTCGTTCATGGCATTCCTTCTCTTGCCCCCATACATTTGTACAGGGTATCTTTTATGGTCTGAACCCTCTCCCTACTCACCTCTGTCACTAGTTTTCCTGAAACATCAGTTCAAATGCCACTTTTTATTTTTTGATCACCCAGTGGTTAGTCCCCTCACAGTTTGAAACCACTCCCTAGATATTCTTTGAATTTACCTTAGATATACTTTGTAGTTGCTTATCTGTACACATATTCATGGGATAATAGGACTGTGCATTTAGAGTTTAGAGGGACCTTAAAAGCCATTTACTAATCCATTCTACTTGAATTGTATTCTCTCAGTAGAATATAAGCTTCTTTAAATTTTTTTAAATTTACTTTTAGTTCACAACATTCAGTTCCACAAGCTTTTGAATTTCAAATTTTCTTCCCCTCCCTCTCTTTCCCCCTTCCCCCTATGGTAGCGTGCAATCTGATATAAGTTCTACAGATACCTTCACATTAAACATCAGTCAAGTTGTAAAGAAAGATTGTAACCAATGGAATGAACAATGAGAAAGAAGAGAAGAAAAAAGAGAAAGAGAGAAAGTAGTTTACTTCAATCTGCATTCAGACTCCGTAAATCTTTCTCTGGATGTGGATAGCCTTAGGATATTATCTTCTCAAAGGCAGGAACTGTTTCATTTGTATATTTTTATCCCTAAAATTTCACATACTATCTCTGCTTAATAAATGCTTGTTAAGTTGAATTAAAAACAACTTAATTTCTACCTGGTATGGTGAAACTTTGTATTTAAGTTAGAGAGAAAGTGTAATTATTACCAGTGAATACAGGATTGGCCCTGTCAAATTGTCGTGCAAAGAACTGCAATCTAGGGAGGAGGTGAGATCAGTGGAATTCTGGTGATAGAAAGGCATGTGACTAAAGTGGGCTTGGGTGCTTTACTCTGTGTGTGCCATTGTACTCTGTGAAAGTACCAACAGTTGTAGAAAGCAAACAGGATAATGTAGGGCGGACATTTTTTTCCCTTTGGGGGTTTCTTACATACTTTAATTAAGCTGTCACAACTTTTGATCCAGACATATCTAGGAGAACAGCTGTTTAGGAATAGTTTGTGATGACCCTGACTTCAGGTTTAGCTGAAGCTATGTGCCTATTGGAACTGTCTAAATCAGTCTGAGCCTGATAGGTCCTAGAAGCATCATACTTGTATATAAAGAAGAAAACAGTCCCTATGGTGAAAGAATTATCAATCTAATTGGAGAGAGATGACACATATATTAGAAATTAATAATAACATGCTAAGTGGCAAGTGAATACTATGGATAAATACCCATTAAGTCATATATTTAGAGTTTGAAGGGAACTTAAAGGTCATCTGTTTTACCCTCCAGTTTTACACATGAGAAAACTGCAGTCAAGTTGACTTGAGGTCATCCAAAGTCATAGAAAGTCATCGGTTCTACAGGAGGAAGACAAGGAGAGTTCATTGTGGGCTTAGGTGATTAGGAAAGATTTCACAGGGGAGATGGGGCTTGCATTGGCATTTGAAGGAAGGATGTGTATGATTTTGATTATCAGAGAGGAAGAGGAAGGATTTTTTAGGACAGGGAAAAGTATAAATTGTCATTTGTTACTGACCTTAGGAAAAAAAGAGGTATGTTATGGTAGAAATTATAGCTACATGCTGTCCTTAGATATATAACTGGACTGTGTTCCTGGGACATGCATTTGAGGATGTGACAGAGAGCACTGTCAAACTTGTTTAAAGCTGATTATCACCAGTATCCACTGCTGGTAATCTAGGCACGATCAAATAGTACTCCTAGACAGAATCTCTAAGGGTTATGAAATGCTAGATAGGAATCTGAAAGACTTAAAAGAGCAGATAGTTTCATCATTACTGCCAAGATAAGGATCTTAGAATGGGAAATGAACAACTGGCTAAATTGGTATTAGAAATGGGACTTGGCTTTTTGGACTAGAGCAAAAGATATTAAGAACTTTTGGTTAGGAAGGATACCTAATGAATGCCTGGATGACTGTGTTTGCTTAGAGCTTGGCTAGTTTAATTAATTAATTAATTTATTTATTTTTTTAAAGCAATTGGGGTTAAGTAACTTGCTCAAGGTTACACGGCTAGTCATTTGATTTATGCGTGGGTGCTCATTTTCTGAGGCCGGATCTGATCTCGGGTCATCCAAACTCCAAGGCTGGCGCTCTTACTCACTGCGCCACCTAGCCGCCCCAATTAATTTATTTTTTTAAAATTTTTTTTGCTAATTTAATTTAGAGGGCTTTAAACTAAAAAGAGAGGAGGAAGAAGAAAACACTGAGTTAGAGATTCTAAATTAGATACTGCAGAGAGAAACAGATATGGCTTAAGAAGAATAGTAATACACAGGAGACATTGACTCTACTATCAATATTGTTAGATTGGTTATAAAATTCTTGCAGCTAGGTGTCATAATGTATAGAGCTTAGAATCAGAAAGACTCATCTTCATGAGTTCAAATCCAGACTTAGACAGTTATCAGCTGTGTGACCCTGGGCAAGTCACTTAATGCCTTTTACCTTAGTTCCTCATCTGTAAAATGAGTTGCAAAAGAAAATGGCAAACTACTTCAGTTTCCTTGCTGAGAAAACCCTAAAATGGGATCCTTGAGAGTTGGCCATGACTGAACAAAAACAAAAGGTTCTTGAGGGCAGAAACAGCTTTGTTTTTGTCTGCAGCAGCAATGCAGAGCATAAAGCCTGACACTTCATAGGTGCTTAATAAATGTTTGTTAAATTTAATATAGTTTATTAAATTTAATTATATACCAGGGTACAGAATATATATAACAAACTTAATGAACTGGAAGTTTTAGTGTGGAGTAATCAGTACAGACCCAGGAATCACTGAAACTTTGTAGATATGATTCAAGATTGAACTGTGTGGATGGAAGGGTTCACCTTGTTCAGAAGGAGCAGAAAAAGTAAAAAGGAAGTCAGGGTAGCCTAGTACATCAAGAAAATATTTGTGTGGGTGGAAATCCACTTGGGGGAGGGAGTCATGGTGGAAAACATTTGAATAAAGGTCAAAGGAGGGAGAAACAAACTATATAATCATGGAAGTCTCCTACCAGGCAGAGAATTTGAATTATGAGTTCCAAATACAGATCACAAAACTGGCAAAGAGGAGGAAATAGTTGTGATGGCACTTCAACTCTAAAGATATCCACTTGAGTTTTCTCTCTACTAAAAGCAGAGCTGCTGACAAATTTTTGACTTGCCATACTTTCATCTTTCTTTTTTTTTCCTTTGGAGGGCAATTGGGGTTAAGTAACTTGCCCAAGGTCACATGGCTAGGTTTTTGTTTGTGTGTGTGTTAAGTGTCTGAGGTTGGATCTGAACTCAGGTCCTTCTGACTCCAGGGCAGACGCTCTACTCACTGCGCGACCTAGCCACCCCATACTTTCATCTTTCAAAAAGCCAAGAAAGTGATAAGGATTACTGTTATTCTGAATCTGGGTGTGATTAAGAAGGAAGTACTAGTTGGTAGAGTTGACTAGCCCTTTTGAGGTAGTGACTGCCATCTTAGAGTTTGTGACTCAATTCACTTCAATAGACATTTATTAAATGCCTAATATGTATAAGACACTGTGCTAGATGATAGGAAGACAGAAAAAAAATCTCTGCCTCAAGAATATTATGTTATATTAGCTACAGCATATAAATACATCAGTAAATAGAAAGTGATCTGTGGAGGAAGAAAGCAGCAATACCTAGGAAGATTAGGTAAGGGTTCATGGAGGTGATAACTGAGCCAAACTTTGAACAACAAAAAAAGAGTTTTTGAGTAGAGAAGTGTTATGGTTAGATCTGTCCTTTGGGAAGATTATTTGGCAGAATGGAGAATGGATTGGGCATGAAGGAAACTGAAAGCAGGGGAAAACTTAGGAAGTTATTGCAATAGTCCAGGTGAGAAGTGATGAAAACCTGCAATAAGATAGTGGTCTTAAGAATGGGAAAAAGGGAAAGGATGTGAAAAAAACATTCTGTAAGTAATATCATCAAGACTTGGCTGCTGATTGAATGCAGGGAGTTAAGGATGACTCCAGGGTTATCAGGCTATGTAATTAGGAAGATGGAATAGAGATCTTGACAGAAAATGAGAATTTTGGAGTAGGGTTGAAAGTAGAGAGAAAAATGATTAATTATGTTTTAGACATGTCGCATCTATATAAAGATGGCAGCTGAATCCATGGGAGAAAATGCGATCACCAAGGGAGAAGGTAGCGTGAGAAAAAAAGAGTTAAGGCTCTTGGGAAACATGCTGCTGAAGGAGGGCAGGGGATAGGATGAAGGATAAAAATTGAAAAGTGCAATCAGAGGTAGAAAAACAGCATGCAGGGAACAGAAGGAGTTTATGTGGTATGGCCACCATATTATAGATGTGGCATATTTGGTGAATTTATGGATGTAACAAAACTGGAATGAATAATTTGGTTGGCAGAATTGGGTTCCAAAAATATCTTAACAGTCAAAAAGGATAGACTAGAGCTAAGAAGCTGATTTTTAATAGAAATAAACAAAAATTCTTCCTTTGTGTTACAAAGTTACTATTTTTTTATTGCTAAATCAGTACTAAGGCACTTAGCACATTGAATGAGAGAAATGTAGTCAGAGAAAGATTGGGAAATCATTTACAATAAGAGTCAACTGTGTGGTTTGGCAGACAAAGGTAATACAATATTATACTAAATTAATAGCAGTATAGAACTTAGTTTGAGGTAGCAAGAGTTCCTTTGTATTTGGCCTCTCTGTGGTATTATGTCTAGTTCTGGGTACCATATTCAGAAAGTATTGACAAACTGGAGGATATCCAACAGAAGGATGATGACATGACTATAAACCATGACATATAAGGAATAGTTGAAAAAAACTAGAGATATTTAGTCTGAAGAAAAGAATATTTAGTAGGAGTGGGGGATGATAACCATCTTCAGATATTGGAAGAAGAATTAAGCTTGTTTTGGTTGGTCCAAGAAGAAGAGCTAGGACCAATAGAATAGAAAGTACAGAAAAGCAGATTTCTTATCAATATAAACAAAAGTTTCCTAATAATTGTAGCCATTAAAAAATAGAATGGATTGTATCAATGGATCAATAAATTTCCCATCAAAAGGGCTCTTCAAGCAGAAACTATATGAGTTTATTGAAAATATAAAATAGAGGGGCAGTGAATAAAGCACCAGTCCTGGAGTCAGAAGGACCTGAATTCAAATCCAGCCTCATATGCTTAACACTTACTAGCTGTGACCTTGGGCAAATTACTTAACTCCAATTGCCCTGCCTTACCCCCTCCAAAAAAGGCCATAAATGAATGAATGAATAGAATAGAATAGAATAGAATAGAAGGAATCTATGATTTAATTAAATGTTGCCTTAAGTAAATCTCCAAGGGTTCTTCCAACTCTCTGATTCTATGAAGACTATGTATTTGGAGGAAAACCTGTTGTAGTTCCTTGCACAAAGTAGGAGCTTAGCATATTTATTGATTGGATAAATCACTGAAAAATCTTTAAGTTTGAGGGAATTTGTACTCCCATATGAATCTGGCATTGCTTATTGTGATGAGAATTTGTATACCAGTATCATTTTTATACCAGAACTGATAAGTCCACATTTCTTGTTAACATCTTGGCCTAAAAATATGAATCATTGGCCTATCCCATCAAGTTTTCACTCACAAATCAATTGTTTTGAGTTCTGTGGCATCCAGACTATTAGTCAGGTGGTTCATCTGATTGGTGGACATCAACATATGATGGCTGTCATCTTTGCTACATGGCCTACCTAATATCTTTTTGCATGATAGATTGCCTCTAATACTGCCAACACTATTGTTCAGCTGTGGAATTCCTAATTAGTCATGTATTTCTACAGAGAAATTTTTAATATTTCTTTGCATTTCATGTTCATTTGCTCCAGCATTTGAATATCTATGTCTATGTATGTAAGTATACAAACAACTATATATGCATACATGTACATATATGTGTATATAGATACACACAAACACATACACACATATAGATCACTGCAGGAAGTGTTGTGAAATTAAATATATCAGCCCTAATTTTAGAGGCACTTCCTCATCCATTTGAATCCTCATCCTTTAAGGATATGGATGAAACTAATCCAGAGGATGCTTTGCATCTCTGAATCCAATCTTCATCCATCCTGTTCTATTGTGATGGTGACTAGATCACTGATCAGAAGCTCATAGATTTAGAGTTAAGAGGTCTTCAAGTTGAACCCCTTCAGTGTTCAGTAAGGCCCTTCCACAATCATCATGATGTTGGTGTTTCTTTAACCTATGCAGTTTCTGATATTGAATAAAATCTGTGTGGCAACAAGAGAGATTTCCACATTCATTTTAATTCCATGATCTTGTGAATTTGAAGATTTTTTTTTTTGCTTTTTTTTTTTTTTTGGAGGGCAATTGGGGTTAAGTAACTTGCCCAAGGTCACACGGCTAGGTTTTTATTTGTGTGTGCGTTAAGTGTCTGAGGTCGGATCCGAACTCAGGTCCTTCTGACTCCAGGGCCGGCGCTCTACTCACTGGGCCACCTAGCCGCCCCTTGAAGATTCTTTTAATGAAACTTTGCCCAAGTTCATGACATAGTGTACATTATAATATCCAAGCTATTTATGAATACCATCCTTTAAGTACTGTTGATTTCATATCCACCTTGATTCATCTCTAAGCCAGTCAGAAAGGATTTGCAGATGCCATTTTTATCAATGATACCCAACAGCATAAAATACATTGTAGCTTTTCTTAGAGAGGGCACATTTTCACTAGCAGCAAAAGCAAGCCTGTGAAATATTTGCCATCAATCAGAATTTCTGATTTTCTAGTCAATATGCTAGAACATCTCTAATGTTGCTGTGATTAGTTTTGCAGAGTTTGTATCCCTTTGTCAGCCATCTTTGTGGACTTGATGTGGCATCACTCTGTAAACAACCTAATTTCAGCTATGCATCCAGTATTTATCTGCTTGATGATATTAAAGTGGACTGCATTTACTCCTCCTTAGTGTACTTTGCTCAATACCACAATTTTTCTATCATTAAATAGATTTCTTCATTAATTCCCTCTAAAATAGAACATGCAAAATCTTGATAGACCCCACTTTTATTTTCTAAGTTTCTGGATAGTTTTCTATATTGAAAAATTTTAAGCAGAAGTCTACCTGCCCCTAAGTGGTATAATTCTCTAAGTACTTTGTGACATGAGAAATTATGATTACAGTATAAACTTATGAGGGGATGATAATTGAGCAAGAGTTGCTGAAGTTTTCAGGCTTGCAATTTCCCCCCATATGTATCTCCATCTTAAAAGTTGTATCTTGGACCAGCCCTGTCCAAACAAAAAAGAACTGAAGATCTTCTCAGGGCCAGAAATAATTGCCCCCATACCAGTGTACACAGTCTAGGAGGAAAAGGAGAGGCAAAAGGTATGGTGGCCAAAGAAGTCTCCCCAACCTTTGACTATAAGCTGTAAACAGAAATGGCAATCCTAGGCAGCCCAGCTGATTGTCACTGTACCAAGTCAGAGAACAGGATGCTACCAGCAACAAAACTATGAATAGAAACAGATAGAAAAGCAGCAGCATTAGGAGCCAATTTCTAAGTTCCTCCACCGACTTGAACATGACACCCCTGGAGCATATGGATGAGAAAACCCATGGGGCAATGCCTAGGCTGTGAATGGGAAGGGTTTAGAGATGTTTCCCAAATCCAGGATTTAGAATGCATGCAGCTTCCAACTAGAGCATTAAGTCAAAGCATAAAAACTATGTCCCTAAATTAGGGCAAGCCTACAGACTTGTTATGAGCTGCCTTGGTGGAGCTATAGGTACATAGCTGCTGTGGTAGCTTGTTTAATACACTTTGGTTTTAGTTATTTTGTTTCCTTGGTCATGGGTAAAGCCTGTTTGGAGTTAAGCCATGTTAATGGCAGATTCCATTATATTAGAGTCATGGAATTAGGGTTCATTGACATATGGAGAGCAATAAAGGCTGGATCATAGTTGTCCCAGTGTATGGTGGCTTGAACTAATATTGTAATTGCATAAATCCACACTGAATACAATCCCTTGAGAAATAAGAATTAGTTGCCACCCCCAAACGGTAGAAATGTGTGGTAAAAGTTGTACAAACTTTTTTTTGGCATTATTTAGAAAGTCATAGTGAAATTGGCATTCTCCCTATGGGTGTCCCCAATACTCCCACGTAGAGCAAGCATGGGATTTCCAGCACCTGGGCTGAAACAGATAAAATACTGGTGCAGAGAGCTTCCTGGTGTTTATATAGAAGCAGACAGTTCTTGATTTATTAGAATTAAAAATAGAAAAAAATTAATTTTAAGGATGCTTTTCCTGCCAACAGAAGAACTAAAAAAATTTCTGCAAATCAGTTCTTCATTTTATATTGAATCTTTTGTCTGGATCTGTTTTACCTTTCTCAGTTTCCTTCCATGATTTGTTTTTAATTAGAAGTATATTCATTCAGTAGTTCTTATATAAAAACATCAGTATCCTACTTGTTCCATTGAAGTGGTAGCACAATTGTCTTTCCTGAGAATAAAAATCATGTAAGTCATTAACAAGAAATGGAGTGGGACTCATTAACATAAGGAAGTACATTTGCCAAAAGATGAATATGAGTTGTATACCTGGAACTAGTCATTGTATGCCCAATTGGGCAGGTAGCTGTACTTTCCCAGAAATAATTTTAACAAATAGGACTTAAGAGCATGAAACCTATTGTGTGACTAAAACCCAGATGTCAATAAAGTTACAGATAAAGATCTTTTAAATTTCACCCAAATTGCCTTAAAAAGACACTATTTTGCCATGTGTAGAAATTATAATTTTATTTTTAAATTAAATTTTTAATATTCAACTAGGTTAGGATAATAAAGGACCCTACTTTTAGATGAAAACTTTAATAATTTTTTTGCCTTGTGTAAGAATCTACTAACAACATCTAGTATCAATTTGTTGTGATGGGGGGCTCTGCCTACCCAAAAACTGTTGGGGTTTCATGATATGTTATGGTGGAACTGTCTCAATTCAGAGACAGATCACCTTTAATCCAAGTATAGGCATTTATTGAGATTGATGCCTCTCATGAAGCAGGCTAAGTTCCAAGAGGTACGAGCAACTTCAGAGAAAGCAAGATGAATTTTTAATAGGGTAAAGATGTAATTACATACTAGAAATTTACATAGAATATAGGAGTATAATTAATATTAAAAAGGCAAGAGGAGTTTATTAAGGGATTAGGTAAACAATCTGTGTTTTGGTAGTTAAACATTCTGGTCATACTGCCCTCCAATTGGCTAGCTATTGTGGTTCTGTCAAGATAGATAGTTAGGTGTTGGTTAGTGGTTCTGTCTTGGGTTAGATGGATGATGTGATTGTGGTTGAGTACAAGAACACACCTGTTTCTGTGAGAATGGGTTTGGGGGCAGTGATTAGGTAGAGGAAGTTGCTGGGATCCCATTACATGGACATGCCTGTAGTTCTAGTGGGCAGTGAAGCATATAAGAAGAAGTTAAGACATTGGAGTGTGTGGGGCTAGGTAGGTACAATGGGCCTGCTGTTCAGTGGGGCCTATAATGAAGTTGGGATTGGGGGGAAGCTGTATTAGTATTCCATCATTCCCCCTTTAAAAAGCTAGAGTCCAAATTCATTTGGGAAAAGGGATGAAAGTCTCAGCTTCCATAGCTTCTTCACACTGAAAAGGAGCGTAGAGCTGTCCCTGTCTCAGTGGGTCCTGAGGAAGAGGTTGACTGGAACTGAGTATAGTTCACATCCAGGGGATGATGGGTAAGTATGGACTGGTATCCACTGTTTGCTGCCAACTGTAAGTGAATTGGTCTGTAATCTGAGAGACAAGTCTGACAGGCAGGTTCAATGGGAAGGGACCCAAATATAAGAAGATAGACAGATATATCTTTTTACAGGCAGTTGACTAGGCTAAGTACCCATTTACTAAATTATTTAGGAATATAGTGTTAGGCTGAATGGCTCAGATCTAGCACACATTTTCTTCTCTCAGATGTATCCCAGTCTTAGTATATAGGATAATGATTAACTTTGTGTTTGTACCTTTGTTTCACAAACTTCTTTTCACTTGACTATGCAGGTATGCAGATGACAATCCTGTGTACTGATTTACCCAGTGGTCTGGAATATGGAATGACTACACATGCAGGTTGAAAACAGCAAAGTTTCACATATCTGCATTGTACCCATATCTTTTACTGACCACTTGCTCTAATTAGAGAAATTTGTCATAAAAGGAAAAAGCAGGGACATGACGTATGACAGGATAAAACATCTTTAGCTCTGTTTGAATTCAGATAAGAGTCACTTTAATTCCATCTCACAGCCAGGCTCAGGTGAAAAATATTCCTTTTCAAAGGAAGACAATGGGGAAACTGAGCCAGGAGGGTCCTATCTTAGATTGAGGCTAAAATTGTCCTCTTGGCTCTTCCCAAAAGCAAACCTTCACCTAAAGCAGGATTCCCTCTGAGTAGATTGTGGCATTTCTTTCAAATACTGATTTAATGAAGACAACTATATCTAAATTCAAACTTAAAATTATTTGTGGTCCTAAAGGCTTTTACTTTAATTGACAAGTCTCACCAATCACAATTTAGGGCTAGATAAAATTGTTATTACCACGACTTACAAACATAGGAGATTTCAACTTCTCAGTAAGCCAAGTTCATTGTTTAGGAACTCCATAACCCAAATGAGTTCTCTTTTCCCCCTAGACTCATAGGTGAATAGTACTTTATAATTTACAGAGCTCTTTCCCCCAACTTTGTCAAATAGGTAGTCCAAATATATTACCATCCATATTTTTCAGATTTGAAAACAGGCTCAGAAAGATTAATTAATTGGCCATGGTCACAGGGCCATTAAGTGGGACAGCCATTTGAATCAAGGTTTCTTGACTCCTGTACTACTGCTTTTTTTCCATTATATCACATTGCTCTTTAAAGAAATTATATTGTACATTGGGAAATTACAAAGTTATGAGCTGTTTTTACATCATCTCATATGATCTTCACAGTAGCATCATGTAAGAAGTAGGCAATATCTCCATTTTATAGATAAAAAAACCAAGGATCACAGAGTTTACATGATTTGTTCAGGCTCAAACAGGTAGTAGTCAGGCCTGAACTTGAATCCTGATTTTTTAATACTAAATACCATTTTCTTTCCACTAAGATTTAAGCACTTAAAGAACGGTGTTAAGTTTAGCAGTAAATACTAGCAAAGTAAAAATCTAGAATCCAATAATCTTAGAGTTGGGAGAGTACTGTTTTGTGTACCATTTCCTGAAACATGAATTCCTTCTATACTATTCCACTAACTGGTCATCCAGTCTCTCTGATTGGTGACTCCCAGGTCCAGAGAACTCACCATATGAGGCAACCCATTTCATTTTGAAAGCCGTTTTAATTGAGAGACAGTTTCTCTTTATATTGAATGATTCTATGCCTCTGTGCATTTTCCATCCATTAGTCCTACTACCACTATAATTCTTCTGTATTTTCAAATATTTGAGACGTCAATCATATCCTCCTGCTGCCCTGAAGTAATTTCTACCCCAACTAAATATCCCTACTTCCTTTCACCAATTCTCATATGACACACTTTCAGATCCCTTACCATCCTGTTGTCCTTGGGAAACCTTCTAGTTTGTCAATGCCCTTCTTAAAAGATTATGCTCAGAACTGACCTTAGTAATACAGATGTAGTCTGACTAGAACAGAATACAGTAGACTATCCCTTCCTTTGTTCTGAACACTATTTTGTCTCTTATTTATATGTCTTACATCAGTCTAGTGTTGCATTAGTTTTCTTGGCATCAACTTGGAAAATTGACTTGTCATCACAAGACAACATAGTTGACTCATTTTGAATGTACAGTTCACTGAAAATCCCCGTGTGTTTTTCACATGAACAAATTTCAACTCCCATTTCTCCTATCTTATACTTATGCAATTGATTTTTTAACCCAGGGGCAAAACTTGATGTTTATTGTTATTGAATCCCACTTTAAAAATTATGCTAGCTAAAATTCTGTCTTTCATTATTAGTTATCCCTTCTAGCCTTATCAACAAATAACAACAACAATTGATGAGTTGTTTCATTTGTGTCCAAATCTTCATGACCTCATTATTTGGGGTTTTCTTGGCTAATATATTAGAATAGTTTGCCATTTCCTTTTCCAGTTTATTTTACAGATGAGAAAACTGAGGCAACATGGTTAAGTGAGTTAAGTGAGTGTCAGTTAAAGGTTTACATAGGTAGTAAGCGTCTGAGGCCAGATTTGAACGCAGGTCTTCCTGACAACAGACCCAGTGTTCTATCTGCTATGCCACCTAGCTTTATATCATCTGCAAATTTGAGTCATGCCATCCTTTTCTCCATCAATCAAGATCACTGGCACAAAAGTTGAAGAAAACAAAGCCAAGAAAGAGTCATGAAATACCAATAGACAACCCCCTCTAGGTTAACATAACCCATTTAATAACACTCTTTGGGTTTAGCTGTTTAAGTAACTCTGAATACTTTCATACCAAATCCCCATCTCTCCATATTGTCTACAAGGTTATCATAAGAAATATTTTCAAGTTCCTTGCAGAAATTAAAATATGCTTTACAGCGAAGGAGAAAGAGAACTCATATAAAAGAGTCTTAACTCCTAAATAAAGTGACCAAGAATAGGATGTGTAGGAATCCTGGGACCAAAGTGATGATGATTCTTCAACTAGTCCCTAAAAAAGGGAAAAAAGATTCATCTTAGTTGAAATGAGCTTGGCCTTGTTCCTTTATCAAAAATCCCATGGTAGACCAAGAATAGACTTTTCCCTCACTATACATACACACCAGTTAGTCATATGTCTAGTAGTCTATAGGACAACTCCCCCCTGCTCCCCTGAAGTTTGAGGCAGTTCTGTTTGTTTTAAATAAAAATCACACCATCCAGATGCAACATAGTATAATCAAAAGAATAGAAGACTGGGAATTAGAAGGCCAAGTTCTAGTTTCCCTTCCCCCTTCTACAACTAACTAGTCTTGTGATCCTTGGGCAAATCATTTCATCATGCTCTGGTAGGCCTCAGTTTCCTAATCTGTAAAATGAAGGACTCAAGCTAGATGATCTTTGATATCATTCTAGTATTAAAATCCTGTTCTATCCAGTTCTGTTCTGTTCTGTTTTGTTCTATCGTATCTGTAATATTCTGTTCTATCATCTGTTAAGTGGGGGGGATTTGATTGGATCATCTCTAAGGTCCCTTTCAGTTCTAAATAAATGATATCATTTTATCTTTTTCTACTTGATTCAGTCCAATTTGATTGCTTCACCTTTCACAGGCCCATCTTTTAAAAATAAATAGCTTTTCTCTTCCTGTATTCATTTATTCAAAAAAGAGGTCCCCAAATTTCAATATTAATATTGCCAATGGACTGAAAATTAGCTGAATAATTGAGGCCAAAGTGTAAAATAGTTTATTACAATCCACTTTTCTTTTCTTAAAATTGTGTCTTGGGTAGAGAGCTCATCTCTAACACAGTTTTATTAAATCTCATTATTTATTAAAATTTATTAAACTTCTAGAGTTAACCAGAATTTCCAGTAAACATTTTGCAAAACAAACCTTGCCTATTAGTTAATCTAAATAGATTAACTGCTTTTACTCTGCCCTATGTTGATCCTACAGTAATGTTAGGGCTTCATGTTTCTTCTCAGAACACTTAGGATGTTACTAGCCTCCCCTCTTCCCTAATCTACTTGCCTTATTAGAAAAAAAAATACTATTTCTGTAACTCAGCTTGTTAAAGACCTTTCTCCCAGTTTTCAAAAGCTTCAGGTTTTAAAACCTTGCCTCCAGATGATCAAGACCTGTACTCTTATTACTTTGTTCTTTAATTCCTTTTTTCCTTTGCCAAACCATGATCTCACAGGGGCTGCCCTCACAAGGCCTCAGGCCTATGGTATCAGGAGCTGTGGGTGCACAGCAGGGCAATTTGCAGGCACAAAGAAGGAAGAAAAATCAGCTTCCTTTTAGTACCAAATCGGTCTTGAGGAAACTTGAAGGTTTTCTGGTAGGAAGGTAGAAGGGAGGAGGAAAAGAGGAGGAGGGAGGCAGGCTTCAAATTAGGGGCCATGCTGCTGCCAAAGTTCTGATGAGGTCTAGCTATTGAATACTAATGAGGTGACCAAGTTTCAACGGGTTTGTTGGCCCTGTCCACCCTATTGTTTCCAAGGTTGTTCAGACTTGTTAGGAGATTTAAAAAAGAAAAAAAAAATCCAATCTCAGGCCTGCGGCATCAGGAGCTGTGGGGTGCAGAGCAGGGCAATTTGCAGGCACAAAACAGGAAGAAAAATCAGCCTCCTTTTAGTACCAAATCAGTCTTGAGGAAACTTAAAGGTTTTCCCATAGGAGGGTAGAAAGGAGGAGAAAAAGAGAAGGAGGAGGGCCAACTTCAAACTGGGGCCATGCTGCTGCCACAGTTCTGATGAGGTCTGGCTCTTGAATACTAATGAGGTGACCAAGTTGCAACAGGTTTGTTGGCCCTGTCCACCCTATTGTTCCCAAGGTTGTTCAAACCTGTTAGGAGAATTTTAAAGAAAAAAAATTTACCAAATTCACAATGGAAAATTTTCTCACAGCATTTTTTTAAATGTGTGTAGACAAGAACTGAGCCTGCAACCAATATTTGGGAATGGTTGCAAAAACAGGCAAAGGGCTTAGGAACTGTTAATATTGGTACTTGGTTTCACCATTGCTGTTTTAGAAGTACTCATTATATTTCACTGTGTCATTTGTTGCCTGTAGGTGAACTTCACCTTATTCAGAATTTTAATGTTCAGCCTCAGGAATGGGTGGAAATTGAGATTTGAGCTTTGATTCTATTGGTACAAGGTGAAGAAGCTCCATCTCTTGAAGATCAGCACCTTCTTTGAAACCTATAGTCTCAGAGAGTTATATAGAGCATTAGGATGTTAAGTAACATGCCCAGGGTCACACAACCAATATGTGTCAGAGGTGGAGCAGTGACTATAAACCATTTATAGCTTCCACCTTTCTTAAGATTTCTCATAAGACCCTCAGTGTAGAAGCAACATGGGATCTGAAATTAATCCATCAACGAAGAAGCATTTATTAAGCATCTAGTATGTGTCTAATACTTAGCATACAAAGACAAAAATGAAATAGTTCTTGCTTCCAAGGAGCTGACAATATATGGAGAATAAGTATAAAGTAAATCCAAGCTAGTTTAAGGAGGATGGAGTTTAGAAGCTACAGAACCAGGAAAGGATTACTGTAAAGGTGGTGCTTAGGTTGAGTCTTAAAGGGAGCAGGGGATTCTGCAAGGCAGAGGTGAGTAGGGAAAGCATTCCAGGCAAAGGAGATTGCAAATAAGAAGATGGTAAAGATGAGAGAGAGATTGAAGAATGAAAAATGTATAATGAGGTCAGAAAGGTAAGCTGGGGCCAAGTTATGAAGGGCTTTAAAAGTCAAACAAGGGGCAACTATGTGCCACAGTGAATAGAACACTGGCCCTGGAGTCAGGAGGGCCTGAGCTCAAATCTGGCTTCAGACACTTAAGGCTTACTAGCCATGTGACCTTGGGCAAGTCACTTAACCCCAAATGCCCTGCCCTCTCCCCTCCAAAAAGAAAAAGAAAAAACTAAAAAAAAAAAAAACCCTAAAAGTCAAACAAAAGAATTTTATTTGGTCCTATGGGTGATAGGGAATAACTGGAATTTATTGAACAATGGAGTGACATGGTCTGAAATGTGCTTTAGGAAAACCACTTAGCTCTTTGGAGAATGGATTGGAATGTGGAGAAAGGTTATTTCAATAACCCAGGAAAAGGGTGATAAGAACCTGGGCTGAGGTAGTGGCTTTGTGAATAGTGAAGAGACAGATGTGAGGTGTTGTTGAGGTAGAATTGACAAAAATTGTCAAGCATTGAATGTATTGAATGAAGAGTGGAGATTAAACACTGAGGTTGTGACAATGGGAAACTAGAAGGAAAGATGTACCCTCCTCAGAAATAAGGGATGATTGGAAGAGGAGTGGATTTGGGAGAAAAGACAATGAATTTTATTTTGGACATGCTACATTCTGCTGCCAAAGTGAATTTCTTAAATGTAGGACTGACCATGTTACAACCAATACTCTTCAGTGACTCCCTGTTACTTGCAACACAAAATATAAAATCTTCTATTTGGTTTTTAAAGGCCTTCACAACCCACCCCCTTCCTATATGTCTAGTCTTCTTATACTCCATTCCCTTCTGTGCACTGTGTGATCTAAGTAACATCTTAGCAACCATTGAGTCCCATCCCCTCTTTTTACTGATGGGGGAAATAAAGCCCAGAAAAATTAGATAATTTACCCAGGGCAACCACAGGGTGTGGGATAGATCAGATGACATCTAAGATCCTTTCCAACCTTAAATCTATGATACTAAATTGTGTATGAATATTGGTCACTGGACTCACCAAAACCCTAGTTATCTCAAGATCTAATTATATAGTACCAAAAAAAGATGTAGTACAGGTCATAAATAATATAATTATGTAAAAAAATTTTAAAATAAGACTCTAGATCAAAGGTTCTTAACCTCAGGTCTGTGAACTTTAAAAAAAATTGATATTTGTATTTAAATATATTGACTTTCTTGTAATGATGTTTAAAAACATCCCGTGAAGGGATCCACCAAACCTCACTCAGCTGCCAAAGGATTCTAGGACACAAAAAAGGTTAAGAACCCCTGCCCTAGACTGTAGGATTTCTTACTACTACTATTTAAAATGTACTCTTTTACTACCGTTATTTAAAATAAAATGTAACATAAACTACAATATTTATAACTTAAGGTCATACTTTCATGTAGTCACAATGACTAAATTATACAATTTTATATAATGCTTTAAAAATCTTTATGACAAAATGGATTTATTTCCTCTTCCCTTCCCCTTTGACTCCCCCCTCCAGGTTTTCTAAGTTTTCTTACATTGGAAGTTGGACTTGGTAACCTCTGAGATCCCTTCCAGCTTAAAAGCTATGATTTGTGTTTAAAAGGAATCATTTAGTTGAGGTTTTAAGAAAAAAGGAACTCAACAGAAATAATTTTTTCAAGTGCTTAGCTTTATGGAAATTAGACCTTTTGGCTATATAGGGAAAGGAAGAACCTGAGACTATGAAATTTGACACTGAGCAAGTACAGTGCCTGAATTAGACTTCATTGCATTTTTATCCTAAGTCTTACCTTTGTAATTGCTTCAAGTTGTTGCAGTACTGTTATTGTGATTTGTGAGGGCAAATTATGATGTCAAAATGATGTAAATGAAAGTCTGGAGAAATGATGAATGATGTCAAAACAAGAGAATGTTCATGCAAATTGTAGTTAGAATAAAGGGAAGTTAAACACAAGAAAGCATGCCAAGCTAACATTATTTGGAGATATTTTGTGGAGGAAATTGTTTGCCATAGCATCTTAACTCAACATCTATATACTACAGCAACACACCTTCTCATTCTATACCCCAACCCAATCTGCTGGTGCACACATACCTTGGAGGTACCTTTCCTTTACTCTCCTCATGTAGGGATCCTTGGTCCTTATATTCTTTTCCTGTGGCACCTATCAAAACCTATCTCAAGAAAGGCTCTATGTAATAATAATAACTCCTACCCACACAGCTTCTTAAGGTTTTATATAACAGTTCATATACATTTTCTCTCTTGACCTTCCTAAACACCCTGTGATGTAGGTGTTATTATTAACCCCAGTTTTAGAGGAGGAAACTGAGAATCAAAGAATTTGCCAGAGGTCATCTAGTTAGTAAGTATCAGAGTTAGGTATTGAACCACCGTTCAATTTATACCTTAGTGTGAATTTAAGACTATCTATTCTAGGGTAATAGATTCAGAGTCAGAAGGAACTTAAGTCACTGAGTCCAATCCTCTTATTACAGTTACAGATGAGGAAAATAAGGACCAGAGAGGGTAAAGGACCTGTCTCTGGTCACAGAGGTAATTAGTGGCAGTTAAGTGGCACATTGGGTAGACTGGTGGATCTAGAGTCAGGAAAACCTCAGTTCAAATATGACCTCAAACACTTACTAGCTGTGTGACCCAGGGTAAGTCATTTGATTGTTAAAATGAGGATAATAGTAGCACCCCAGTCCTCAGGTTATTGTGAAGATAAAATAAGATATTATTTCCTTCCTTCCTTGTTTCCTGATGGTGCCCAGCTAGGCTAGAGCTATTACATATGCTTTACTTCATCTTTGATACTTCTACTATACAATGCTCATTAATTAAATCAATATTGACTGAGGGGCCTAAAAGGGTGGAGAAAGAGGGGGTGAAGAAGAGTCAGTCCCTCTTTCTTCTCTCCTTTGGAATAGATTTGTGACATGCTGTAACATTTGTGACACTGACACAGGATCGCCCAGAATGGTGTGCCCTCATCAAAAAAGTTGCTGTGTTCTGTGAGCAAAACGGAATTGAAGTAGTTCCAAAGAAAAGTGAGATGAGAAAATTTAGAGAATCCACCCCAAATCCACATGGACTATTTGTGTCCAACCTACAGTAGAATATTCCAAGCTCATATTGGTCTGATCAACCACACTGTAACTTGACTCTAGCATAGTGATGTCATTTTTTGGTTCTCTTTGAGAACAAAGGACAACAATCAACTGTCCCCATACCACCTTTACAGTTTCCTTTGTCCACTTGCCTTCTTAGTCCTTCCCTCATCCCTGCTCTTCCTGTTCCTTTCCTCTCCCTCATTTCTGTTAATTTAAGAAAACAAACAGGGTGTATGGGGAGGATTTGGGGAACATGCACACTGTTCCAACACTCCCTCCCATCTATATCTGTCTCCATGTCACCTTCATATGCTATCCCCTGTGCCAGTTTTCACTTGATGCCTCGAATCCTAAACCTTTGATTTCTAATTGAGAAATGGAAGCCTTTGTTTCCCTGTTAAATGAGTTCCCTGGGGCAATGAGCAGGTGGGAGACAGTTTGCTGGGCATGGGGGGGAGTGGTCTGTCCTCTGCAAAAGACTGGCTCTTAACTGTCATCCCTACCATATTTTGTAACGGCTGTCCATATTTTTAGCAGTGCTTATGGTTTTAATCACAGGTTTATAAGTGTTCCAACAGAGTGTTTTTATTTTTAATAATATCCACATATTAGAAAATACTGTACTGAGAAAGCCTCTGGACTGGCAAGCAGAAAACCTGGGTCTGGTCCTCAGTCTTCTATTTACTAGCTTTGCAAAGCTCAACTTCAGAGTTTCACTTTATTAGACTATATAATTGTACCTATTTACATGTGTATATGTTGTCTCCCCTAATAGAATGTAAGCTCTGTGAGGGCAAGGACACTTTCTTTATTGTCTCTATGATCTCAGGAACCAGCTCATTGCCTGGCACATAATAGGCATTTAAATACATGCTAGTTAATTACTTGGCTGTAAAATGAACTTAAAATCACAGCATCCGAGTTGGAAGGGGTCTCAAAGAGCATCAAGTGCAATCAGTATTAGAAGCAGAAATCCCTTCTGCAAAATCCTGTGTGACTAGACATCAAGGCTCCATTGAAAGCCCTATAGTTATAAGTAGCACTCTACACCCATCAGTTAATGAACAAATATTTCTTAATAGCCTACTGTATATGCCCAGCACTGTGCTAAGTGCTGGGGTTACAATGCAAGGCAAAAACTATCTCCTGAGGCAGTCCATTCCACTTTTGAACAACTCTGTTAGGAAGTTTTTCTTTCTATCAAACTGAAATCTGCTGGTCTGTAACTTCTGACTACTGCAGCTCCTAGTTCTAGCCTTTAGGACGAAGAAAAACAAATCTAATACTGCTTCCACATGACAGACCTCCAAATAATTGAAGACAGCTCTCATGCCTCCTTAAGTTTTCTCCATCTCCCATCTCTGTGTCTTTTCCCTAGCTGTTCTCTGTACTTGGAATGCCTTCCTGCCTCATCTCTGCCTCTCAGAATCCTCAGTTTTCTTCAAGATTCATCTCAGGTGCCACTTTCTGTAGGAAGACTTCAGGTGCTTCAGGAACCAATCCCCTCCTAGCTCCTAGTGCACTATCTCCCCAAACCGTCCTCTCCTCATTGTGTACATGCAGCAATCCAACCCCTGCCCACATGCATGCACACACACACGCGCATGCTGAGTCTCCCATTAGAAAGCTTCTTATAGGGGCAGCTAGGTGGCCCAGTGAATAGAAAATGGTCCTGGAATCAGGAGACCCTGAGTTCAAATCTGGCCTCAGACACTTAACACTTACTAGCTATGTGATCTTGGGCAAGTCACTTAACCCCAATTGCCCTGCCTTCCCCCTCCAAAAGACCAAAAAAATAAAAAAAGAAGGCTTCTTGAAGTCAAGGTCTGTTTCACTTTTGTCTTTATACCTCTTGGATTTAGCATGGTGCCTGACACTTAGTAAGTAATATATTTAGGTTGATTGAATAAATGATTTTCTACATTAAATATACCCATTTACTTCACCTGATCTTTGTATAAGGTGTTTTCTAGTCCCCTTACTATCCTAGTCAACTTTCTTTGGATACCCTCCAACTCATAAATATCCTTCCTAAAATAGGGTCTGCAGACCTCAATGTGATCACTAGATTTATAGGACTGATGTTACCTGCTTTGTTTAAGGTATTGTGCTTTTAATAATGTAGTATCCTATCCTAACAATGTAGTACCACACTAGCTCTTTTAACTGCTGTGTCATACCATTAACTCATACTGAGATTGCAGCTCCCTAAAAATCCTACCTCACTTTATTTAACTTCTTCACTAGCTATATCTTTCCTAACCTCTATTTGGACGCTTGTGGTTTTTTTGTTTGTTTGTTTTGTTTTCTTGTTTTTTTTTTTTGGTCCATTTGCAGGACTTTACATTTATACAAATTAGACTTCTTAAAATCATTTGCACAAGTTAAGTGGTTTGCCCCCAGTTATGCAGGTGTTGATATGCATTGATAAAGGAATGTTTTTACCAGGAGCTCCCAAAACTGATTAACTTGTAGGTCTAGATTAAAAAACAAGCAGCAGTTTTCATTTTGTAGAATTGGTTCATCATTCTAGCCTTTTTGAATTCTGATTATGTTATTAAATGTGTCATTAGCTTTCCTTCCTAGCTTTATATCTCATAAAATTTCACAAGTATACCATGTCATTTGATAAGAAGGTTGAATAGGACAGGACCCAGAACAAATGTCTGCAAAACATCCAACCCCTGGAGACCTCTTTCTAGGATCAATTTTATTTAATTAATTGAATGCTAGCTAAATTCCAATTATCCAGAGCATTGTGCTAGGTACTGGGCAGATATAAAGATCAGATAAAATATTTATACTGCTATCTTAGTGGGTTGTTGTGAGGAAAACATTTTGTAAACTATAAAGTGTCATATACCATGCAACTGCATTGTTGTGAATTAGTGCAACCATTATGGAAAGCAATGAAAATAAAGTAACTAAAATACTCATACCCTTTGACCAGATTCCACTACTAGTCATATATTCCAAGGATATCATTGATAGGAAGAAAGCCTCCAAGAGACCAAAATATTTGTAGCAATATTTTTATGGTAGCAAAAAACAAAGTGGATGCTCATCAATTGGACAATGGTTCAAGAAACAGAGTATTAATGTAATGTGAGAAACCATAAAGATGATGAATACAGAGAAGTATGGAAAAACTTATGTGAAATGATGCAGAATGAAGTGAGCAGAGCCGAGAAAACAACATGCACAGTGACCACAACAGTGTAAACTGAAAGAACAAACACTGCTAAATAATCAACAGTTAATTTTGCAAAATTACACAGTACAAACATGGCCCCAAAGAGGAGAAATAAGAAGATGTTTCCCTTTCCACCCCTTTGCAGAGGTCCACAAATGTGGAACACTGTATATATTTTCAGATTTTTTGAGTGTATTCATTGGTTTAGCTATTTTTTCTATTCTCTCTCTTTTTTCTTTGATTCTTCAAAAATATTTTTCATTATATAAAATGACTCTGGAAAGGAGAAGAGGGTGAAGAATGCAGAGGGGAATTTGGGCAATGTAAAAACAAAAGATTGATAAAAATTTATTTTCAAAAATATCATATACATGTTGCCATGGGCTGCTCAGTGTCCAGCACTTAGCATGATCCAGAGATGTCAATAAGAAATGACCAGGCCATGTGGGTAGTTCAAGGAAGGACCATGAACTCCATTTATTGATTCCCAGGACAAGGTTTTTATAGAGCAACGAGACAAAGGAAGGGAAGGAAAGGATCTCAAGTATTTATATCATTAACTTAGTCTGTCATATCCTGGAAGTAAGGCCTTTTGATCCCTAGGTGCCAGAAAGTCTTAGGAAAAGTCAGTTTTATCTCCAATCATATGCAGTTATATCTCAAAGGATGCTCTTGAGAGCTGGCTTCAAAGCCTAAAGCCAAAGCCACATCAAGTACATCTGCATAGAACTGACTTCCAGGAAATGTTTTGAACAACTAAAGTTTTGGGGCAGAGCCTTAGATCTAGGTCTCCAGTACTTCTTAATGCAGCCGCAGTCATAAACTGATACAATTGAGAGCAGACTTCAAAGCTGAAGTGCAATCCTCAAAAGACATCACGTTTAGAGCTGGCCACCCAAAGATACCGGAGTGCAGAATCAGATAAAAGTCCTGGCTCAGGCCTCTTTGGCTCCCAACAACATGTGAGCTTCTATTAATAATAGAAATAATGTAGGAGTGAACAAACATCACCCCCTAAACACATGCCAGTGACTTTCCTGCCTGGCCTTCTGATTACCTCCATGTGTTACTGCCATGCCAGAGATCCTGGTGTTTTCCCTCCTAAATCCGATATTGAGCTCACCCTTGCTCACATCTTCTCTGGGGTGGTCAGACATAGTGGGAGGCCTCTGTCAGTGTAATGTTTCCTGTACCAGCAGAACGTGTATAGACCAATCTCCATGCCTTCTACCTCAATCCAGTCTAGTAGGCAAAATACAAATCCAGCCAAATCCAGGAGTACTTCTGTTGTACCTAGTTTTGCCAGCTAAGCCAAGAATTCTTTAAGGGTTTCCAACACTGACCAATTCTCATTCTGATGCTATCCTATAGATCTTATCTATTCACAGGATTTGTAATTTTAAGTTTAATTTTTCCATTTACATCAAGAAATCTAGGGATTCGGGGGTCAGTCCTGCTGTTAACCCCAGGAGTCAGCCCTGCCTATGGCCCCAGGAGTCAGCCCTATCCTCCGCCCATAAGTCAGCCTGCCCTCCGCCCAGGGGTCAGCCTGCCCATGGACCCAGGGGTCAGCCCTGTCCTCAGCCTAGGGCTCATCCTGCCTATGGCCCCAGGGGTCAGCCCTGTCCTCAGCCCAGAGGTTAGCCCTGCCCTCAGCCCAGGGGTCAGCCTGCCTGTGGCCCTAGGAGTCAGGCCTGCCCATGGCTCTAGGGGTCAGCCCTGTCCTCAGCCCAGAGGTCAGCCTGCCCATGGACCCAGGTGTCAGCCTGTCCTCGGCCCAGGGGTCAGTCCTGCTGTTAACCCCAGGAGTCAGCCCTATCCTCAGCCCACAGGTCAGCCTGCCCTCCACCCAGGGGTCAGGCCTGCCTGTGGCCCCAGGGGTCAGCCCTGCCCTCAGCCCAGGGGTCAGCCTGCCCATGGACCCAGAGGTCAGCCCTGTCCTCGGCCCAGAGATCAGCCCTGCTGGTAGCCCCAGGAGTCAGCCCAGGAGTCAGGCCTGCCTATGGCTCCAGGGGTCAGCCCTGCCTTCAGCCCAGGGGTCAGCCTGCCTGTGGCCCTAGGAGTCAGGCCTGCCCGTGACCCAGAGGTCAGCCTGCCCTCAGCCCAGGGGTCAGTACTGCTGTTAACACCAGGAGTCAGGCATGCCCATAGTCCCAGGGGTCAGCCCTGCCTGTGGCCCCAGGGGTCAGCCCTGTCCTCAGGCCAGGGGTCAGCCCTGCCCACTGTCCCCTGGCACCTGGGCCTGGTAGTTCTGTGCTGACCTTGACCCCAGGGTGGCAATTAGGATGGAGAGCTTGGAGGAGGCTGTCCTTCTTGTCAGGACCCTGGGGCTGTGGGGGATGGATGGAGGGGTACACGGCATCCCCATCCAATGGGATGAAGGTCAGAAGGGCCAGGCAGACTGTGCCACAGCGGAAGGCACCAGGAGAGGACAGACACCTGGCAGTGGACACTTGTGGGCCCCACAGCTCCATGTTGGTGGATTGGCCACTTGGTGGAAGGACCTGACCAACATCATCTCCCTGAGTTTACCAGCCCCCAGGCTCGGGGCCCTGGGCTTAGGCTGAGCATTTACCATTCTCTTGTGCCATCTGTGCCAGATGAGAGGGTCTGAGTGGGGCCCCCAGATCCCCCCCACCCCACTCTCTAACTCGGTGACCTTGGGTGCATCACTAACTTTCCTGTGCCTGGGTCTCCTCACCTACAAAGTGAGAAGAATGGCAGCTTTCAGGCTTCCCCGATTTTTGTCAAGTGCCTTGGAGAGCTCTCTGTCTGTCTTCTACGGAGGGAGGTCCGATGGCTTCCATGCTCCCCATGTCACAGCAAGTGTTCAAATAGACTGAGATGAAATCAGAAAAAAAAAAAAAGAAATCTAGGGATTTTAGAAACACATCTCTCACAAGGGAACACAAACAGGTATGATAGAAATAATGCTCAACTTGGGGCCCTGAATTTGGTGTAATCTGACCTGAAGTTAATCCTGTCTCTGCTACTTACATTTGTTGTGACCCCAGGCAAGTCAACTGGGCCTCAGTTTCCTTATCTGTAAAAAAAAAATGAGGAAGTACGACTAGATAGGGTGTCTTCTAGGTCTAAGAGATGTGATTGTATTTACATTGATAGTCATAGTTACGTAGCTCTTTAAGGTTTTGAAAATGTCTTTCATTTTTAAAAATAATTATTTTATTGTTTTTTAAGCATTACTATTTCTTCATAATAACCACTGCCCAACATAAACTAGCCCTTTGAAACAAGGAGGCACAGTTAAGCAAAACAAAGACATCACATTGGTCATATCTGACAATGTAAATCTCATTTTCCACCTATAATCTACCACCTCTCTGTGGAAAGGAGGCAGATGTATTTCATCATCAGACTTCTAGTGTCAAGACTTTTCATTGCATTGATCAGAGTTCTAAAGTCTTTCAGGGTTGTTTTCTTTTTCTTTCCAATTATTGTCATAAGTTCATAAATTGTACTCTTGGTTATGCTTATTTTGCTTCACATCATTTCACATAATTCTTCTCAAGTGTCTACAAATTCTTTATATTTGTTTTGTTATGTGTTTTTTTTTATTGTTGTTTGTTTGTTTTATAATGCAATGATATTCCATTATGTGGAATCCATCCAAACAAAATTCATTAAGCCATCCCCCAATTTAATGGCCACTAATTTCATTTCTAATACTTTGGTACCATAAAAAGTAGGGGCAAGTAGGTGTCATAGTGAATAGTCAGGAAGACTCATCTTCATGAATTCAGATCAGGCCTCAGATACTTACTAGCTGTGTGACCCCAGGCAAGTCACTTCACTCAGTTTCCTCATCTATAAAATGAGCTGGGGAAGGAAATGAAAATTTACTCTAATATCTTTGCCAAGAAAGTCCTTAAATGAAGAGTCATGAAGAGTCAGACAAGACTGAATAACAACAAAAGGTTCTTGAGGGCAGAAACTGTTTTATTTCTGTCTTTGCATCAAACATCCTTCTCTAATCTTATGATACCTCATTTGTTTTCCATTATTGTTTAAGTATCTTTGATAGTTGCTTAGCAATCACATCTGCCAGGTTTTTTGTTTGTTTGTTTTTTGTTTTTTAAGATCCGAGGATGTGGTTCATAGGAGTCAAACTAGAGCTGGGAGCTGGGGCCTGGTATTAGGTAACACTCCCAGGTATAACTAGAACCAGATTAAAATGTTATTGAGAAATATTTAACAAAATAAATAAAAATCTATTAACACATGGATGATTTCACATTTAAAAACTAAATCAACATGTGGTTTGAAGGAATCCTCACGTAAATTAGTGATCCATTTCTTTTTGAGTTTGACACCTCTGCTGGAGTGCAGCTAGGTACCTTTTTACTTATCTTTGGGTATGCACCAGCCTTGGAGTCAGGAGGACCTGAGTTCAAATCCAGCCTCAGACACTTAACACTTACTAGCTGTGTGACCTTGGGCAAATCACTTAACCCCCAATTGCCCTGCCTTCCCCCTCCAAAAAGCAAAAAACAAAAACTAAACTAAAATAAAATCCCAATTTGTTTGTTGTTAGCTTCCCCCACTGGCCTCAGCTTATTCTGAGCTTTAGCATTCCTGACATTATTTATATTTTTGTTATATTCAGTTCTATTGATGTGTTTTCTTTTCAAATGACAAACATTTCCAGATTATTCCCACTTTTTAAATGAAGTAAAATAACTAAGTAAATTGTTTTTTGACAATTTATGACCTAATAGTAACCTCATATGAAAATACAACATTTCACATCTTTAGCATTGCTCCCTTCTACTTTTTAAATCAACAGAAATCTATCTTTTTGACACCCCCCTGCCATTCCATTGAACAAAAAAAGAAAACCAAATTTCTCATAATACGCATGCATATTCAAGCAAAACAAATCCCCTCAATAGCTGACAGGATTGTGCCTCATTTAAATTGTCTATTAAAATCTGACTTTCCTTCCATATTCTATACTTTTTTTTAAAGCAATTGGGGTTAAGTAACTTGCTCAAGGTTACATGGCTAGTCATTATTTATGTGTGGGTGCTCATTTTCTGAGGCTGGATTCAATCCCGGGTCATCCCAACTCCGAGGCTGGCGCTCTTACCACCTAGCTGCCCCTCTATACTTTCTTTTAAAATTCTAAGTTGGTAAATTTCTTGTGCATACATATCAATTTCTTTAGAAAAATCCCATTTTTCTTCCTTACTGGAATTGTTTCCCTTTGTAGCTTCAGAATTTCATTCCATCTCTCTAAGGCTAACTTCCCCTGAAGCATTTTATTCCTTGGGATCCTTCCTCAGAACCCTTTGAAATCCATATCCTTTTCCAGTCTACAGGAATTTTTTGGCTATACCCTTTTCCCCGTCTCCCTCCTTCTCCAAAAGTAAATAAGTACAGTCATTTTTTTTTTCAAAAGCAGCCTTCTTTCTCTTATGGGAGAATCTAAATGGTAATTTCCCCTTTTGGGGAAATTGTTACATTCAACTAGCTCAGGGTTGGGGAACCTGTGGCCCCAAGGCCACATGTGGCCCTCTAGGTCCTCAAGTGCAGCCCTTTAACTGAATCCAAACTTCACAGAACAAATCTTTTTATTAAGCTAGCTTCTAGCTTATTGGGTTAGAGCCAGGTATGTGAACAGTACTATACAGGGAGCCATTTTGTGTATCCTGCTTCTGTATCTATATTTTGGAGGGGCAAGGGAGGAAGAGAGAGACAGACAGACTCAGAGAGAGATAGAGACAGAGAGAAAGAGACAAATAGGTATAGATAGAGAGGGAAAGAGGAAGTGAGGTGCAAGTAAGATTACGCTCAAAATTTCTCTCCTTTATCATAAACTATAAGATGGAAGGAACTCCTTCTTCTGGAATACCATAATTTCTATCCTAGTTAGTGAGATTCAGATCCAGAACAGAATTATCCCTTATTTGTCCCTCCATCTTTTGAAGAATGAAATTGTCACTATGGTAAGTCAAGAAATTATTAGCTGTTCTGCTTTTGGCAGAGAGAGCTCCAACAGATGTCTGGATAATTCCTTCCACTATGCCACATTGCTTCCCTTTCAACAGCCCTTTAGATGACATAAATTCATTTTAAAGTACTTAGTAGTTCACTGCAAAACTACCTTTTGACCCATTACTAGCCATTTATTTTAGAAGTATAGCATTGTAATGGATGTACAAGATAGCTCCTCTGTATAAGGAGACAATTAAGTTTTGCTTTTACAAGTTTAGATAAGACTATGCATTTAATTCTCTCTGTCCTCTATCCTAGCCACTATGAAATGTTTTTCTACTCATCCTACATGGAAGTTTTGATGGATGAAATCCCAAATTAAATAAATCCCCCTCCCCCAATTTAGAGGAAACTAGGAAATAATTCAGTAGTGAGAGTTGTTCCTTATTTTAAGGATCTAGGACAGTGTTTAATTTAATTTATATTTAATTTATGTTTATTATGTTTATTGAATTGAATTGACTACAAAGGGAAAAGGAACAACAAGGCATTCTTTTAGTTAATTATAAACCTTGTGGGTATAAAAACCTCCAAACAACCATTTCTTTTTAACTTTGTATCTCCCCTAGTGTCTGGCATGGTGGTTTGCATATTATAATAACATATCTAGTGAATGAATTGATGTGGTACTGGATGGAAGGGAATGGATTGTGTTGAAGCAGTGGCATAAGATTGAGGTCCGAGAAGTTGAATGACCACGAATCTCCAAAGCTACTGGAGTTGAGTAGGGGCCTGTAGGTAGAGAAAAAGGAGTGAGGGTCCCTTGTCTTTGCTTTTAAACCTAAACTAGACAATGACAAGGCCTTATCATTAGTATCCCAATTTGTGAATATTGATGTTGTTAGAGTGACCCAGTGAGTTCCTGGGAATATTGTGTTAGGTTCTAGAAGTAGCAAGTTAAATAGTTTCAGATTTTATTCTCTAGTTTAGGTAGAATCAGTAAATTGATGAGATTTATTAAGTACCTACTATGTGCAGGGGATACAAAATGTAACAATCCTTCTCCTCAAGAATTCTATCAGTAGAGACAATGTATACATATGTAAATGTAACATCAGCTTCAATGGCCTCCTTCTCAGACACCATAGATGTCTGAGATTATATCTTTAGGAGAAACAATAGAATATTAAGCTATGGGCAGTTTAACTGTCATTCTGGAAATACCTTTAAGAATGATGGCTGAAGAGAATCTATGAGAAGACTGAGAAAAAGAGGTTGAAGAGACGTTTTATGTAGACAAATGACAATGACTAAGTTGCAAAGAAGATGAAGATAATTCTTGAGAAGAGATTTTATTATCTTGAGTGAAGTGAATATTTGGTACTATTCCAGAAGTGAGGAGGAGTCAATATAGAGAGATGACTCTGGTTGTGATCTTTCTCAAAGCTGAAACAATTATAATTACAGTATTGTAAACAATTGCTTATGTGTCTGTGTTATTATTTATTACAAGGTTCATAAATTGTATATACAGTAACTTTGATCTTTAAGTCTAAGAGATGAAAGGTTTTGGCATAGAGAAAGAGATGAGCAGCTTCTTATGGGAAAAGAGATTTCTCTGGTTTATTAAATATTTAATTTTAAAGAAAGTGTGGCAGAAATGAGCTAATTGGTTAATTAATGAGAGTGGTTGCAGTTTTGGTAATTAATAAATATCTAAACAAACCCTGATATTCCCTTATAAGGAGTAAGAATCAATATGGTAATTATCACTCAAGTAAGAGTGACCACCCCATGTAGGCCACATGTGAGTGTGACCTACCCACAAAACCCTCTTAGATGAGAACATACAAAATACATACAAAATTAATACAGGGGAACTTGAGAAGGAAGTCACAAGCAGTTGGGAAGATCAGGAAAGGCTTTGTGTGGAAGGTAATGCTTGAGCTGAATCTTGAAGGAAGAGATTATATATTTGAGGAGAATGGAAGATTTTGTCTTTCATAGCTATAGATAGAAAAGAATGTACACATGGAATAGGAGAGATTAGAAAATATAAAATTTTTGCTGCTGTTCAGTCACGTGTGACTCTTTGTAACCAATTTGGGGTTTTCTTGGCAGAATGGTTTGCCATTTGTTTTTCCATCTCATTTTACAGATGAGGAAACTGAGGCAAACAGGGTTAAATGACTTGCCCTGGATTACCCAGATAGTAAGTGTTTGGGGTTGGCTTTGGAGTCTCTCTCACTCTAGGCCCAACAATCTATTCACTGTGCTATAGTTGTCTCAAGTAATGTATAGGTAAATTCTCTCTCTCTCTCTCTCCCCCTCTCTAGTAGCACAGTGCCAGGCATAGAGTATGTGCTTAATAATGCTTGGTGATGGGACTGATAGATGTCCCAGATGATTCAGAACAGTCCCAATTATAAGAAAAGAAAGTGTGTTTTAAATAAAGTTTGCAAAAGGATTATCCTTTCTCGATCATGTGTCCTGATTTGGTGTTTGGAAAATATGGTCAATGTATATATTAATATTTATATTGTGGTTCAGCAAAGGAGTCCGGGTATTTTGTAAACAGGGTGGTGAGGGAATAGCATGTTTGCACAAAGTTGAGTTGTGGTAACAAAGTTGCTGCCTTGGGAAGGCTTCCTGGAGGCAGTGAGATTTTTTAAGTACCCTCTTTAGAAATTTATAAATATTTTTAGGATTAGGTTTCACTTTTCACCAGCCTTTCATTTTCAGAACTTTCTTTTCCTTGGCACTGTTTTGCCTTCTTGATGTATTCTAGGCATTATGCCCACTTTGATTTATTCTGTCTTTATTTATACAATGTCCCAGATGTAGTGGCAATGGACAGTTTATAAATACTACCTGGAGAAACTCAATTATTATTCTACCCTGTCAAGATGTCATTTGAAGATAACAAATATGTTTTCTAAATTATTTGAAATTCTTGCCTTTCTGGTCTGCCTCTCTATTATAGTCTTCCTCATCCCATCTGTACACATTTTTTTTCTACCAATAAAATCTTGATGTTACTGTTGTCTCCTCTACTTCTCATTGCTCTCACTTCCCATCACACCCCTTTTCCCATGGTAAAGTCACAGATAATATTACTAGCAGGTAAAAAAAATACCAAAGAGAGAATATGATGAAAAAACAGGCAAAATTTGATGTTATAGTGAGTTAGCATTTCAGGAATGCTAAATCTACCCAAACTGTTTTATGAAATTGCATGTAGTGTTACTATATGGAAGCACGGTTAAAGTGGGTATTGGTAATTCTGCCCAATTAGATAGCATTAGGATCAGAGAAAGGGCTATTGTGAACCTTCAGAGGTTAGCTTTCTGTGCACAGGAAGTAGAGCTTTTTGGTTCAGATCTGTGGTTTCATTGGCATAGGAAGTAATTACAGAAATTCACCTTTGTGAGAGCTATTTCCATGCTTTCTCTGCTCCAGGGAGTGACAAAGGTCCCAGGCTTATCTTCATCTCCTGGAGAATAGTACTTTTTTCTTCTCCTTCAGAGTCTTTCCCAAAGTACATGCTAGGCTCAAGTCAGCTTCGGGACAAAATATTCAAAAAAAAAAAGACAGAAATTCTGTCTTTATCTACTTGCACAAAGAGTGAGTTTTTCAAATGCTATAGAAACCATTAGTTCAATATGCCTGTCTAATGTGAATATAATGCTACGTATGCCTGTCTTTTACCCAATACCTCAGCCCAGTGCCTTTTACAGAGTAGCCACTTAGCAAATAATTGATTAATGAATAAATTAATGTTATGAAGCATAAGCATGGAGGGTACAATAAAATGTGCATCTCAATCTTTTATTACTATATTTCTTACTCTATAGAGGGTTTGGTGTCAGTCTTAATCAAATAAACACTGGTATGCTGATGCTTTTTGTGAATTGATATTTTAATGTTCAGAAATCAGGAGACAAAAAGTGACTGTTCCCATAACCCACACCACTAGGAGTTTATTGTATAGATGACACCATAACCTTCCTTCTAAGGGGTCTAACAGGATAGAAGAAAATGATCTTCAGTTACAGGAATGCATTTTTAAACTGACTATGCAGGTGTTACCTACCAGTTATGAATAGATGACTCAGGGGAGTATTTTTAAATAAGAGTTGTATTCCATTCAAACAACCCAGCCATGAAGGAAAGATTATTCTTCTGCTAAGAAAGAGACAAGTGTCTGGGTGAAAAATAATGTTTCTGTTATCTGTTCTACAACAGTGGGTATGTGTCTGGATTGGAAAAATCAACTAATTACGACAGCCTCATCCAAAGAAAAGGAACAGTGAGTGTCAGAAAAAAATAGATTTACTAATATAAATCTGGTGGGAAAATAAATGATTATATAATTAAATGAAACTGTTTTTTATGCCTTAGAAACATTTATAGGTTACCACTGCATTATTGTTCTCATTAACAGCTTAACTGTAGTGTTCCTTTAAATGACAAAGGGAATGTATTAATCATGGCAGGTTTATAAGAAAATGCCTCCAGCATCTTCTTCCTCCCCATCCATGATTGCTATACAGTTTGTTATTATTTATAACTCATAGTATCATAGACTTAGAGCTAGAAGAGATTCTACAGGTCACCTAGTCCAACCATTTCATTTTACACATGAGGAAACTTCACTATTCATAGTTAAATCTGTGTAAATACAAGCTGAATTTTTCCCAGGGTGTCCAAGGTAGTACAGTATCTTGATTATGTTTCATCAATGAGTATTCTTGAATACACAGATGTTTAATGAATAGGTCCTAAACATAGGACTAATACTGCCCCAGGCTCTTTTGGGGATAAAGTTAAGAATTGAAAAGATGAGAGTCCCTGACTCCTAGCGTCATAGATTTAGAGTTAGAAGGGACCATATTGTCCAGTTCCCTCATTTTATATATGAGAAATCTGGGGCCCAGAGAGGTGACTTGTATTGCCTAAAGTGACACAATTAGCTAGTAGCAGAGTAGGTTTTCAGATTCCAAATCCAATGTTTTTTGTTTGTTTGTTTGTTTTTTCCCCATAGTGCCAGGCTGCTTCTCAGATAAGATATTCATTAAATTCTTAGAGAACAAAACAAGACAATATGAAAACTACATAATACACATTCTAAGTATGATAAGAACTCTAAAGAAGGAGATATCACAATGACCTGGAACTGTCAGAAAATATTAAATAGAGGAGAAAGGCCTCAGCCTGGAAGAAGGATAGGTAGAATTTGCACTGGCAGAGAGGAAGACAGTCCATATTGAGAAGTGAGGAGAATGTTCCAAAAGCACAAGCATAATTTTGGAGGTAAAAATCAGCTTGTGGGAACCTGTGAAAACCCTGTGTTAGTGATGGAGAAAAGGCTGGATAGGTAGAGAGGCCATAATATGGAGGGCCTTTAAATGCTCGCCTGAGAGACTGGGATTTGATTCAATGACAATAAGAGAGCATTCAAGGATCTCTGGTAGGTGAATAATGTGGTGAAATTGACATTTTTGAGGAGTGTCATCTATAGCAATGCGCAGGAGGGATTGGATGCAAAACCCCCCACAAGATTGGATACAAGCAGGAAGACCAAGGAACTAGAGTAGTTTAAGATGAGGTACCTAGAATAAAATAGTGGCCCAGGAAATAGAGGAGAAAGAACCTGTCTCTTAAAAGAAAGAACCCTCCAGAAGGCAGAATCATTCAGATTTGGTGACTAAAGAGGCAGCTAGGTGGTACAGTGAACAGAATACAGGCCCTGGAGTCAAAAGGACCTGAGTTCAAATGTGAACTCAGACACTTGACACTTACTAGCTGTGTGACCCTGGGCTAGTCATTTAACCCCAATTGCCCTGCCTTCCCCCCTCAAAAAAAAAGAAAAGATGTGGTTATTGAGGATATAAAGAAGGACCAAAGGAGATCGCAAAAACAGATAATGCCTAAGTTTCCTATTAGGAAAAGCAATAATGACTAATATTTGTGTGGCATTTTAAAGTTTACAAAGTGCTTCATATACCATTATTTCATTTGATCTTCAAAATGCTACAAGTGTTATTTTATAAATGAGGACACTGAAGCTAATAAAAGTTAAATGACTTGCCCAGGCTCACACAAGTGGTAAGTTCCTGATTTGCGTAAGACCCACGTCAGACACTTTATTTACTATTTGCCCACTTGCCTAGTACAGTAATTTCAATTATGTCGTTACTGTATTGTACAATAAAATTATGGCATAAAAGTAGCTTGACATCTCAAACATTCAAATGCTAAAATAGATGAGTAATCTTCTCAATTCCAAAATTCCTTCATGATAGAGATTGTACCCTAGTCAAGCTTTTCCATCCTGTGCCACTCTTGTTCATGTTCTCCTATGAATTCACCTCAGATGGTCCACCCAACATGATGGCGGCATTCCTTGCTTTCTTCCAACATGGCAAAGATTCCAGAGGAGAACTCTGTCTACCCATCGATTCTCATTCTTGCCATGTGGCCAATCCTTTTTCTGTCCCTCTCTTCTGATTTCTTAAAGATATCTTTTATTTTTGTTCTTCAGAGTTCTTCATTAAATATATACTTTAGTCTAGTCAAGCCTACCATATGCCTCTTCTTTGCTCTCTTTGGGAGACTCATTTTTCATTCTTTAGAGGCAATTGTGTTCCATATCTCTGTGTCATATAGCAGTCCCTATGGAATGTTAGTTTTGGAAAGATGGGTCTTTGCTTTCCTGGGAAGGTTGGAGTCAGTAAAGTTTTTAAACTTCCCAAACACAATCCAGGCTGCTATCTTCCTCCTTCTCAACTTTCAACCTGACTCAGCATCTAACTGCCCTATTATCTATTACAGATAGACATACTGATGGTAGGAGTTTTTAAAATTGTCCACGGCATCCTTATTTTCACCTTGGCTATTTTCTACCCTTCAGTTTGTGCTGCCACTGTTGGATCACCTTCTTTAAAAAAAAGGCTTCTTTTGGAGAAGGAACTGGTAAATGACACCAGTATCTTTGCCAAGAAAATCCCAAATGGGGCCATGAAGAATCAGACATGACTGAAATGACACAACAAAATACCCCTTTCTTTTTTTTTTATATATATTTGAAACATTTAATGTTACAACCTCGAATTTCAGATCCATTTCCTTCCTCCCTTGTCACCCATTCCTTCTTGGGAGATAAGTAATTCAGTATATGTTGTACGTGTCTAGCTATGCAAAACATTATCATGGTAGATGTATTGTACAAGGCTGCTTATAATTCCCTCCCACTCATCCCACACCCCACCTGGTACATTCCCTACATGATCCTGTCCCTCCTCTATAGTGGGTACTTCCAACTTCCCCTCATCCCAAGGATGCCCTCCCTTCCATCATCCCTCCTCTCATCCCCCTTCCCCCTATCCTGCTGCAGGTTGAGATATCCCATTTAGTATGTATGTCATTTTCTCCCTGAACCAAATTCAATGTGAATGTGGTTTTGCCTTTTTAGCCTTCCTTATTCTCCCCCTCCTTTGCAACCACTTCCCCTACATGAGATAGTTTACCCTACCATGTCTCTCCCCATCTCCTCTTGCCACTTTCCTCTCTCACCTCATAATTTCATCCCTTGAGTATTCTCCCTTCCCAACAAATTCAACCTATGCCCTCTGTCCATATATAACTGTAACCATATACACACACATTCACGTATGTATTCATATGACCACACCCCCTTCTTCCATTATTTTCATAGTGAGAAAGATATCATCAGTCACAGATATTGCTTTTCCATATAGGAATGTAAATAGTTCCTTTTGATAAGTTCCTTTTGATTTCTTTTCCCTGATTACCTTCTCAGGCATCTCTTCTTGTGTCTGGATGTCAAATTTTCTATTCAATTCTGGTTTTTTCCTCAAGAATGCTTGAAAGTCCTCTATTCCACTGAATGACCATATTTTCCCCTGAAACAAAATACTCAGTTCTGCTGGGT
Organism: Gymnobelideus leadbeateri; assembly: GCA_011680675.1. Taxonomy (NCBI): domain Eukaryota; kingdom Metazoa; phylum Chordata; class Mammalia; order Diprotodontia; family Petauridae; genus Gymnobelideus; species Gymnobelideus leadbeateri. The sequence continues at coordinate 54,905 of WOXC01002825.1, forward strand.
AGGTGACCCTTGGGTTCATTCCCAGTTCTTTTGCCCTCTGGAATATCATATTCCATGCCCTTCGATCCCTCAGTGTAGAAGCTGCCAGGTCCTGGGCTATTCTGATTGTGTTTCCACAATATTGAAATTGTTTCTTCCTGGCTGCTTGTAGTATTTTCTCCTTGATCTGGGGATTCTGGAACCTGGCTATAATATTCCTGGGAGTTTTCTTTTTGGGATCTTTTTCAGGAGGTGATCGGTGGATTCTTTCAACCTCTATTTTGCCCTCTGGATCTAAAACATCAGGGCAATTTTCCTTGAGAATTTCTTGAAGGGTGATTTCTAGGTTCTTTCTTTGATCATGGCTTTCAGGTAGTCCAATAATTTTTAAATTGTCTCTCCTGGATCTATTTTCCAGGTCAGTGGTTTTTCCCATGAGATATTTCACATTGCCTTCTAATCTTTCATTTGTTTGGATCTGCTTAACAGCATCTTGATTTCTCATAAAGTCATTAGCTTCCATTTGCTCCAGTCTAACTCTGAAGGAATGAATCTCCTCAGTGAACTTTTGAGATTCTTTTTCCATCTGGCAAATTCGACTTTTTAAGGCATTCTTCTCCTCACTGCCCTTTTGGGCCTCCTTTGCCATTTGAGCTAGTCTATTTTTTAAGGTGTTGTTTTCCTCAGTCAGGCTGTTGACCCTCATTTCATACTTTTCCTGCATCCTTCTCATTTCTCTTTCCAATTTTTCCTCCACTTCTCTTATTTGATTTTTAAAGTCCTTCTTAAGGTCCTCTATGGCCTGCAACCCGCTCATGTTTTCCCCTGGGGCTTTTGGAGCAGGACTTCTGACCTCACAGTCCTTTTCCCGCTCTATGCCCCCAAAATAGGAGTCTAGGGTTGCATTTTTCTCTTTCCTTTGCCTTGGCATGTTGCCACTTAATTGCTTGACTTTTGGGCTTGTTGCCACACTATGGCTTTAAGGCCAGATAGAGGAATTTTCGTCCCGAACGTGTGGGGGGCAACTTCCGTTTCTGGCAAGCTGTAAACCCACCCACAACTTCCACCCTAGATCACAATCCAGATCCAGGGAGGTTAAAGCAAGAGCGATTACCCCCCAAGACTGATCGCTGGATCTCCCCACGATTTGTAGGCTGGGAGCCGGAAATGCCTCTGAAAACTACAAAATGGCGTGTCTCCTCAGCGGCTTCTAGCCCCCAGGGGAGGGAGCTGACGCATTCCCCAAATACAGGTCCCAAAGTCCATAGGACACTAACCTCTTACTTTGTCCTAGGCATGTCTATGTTGATAATTCTCCTGGTGTTCTGGGGTTCCTCCAGCTGGCTGCTGGCCCTGCCGCCCTGGGGCTAAAACCTCGGCTCACGCGGACCTGGGCTCTGCTCGGCTGGGCTCCTGCGCTCTGCGCGTTGCCGGCTCCCAGACCGCTGCGCTGGTCCTTCCTGCAGGGCTGCTGGGCTGTCCTCAGCGGGAGGTTAGCTTCTCTGTGTCGTTCTGTGGGTGCTGGGGCTCCAGAAGTTGTTCAGAGTCCTTTTTTACATAGTTTGTGGGGAATCTGGGGGCAGAGAGGCTTGGACGAGCTGTTTCTACTCTGCCATCTTGGCTCCGCCCCAAAATACCCCTTTCTAAAAGCTACTTAAGGCTATATGATTAATTAATGTTAACTTTCACCTTCTAAACCTATCACCAGATAATGTGCCTTGGGGGAGTTTAGCTACTTGCATCTGCAATTCCTTTACCCCAATCATTTTCTATCCTCTTGCTTCTGCTGCTTCCTGCCCTGTACCCCTGCCCCACTCTTTTAACCTCTTTCACTGAGATCTTTGATCAAATTGCCATTACCATTGTCTCTGGAAAGGATATTAATGCACTGCATTATTTTTTCACTGACCATTTATTTTTTTTCTTTTTAAAAAATTTTTTATTTTATTTATTTATTTTTATTTATTTATTTTTTAAAACAAATGCTTTATTAACTTCTGTTTTACATCATTCATTTCTGCCAGATTTTGAGTTACAATCATTTTCCCCCCATTATTCCCCTACCCAACCTCCCAGAATAGTAGTCCAACAAGATATCACTTCCTCCAATCTGCTCTCTCCCATACCTTCTCCCATACCCCCATCGACTTTTCCATTAGAGGAAGGTGAGTCTTTGTGTCCCAATGCCTTCACATCTTATCTCCCAATTATAAGCAAAAGAGTATTAATAATAGTATTTATATATATTTGAAACATTTAATGTTAAGACCTCGACTTTCAGATCCATTTCCTTCCTCCCTTGTCACCCATTCCCTCTGGGGAGATAAGTAATTCAGTATATGTTGTACATGTCTAGCTATGCAAAACATTATCATAGTAGATATATTGTACAAGGCTGCCTATAATTCCCTCCCACTCATCCCACCCCCCACCTGGTCCATTCCCTACATGATCCTGTCCCTCTTCTATAGTGGGTACTTCCAACCTCCCCTCCCCCAAGGATGCCCTCCCATCCATCATCCCTCCTCTCATCCCCCTTCCCCCTATTCTGCTGCAGGTTGAGATATCCCATTTAGTATGTATGTTATTCTCTCCCTGAACCAAATTCAGTGAGAATGTGGTTTTGCCTTTTTTGCCTTCCTATTCTCCCCCTTCCTTGCAACCACTTCCCCTTGCTACTTCTACATAAGATAGTTTATCCTACCCTGTCTCTCCCCATCTCCTCTTGCCACTTTCCTCTCTCACCTCATAATTTCATCCCTTGAGTATTCTCCCTTCCCAACAAATTCAACCTATGCCCTCTATCCATGTATGACTGTAACCATCTACACACACATTCACATATGTATTCATATGACCACACCCCCTTCTTCCATTATTTTCATAGTGAGAAAGATATCATCAGTCACAGTTATTGCTTTTCCATATAGGAATGTAAATAGTTCAACTTTGATAAGTTCCTTTTGATTTCTTTTCCCTGATTACCTTCTCAGGCATCTCTTCCTTCTTGTGTCTGGATGTCAAATTTTCTATTCAATTCTGGTTTTTCCTCAAGAATGCTTGAAAGTCCTCTATTCCACTGAATGACCATATTTTCCCCTGAAACAAAATACTCAGTTTTGCTGGGTAGGTGACCCTTGGGTTCATTCCCAGCTCTTTTGCCCTCTGGAATATCATATTCCATGCCCTTCGATCCCTCAGTGTAGAAGCTGCCAGGTCCTGGGCTATTCTGATTGTGTTTCCACAATATTGAAATTGTTTCTTCCTGGCTGCTTGTAGTATTTTCTCCTTGATCTGGGGATTCTGGAACCTGGCTATAATATTCCTGGGAGTTTTCTTTTTGGGATCTTTTTCAGGAGGTGATCGGTGGATTCTTTCAACCTCTATTTTGCCCTCTGGATCTAAAACATCAGGGCAATTTTCCTTGAGAATTTCTTGAAGGGTGATTTCTAGGTTCTTTCTTTGATCATGGCTTTCAGGTAGTCCAATAATTTTTAAATTGTCTCTCCTGGATCTATTTTCCAGGTCAGTGGTTTTTCCCATGAGATATTTCACATTGCCTTCTAATCTTTCATTTGTTTGGATCTGCTTAACAGCATCTTGATTTCTCATAAAGTCACTAGCTTCCATTTGCTCCAGTCTAACTCTGAAGGAATGAATCTCCTCAGTGAACTTTTGAGATTCTTTTTCCATCTGGCAAATTCGACTTTTTAAGGCATTCTTCTCCTCACTGCCCTTTTGGGCCTCCTTTGCCATTTGAGTTAGTCTATTTTTTAAGGTGTTGTTTTCCTCAGTCAGGCTGTTGACCCTCATTTCATACTTTTCCTGCATCCTTCTCATTTCTCTTTCCAATTTTTCCTCCACTTCTCTTATTTGATTTTTAAAGTCCTTCTTAAGGTCCTCTATGGCCTGCAACCCGCTCATGTTTTCCCCTGGGGCTTTTGGAGCAGGACTTCTGACCTCACAGTCCTTTTCCCGCTCTATGCCCCCAAAATAGGAGTCTAGGGTTGCATTTTTCTCTTTCCTTTGCCTTGGCATGTTGCCACTTAATTACTTGACTTTTGGGCTTGTTGCCACACTATGGCTTTAAGGCCAGCTAGAGGAATTTTCATCCCAACGTGTGGGGGGCAACTTCCGTTTCTGGCAAGCTGTAAACCCACCCACAACTTCCACCCTAGATCACAATCCAGATCCAGGGAGGTTAAAGCAAGAGCGATTACCCCCAAGACTGATCGCTGGATCTCCCCACGATTTGTAGGCTGGGAGCCGGAAATGCCTCTGAAAACTACAAAATGGCGTGTCTCCTCAGCGGCTTCTAGCCCCCAGGGAGGGAGCTGACGCATTCCCCAAATACAGGTCCCAAAGTCCATAGGACACTAACCTCTTACTTTGTCCTAGGCATGTCTATGTTGATAATTCTCCTGGTGTTCTGGGGTTCCTCCAGCTGGCTGCTGGCCCTGCCGCCCTGGGGCTAAAACCTCGGCTCACGCGGACCTGGGCTCGGCTCGGCTGGGCTCCTGGCTCTGCGCTCTGCGCGTTGCCGGCTCCCAGACCACTGCGCTGGTCCTTCCTGCAGGGCTGCTGGGCTGTCCTCAGCGGGAGGTTAGCTTCTCTGTGTCGTTCTGTGGGTGCTGGGGCTCCAGAAGTTGTTCAGAGTCCTTTTTTACATAGTTTGTGGGGAATCTGGGGGCAGAGAGGCTTGGACGAGCTGTTTCTACTCTGCCATCTTGGCTCCGCCCCAAAATACCCCTTTCTAAAAGCTACTTAAGGCTATATGATTAATTAATGTTAACTTTCACCTTCTAAACCTATCACCAGATAATGTGCCTTGGGGGAGTTTAGCTACTTGCATCTGCAATTCCTTTACCCCAATCATTTTCTATCCTCTTGCTTCTGCTGCTTCCTGCCCTGTACCCCTGCCCCACACTTTTAACCTCTTTCACTGAGATCTTTGATCAAATTGCCATTACCATTGTCTCTGGAAAGGATATTAATGCACTGCATTATTTTTTCACTGACCATTTATTTTTTTTCTTTTTAAAAAATTTTTTATTTTATTTATTTATTTTTATTTATTTATTTTTTAAAACAAATGCTTTATTAACTTCTGTTTTACATCATTCATTTCCGCCATATTTTGAGTTACAATCATTTTCCCCCATTATTCCCCTACCCAACCTCCCAGAATAGTAGTCCCACAAGATATTGCTTCCTCCAATCTGCTCTCTCCCATACCTTCTCCCATACCCCCATCGACTTTTCCATTAGAGGAAGGTGAGTCTTTGTGTCCCAATGCCTTCACATCTTATCTCCCAATTATAGGCAAAAGAGTATTAATAATAGTATTTATATATATTTGAAACATTTAATGTTAAGACCTCGACTTTCAGATCCATTTCCTTCCTCCCTTGTCACCCATTCCTTCTTGGGAGATAAGTAATTCAGTATATGTTGTACATGTCTAGCTATGCAAAACATTATCATGGTAGATATATTGTACAAGGCTGCCTATAATTCCCTCCCACTCATCCCACCCCCCACCTGGTCCATTCCCCACATGATCCTGTCCCCCTTCTATAGTGGGTACTTCCAACCTCCCCTCACCCCAAGGATGCCCTCCCATCCATCATCCCTCCTCTCATCCCCCTTCCCCCTATTCTGCTGCAGGTTGAGATATCCCATTTAGTATGTATGTCATTCTCTCCCTGAACCAAATTCAGTGAGAATGTGGTTTTGCCTTTTTTGCCTTCCTATTCTCCCCCTTCCTTGCAACCACTTCCCCTTGCTACTTCTACATAAGATAGTTTATCCTACCCTGTCTCTCCCCATCTCCTCTTGCCACTTTCCTCTCTCACCTCATAATTTCATCCCTTGAGTATTCTCCCTTCCCAACAAATTCAACCTATGCCCTCTATCCATGTATGACTGTAACCATCTACACACACATTCACATATGTATTCATATGACCACACCCCCTTCTTCCATTATTTTCATAGTGAGAAAGATATCATCAGTCACAGTTATTGCTTTTCCATATAGGAATGTAAATAGTTCAACTTTGATAAGTTCTTTTGATTTCTTTTCCCTGATTACCTTCTCAGGCATCTCTTGCTTCTTGTGTCTGGATGTCAAATTTTCTATTCAATTCTGGTTTTTCCCTCAAGAATGCTTGAAAGTCCTCTATTCCACTGAATGACCATATTTTCCCCTGAAACAAAAATACTCAGTTTTGCTGGGTAGGTGACCCTTGGGTTCAGTCCCAGCTCTTTTGCCCTCTGGAATATCATATTCCATGCCCTTCGATCCCTCAGTGTAGAAGCTGCCAGGTCCTGGCTATTCTGATTGTGTTTCCACAATATTGAAATTGTTTCTTCCTGGCTGCTTGTAGTATTTTCTCCTTGATCTGGGGATTCTGGAACCTGGCTATAATATTCCTGGGAGTTTTCTTTTTGGGATCTTTTCAGGAGGTGATCGGTGGATTCTTTCAACCTCTATTTTGCCCTCTGGATCTAAAACATCAGGGCAGTTTTCCTTGAGAATTTCTTGAAGGGTGATTTCTAGGTTCTTTCCTTGATCATGGCTTTCAGGTAGTCCAATAATTTTTAAATTGTCTCTCCTGGATCTATTCTCCAGGTCAGTGGTTTTTCCCGTGAGATATTTCACATTGCCTTCTAATCTTTCGTTTGTTTGGATCTGCTTACAGCATCTTGATTTCTCATAAAGTCACTAGCTTCCATTTGCTCCAGTCTAACTCTGAAGGAATGAATCTCCTCAGTGAACTTTTGAGATTCTTTTTCCATCTGGCAAATTCGACTTTTTAAGGCATTCTTCTCCTCCTCATTGCCCTTTTGGGCCTCCTTTGCCATTTGAGTTAGTCTATTTTTTAAGGTGTTGTTTTCCTCAGTCAGGCTATTGACCCTCATTTCATACTTTTCCTGCATCCTTCTCATTTCTCTTTCCAATTTTGCCTCCACTTCTCTTATTTGATTTTTAAAGTCCTTCTTAAGGTCCTCTATGGCCTGCAACCTGCTCATGTTTTCCCTGGGGCTTTTGGAGCAGGACTTCTGACCTCACAGTCCTTTTCCCGCTCTATGCCCCCAAAATAGGAGTCTAGGGTTGCATTTTTCTGTTTCCTTTGCCTTGGCATGTTGCCTCTTAATTGCTTGACTTTTGGGCTTGTTGCCACACTATGGCTTTAAGGCCAGCTAGAGGAATTTTCGTCCCAAACGTGTGGGGGGCAACTTCCGTTTCTGGCAAGCTGTAAACCCACCCACAACTTCCACCCTAGATCACAATCCAGATCCAGGGAGGCTAAAGCAAGAGTGATTACCCCCCAAGACTGATCGCTGGATCTCCCTACAATTTGCAGGCCAGGAGCTGGAGCTGCCTCTGAAAACTACAAAATGGCGTGTCTCCTCAGCGGCTTCTAGCCCCCAGGGGAGGGAGCTGACGCATTCCCCAAATACAGGTCCCAAAGTCCATAGGACACTAACCTCTTACTTTGTCCTAGGCATGTCTATGTTGATAATTCTGGAGTTGCCACAGCTCCTGGTGTTCTGGGGTTCCTCCAGCCGGCTGCTGGCCCTGCCGCCCTGGGGCTAAAACCTCGGCTCACGCGGACCTGGGCTCCGCTTGGCTCCTGCGCTCTGAGCTCTGCACGCTGCCAGGTCCCAGACCACTGCTCTGGTCCTTCCTGCAGGGCTGCTGGGCTGTCCTCAGTGGGAGGTTAGCTTCTCTGTGTCATTCTTTGGGTTCTGGGGCTCCAGAAGTTGTTCAGAGTCCCCTTTTACATAGTTTGGGGAGAATCTGGGGACAGAGTGGCTTGGATGAGCTGTTTCTACTCCGCCATCTTGGCTCCACCCCCACTGACCATTTATAACATCCTTCTTGGGCCACTATTCTCCTGTGTGTTGCTTCCTCCATTAGACTGTGAGCTTCAGAGGACAGGGATTTTCACTTTTGCATTTGTATTCGTAGTGCTTAGCAGTGTTTGAAACATGAGTATATAATTCATTTTTTAAAATCCATTCATACATTCCATATGCATGTTGAAATCTGTTCAATATTCTTCATCTACTTCATCCACTTGGTCTTTCCTCTGTGAATAGATATGGTCAAATTCCTTCTAATGATTGCTTCCAGAAGGTTCTTTAATATTCTGGAACAGAACTTGATGCAATCAACATGATGTCATTTACAAACAGAGCATTTAGAGGATTTTCCTACACGAGGAATCACTCTTTATCCTGGATTCAGCATTGGATCTCCTCTGTTACAGGTGTGAACACCTTTTGCAAGCATTTAACCCTGTTTTATGCTCCACCTGATTGTTACTAGAGAGTTGCTGAACAATGTTATTTCTGCTAGATATAAATCTTTCAAAGACTCCTGACTGATTTTGATGTTTGGACAGGAGATACCTTCTTGTAAAACAGCTTATATAAAGAAGAATTTGTTCTAGCAACAAATAATCATCACAATGGTATTTTACATTTTCCATACCTTTTTGGCAAATAAGTCATATATTTTTCTGATCAAGATACTTTCTGCCCCTTTGATGTAGAGGCAATTAAATTATACTGGTTAAGTTTCTTGATAAAATTAATATAGTCAGTATTGATGTCATTTCTTTTGTCCATTTCCCATTTTTAAAATTTTTCTTGATTATTTAAATATTTCAGACTTAATTTGTTTCAATTGTATACTATATTTCTCTCATTCTTATAGTTTTAAAGTAATTTTGATAATTCTGATCTTAGCATTGATGACTTGATTGTTGAAGAGTGTACTGACAATCAAGGATGATTCCCATATCAGTAACAAGTCTTCATCTGGCAAAATATAATTTATTTCAGTGTTATTTGAGGTCCCAAAAGTCTAGAACCTATTAATTCTTTTTTGTTCACAATATAGAGTCCTGACACTTTTTTTTAACCTCTGTCTCAAGTCTTTGGCCTTTCTCATTTCTTCCTGAACCATGCTTTCTTATACATTTCTCATCCTTTTCCACTTCTGCAATGAAGTCACCATGTATCAGATTTTATGTTAATTTAATTAGAAGAATCTTATCAAGTCTTTTATAGAATTTCTTTACCACTTTATCCCCATTAACTGATTTTGGTACATATACTGTAATTGTTTTCATGAAGGTCTTTTTGCAAATAACTCTTTTATTTTTAGTTTTGCAAAACATGATCCCATGATTCCATGGGATCTTTTACTTTTGCTTGTACAATAAAACCCACTCTTCCCAATCCTTTCTTTGCCTCGCTAATGAATACCTGTGCAATTATCCTTTCATTTAACTGCAACTTTCTTCTTTCTTTTAGTTTCATTTAGTAAGAATGTCATTTTCTATATGATTCAGCTCTCCTAGTTTGAAGCCCTTTAGAAAATGCCTTAGTTTCATTGAAGAAAAAGATCTCACATCTAAATTACAAAGTAAATCACAACTATGTGAGCATCATCTCAGAAATCATCATTGCTGGAAAGCTAAAGAGTAGAAAATAAATTTGGTTGTTTTTCTACTCATAGACCCACACATTGTATATCTAATTATTTTAGGTCATTTAAATTTTCAGGGGTTCCCTCTTTGTAAGAGTAACATTTTAGAATGGCCCTTCCAGCCTGAGCTTCCTCAGATTTTTAATCCAGCAGATCAATTTTTGATATATGCACTTTATATGAAAATATATTCCCCTTTGAGTAGATTGTACCATGATGCTCTCTCTTAAATACTAAGGGGAGGAGGAGAAACCTCCATAACTTTATTTTGGAGTAATATTTATTTCCTCCTAAAGAATGTATACTGCTTGAGGGCAGAGACTGTTTTTCTGTCTTGTATCCACAGGGCCTAGCCCAGTACCTAGCACATTAAAGACACTTAAGAAATGCTTGTTAAACTGAACTGAATTGTGGATATTCTAATAAATTTCAACTTTAAAATTACTATGTTGTGATTTTAAAATCTTATCAACATTTTAAGTATTCCTTCTCTCTTTGACAAATAACACATTAGAAAATAATTGCCTTTTGATTTTTTTTCTTTGCTTTTCCAGAAGGATAATTGCCATGGACTGATTAATTAGAAAACAAGTACCATTGATACCAATTAATTAGTTACCTACTTATTCTTTTGAAATTTTCTGCAAGTTTCTGATTAAGAAAAGTAGTATAGGAAAGATAATTCATAAGCTTTCATAAAACTCCTGAGATTACTTCTTTTTACTACTTTATAATGAAAAGATTTTCCTATAAATAGTTTCTGTGGCCTGGCCTCTGTAGGAATTGAATTCAGGAACTTACAATTTTTTTTTTTTCTGTACTAGTGGATTTTTCATTCTCCTAGGTATCAGTTTCTCAAATTTCCTGATGATGAACTCTATCACTTGACCTCTTTGGTATATGAGTAGTTGGGATGAAGTTGATACACCTTTGAGCTTTACAAATTTCTATATTATTATAAGGAAAATGTCCTAATTAACCACAGAGGTACCAGCAGATGATTAATGGACTTGGATGGATGCAGCATTATTGTAGAGAAAATGGATGGATACATTTGGGGGAGTTAGTGTTTCAGCAACAAAACATCTTAATATAGTCCTTCCACCATTCCCAGTACCAGCCATATCTGTGCTTTTGGAAATTCTAATGGACAAACCAGTGAAGTAGTCATTAATTTCTCTCATGCAAGCAATAATAGAGAAGACCCAAAACCCTCTTTGGCTTGATGTAGTCAGCACAATACCATATGCAAACAAGAGAATTTGGAATATCTTACCATCTATGGGGAATCCCTTTTTGTTGAAGGGGGGAAGGCAAGGCAATTGGGGTTAAGTGACTTGCCCAAGGTCACACAACTAGTTAAGTGTTAAGTATCTGAGTTCAGATTTGAACTCAAATTCATTGTACCACCTAGCTGTCCCCTTCTTTTATTTTTTTTAATCTCTTGCAAGACATCTTCTCTGTTTAGTGATGAACACCTTTGGTAGACATATACAAATTAACAAGCATTGCTTGTAATATAGTAATAAATAATGTATCATTATGTATTATATAAAGTATGTTATATAATATATGATAATATATTTTGGTTATTGTGCTAGATACAGGGGATACAAAGACAAAAATGAAGTGTCCCTTCCCTCAAGGAGCTTACATTCAGTTTGTGGAAATAATATTTACACATATAGCTAAATATAAAATATAGACAATGTCAATATAGTAGCATTTGAGAGTACCAAGAAAAGCCAAATGTGTGAATTGCCGGTTGAAATGAGTTTTGAATTGAGGTAGGTGGCACAGCAGATAAAGCACTAGACAGGTGAGGAATGTCAGGAAGACCGGCGAGCACAGCCAGTCTCAGATACTCACTAACTGTGTGACTCTTCTGTCTGCCCTGGTTTCCTCATATGTTAAACAGAGATAATAACATCTAACGCCCAAGGTTGTTATAAGGATAAGGTGCGATAACATGTGTCAGGTGTTCTGTAAAGCTTATAAGGCTACATAATGTTAGCTCTCATCACCCATCATCATTGTCATTGTCATTATTGTTGTTCTAAAGTTTACAGGTGAGAGGGGGCACATTCCAGACATGGGGAACAGCCAGTGAAAAGGCACAGAGATGGGTTGGAATGTAGATGTTACTCACTTGATGTTACTAATCAGATATTTCTTCTTTTTGGAGGGGGGAAGACAAGGCAATTGGGGTTAAGTGACTTGCCCAAGACACACAGCTAGTAAGTGGGTCAAGTGTCTGAGGCCAGATTTGAACTCAGGTCCTCCTGATTCCAGGGCCAATGCTCTATTCACTGTGCCACCTAGCTACCTCGAATCAGATAAGTCTTGAACAGTGTTATTTGTCATTGCATTTGTTAGATAATTATGTATGATCTTAACACACATAAGAGGAACGCCTTGATAGAGGAGAATCTTTAAGGCTTTTATCATAGCAAGTTACTATTGTGGATGAACACACAAGAGAAAGTATGCATCACACTGAATTATTCATATTTGTAAGGTTTTTTAGTGAAACCATCAGTGGAAGCATTTATATAGTGCTCAATCAGTTGAACCTGGAAATATTTTCAAGTGATCCTTTTTATGGCATTTGTTATATAAAGTAGTTTGACCTGTAATTATTTATACAAGTGAATTTAAGTTATGAGATTTATAGATAATTGACAATGTAAAAATGTACATAGGATAGGAAATATATGGAAAAATATGCATATTTTTATATCCCCAAATAGTATGCATGTTCCAACATAGTCTAACTCTTTTAATCTTCAGCACACTTTCACTAATTATCTCAAGAGTAGAAATTCTGGCTCCAGTTTCACAAATTATTTTCACAGGATATTAAATCCATAACCATGAACTAATAGCTATAGATCATAGCAATATAGAGGAGAGGTTTAGGTTTATTTGAAGTGAGATATACTGTTGTCTTCCTTGGAACAGTCCTGTGTCCTAGCCTTCTGACAGACTACTAAAGCAATGAAATCTGTTGACAAAATAGTGGTTGTTTTCTTTCTATTCATATAGTTTGTTGCAGGATAATAAATATGTTATAAAGGAAATAAGATATTTACTAAACTTTCTCTAGCTTGATATTAATTTGCAGACAAAAACAGATAGAGGTGGATCTCCTTTGTGTGAATTCAGGAGATTTCCTTTTTGGGAGCAAGAACTGGCAAAAAAATACTCTTATAAAATGGTAAGTTTGAACTTCTAGAAAAAAGTATATTTTCATTTTATGTGCTCCTTTGGACAGTAACATTCTGCCGATTATGCCTCAGATGGAGATGGGCAAGATTCACTTTTGCTTTCCTGAATCTTAGAATCCTGGGAAGGTCTCTTCCCTGGGATAAAACCTGTGGTAGGGTTTCAGGTTGAAAAAGGAGGCCTATACTCTTCAGGGGGAGTAGTGGTGGCTGGAGGCTTCACTTGGCCTCTTTTGCTTCCTAAGTGCTGTCCCTAAGTTGGGGCTACTTTGTTCAGCTCCCAGTTTGGGGCTGCATCAATGTGAAAGGAAAGGGAACAAGACTTCCACCTCTGCAGGAGAGGAACTGGGACAGAAGGGCAATGAAGGGAAAGGAAGGAGGAGTTAGTGACTTGAAGAAGAGTAAAAACTGGTGAGTATTTAAAGGGGGAAGAGTAGAGGTGGGAAAGATTAGATGTATTCATATGGGAAATGAGACTCATGTAAAGTATTATTTATTGTTTTTAAGTCCTAAGCTTGAATGGTCTTAGTATAAGGACTACAGTTGTGGGGGCAGGGTATATAACAAAGGACTCTAGAGAGTAAACTAAGAACTGAAATAATTATTCTTCTCTGACCTAGGTTGTATTTCTTGCTGATGAATATTGCAACTACTGTCAAGATATTTTACAAAATGTGAGGAATCAGGAACTTGACAGGGTAGGATTTTACATATCAGAATGAAGTTAATAATGGTGCCACAGCACTTTGAAATACCTGTGGTTTCATGGGTACGGACATTCCTCTTGTCAACATGGGCCATACTTATTAAAGTTTTAATTTTAATAAATCAAAGAGGTGATATTTCATGAATAAACACATCATTTAGCTAGTTAATAGGTATAAGTTCATATGTATTCATTAATATATGTATTCATTAATATAAAATTTAGACACTGTGTGAGATAAAGATAATTAAGAGGCAGCATGTTTTAGTGGATAAAGAGCCAACTTTGGAGTCAGAAAGGTCTGGTTTCAGTTCAGCCTCTGAAAGAAATGACTATAAAAAAAAGTAATTTGGGGGCAGCTAGGTGGCACAGTGAATAAGAGTGCAGGCCCTGGAGTTGGGATGATCCAGGATGGGTTCTTGCCTCAGACTTAGCACCCGCACATAAATAACTAGCTGTGTAACCTTGAGCAAGTTACTTAACCCCAATTGCTTTAAAAAAAAAAAGTAATTTAACTTCTCATTAGAGAGTAAGACATCTCTCTAAGATGATAAATTGACAAGAAATAGCCAGTCTGTATTGAACAGAGTTTCCACACTGGAAGCTACACACACACACACACACACACACACACACACACACACACACACACACACACACACACACACACACACCACTAAGGGCACTTAGGTGGCACAGTGGATAGACCATCGGCCCTGGAGTCTGGAGGACCTGAGTTCAAATCCCACCTCAGACACTTAGTAGCTATGTGATCCTGGGCAAGTTACTTGACCTGGATTGCCTCCAAAAAAGAAAAAACACAAACAAAAATATCACAGAACTAAGGAAAAAGGAAGGAAAGAAAGAAGAAAGAAAGGATAGTTTCTTAACAGCTATTTTTATTTCCTTCTTCAGTATGTCCCCATTTTATAGACAAGGAACTAAGACAAATGGGGATTGAGTGAATTGCCCAAGGTCCCACAGCTAGTTAAGTGTCTGAGGCCACATTTGAACTCCCCACTCCGGGCCTAGTGCTCTATCCTCTGTGCCACCCAGCTGATCCCTGTCCATGCTATTAATATATAGATATGTAATTGATTTCCACTGAAATCCTATGCATTATTTTTATTATATTGGCCTGTATCAGCAATGAACATTTCTCTAATTATTTGACTCTTTATTTCTGTGAAGAATGTTTTGTAATTATGTTTGTGTAGATCCTGCATGTCACTTGGCAGATAGATTCCCAACTATATTATACTAGTAGTCTGTAGTTATGTTAAATAGAATTTCTCTTTCTATCTCTTCCTGCTGGGTTTTGTTGGTAATATTTAGAAATATTAATGGTTGTGTAGATTTATTTTATATCTTGTAGCTTTGCTGCAAATGTTAATTTTTTTGACTGGTTTTTTAGATGACTATCTAGGGTTCTCTGAGTAAACCATCCCATCATCTAAAAATCTTCATCATCCCACTATCAAAGAGTGAGTTTTGTTTCCTCATTGTCTGTGCTTATTCCTTTGATTTCTTTTTCTTCTCTTATTGTTATAACTAGCATTTCTAGTATAATATTGAATAATAATAGTGATAACAATCATCCTTGCTTGATCTCTAATCTTATTGGGAAGGCTTCTAGTCTATCCCCATTAAAGATAATGCTTGCTCTTGGTTTTAGATAGATATTACTTATCATTTTAAGAAGAGCTCCATTTATTACTGTTCTTTCTAGTGTTTTTATTTAAATAAGAATAGGTATATTTTCAAAGAGCTTTTTCTGCATCTGTTGAAATAATCATGATTTTTGTTATTTATATGGTAAATTATTGCTTAGAGTTTTCCTAATATTCAGCTGGCTCTGAAGCCCTGGTATAAGTCCAACCTGATCATAGTAATAATATTCATGATATATTATGATAATCTCTTTGCTAGTATTCTATTTATAGTTTTTAAATTAACATTCACTAGGGTAAATGGTGTATAGTTTTCTTTCTCTGTTTTTGTTCTACCTGGTTTAGGTATCAAGATCATATTTATGTGATAGAAGGAATTTATTGTAGGACTCTTTTATCTTTTATTTTTTCAAACAGTTTATATGGTATTAAAATTAATTGTTCTTTAAATGTTTGGTAGAATTATCTTCTAAATACATCTGGTCCTGTTTTTTTCCCCATTATAGAACTCTCTCTATATAACTCAATTTCTTTTTCTAAGATAGGGTTACTTGTCTTCTATTTCCTGTTATATTCATCTGGGTAATTTATATTTCATTTAGATTGTCAGTTTTATTGGCATATAGTTGACCAAAATATCTCCTAATAATTGCTTTTATTTCATCTTCATTTGTTGTTGAGTTAACCCTTCTCATTTGTGATACTGATAATTTGGTTTTCTTCTTGTTTTTAATTGAAGAAACCTATTTATCCAATTCAGTTAGGAAAACAAACAAAAAACCAAGCAAACAAAAACAGAAATTAGAGAAAATATACATACCAGATAATAAGTAAAGGAGCTCTCCACCAATTGAGAGCAAGAGATGGAGAGGTGGATAGAGAGAGAGGTGAAGAGAGACAGAAAGAGACAGAGAGAAAAAAGAAGGGAAGGAAGAGAGAGAGAGAGAGAGAGAGAGAGAGAGAGAGAGAGAGAGAGAGAGAGAGAAAGAGAGAGATTGAGAGATTTTTCACAAGAAGAAATTCCCTTAAGTCTAACTGTAGCAAGCTGGTAATAGGGACATGATGGAGAATGCCAGCTCCTCCCATGTTGGCTTCTTTCCAGAATCTTTTTCCTTAGCTATTTGAAGTAGGATTGGCATCTTTCATTTTCTCTTTGGAAGTTGGAAGCCAGAAGAACCTTTTCATGCTTCTCTTGATTCTTGTATTGGAAAGTCAAATTTGCTATTCAGCTCTGGTCTTTTTGTCAAGCATGCTTGAAAGTCCTCTATTTCACTGAATGTCTATTTTTTTCCCCTGAAGGATTATACTCAAGTTTTGCTGGGTAGGTGATTCTTGGTTTTAATCCTACCTTCTTTGATGTCTGGAATATCATACACCAAGCCCTCTGATCCCTTTATATAGAAGCTGTTAGATCTTGGGTTATCCTGATTGTACTTCCACAATACTAGAATTGTTTATTTCTGGCCCCTTGGAATATTTTTTCTGGAATTTGCCTACAATATTCCTAGGAGTTTTCCTTTTGGAATTTCTTTCAAGGGGTGATTGGTGGATTCTTTCAATTTCTATTTTACCCTCTAGAATAGCAGGGCAGTTTTCCTTGATAATTTCTTTTTTTTGCCGTTAATAACATTTGTTATTACTGAACTCAAGGAAAGAATAAATTATAAGAGAAAATGCTTTTTTACTCTTGTTGTATGTGGCCAGATTAAAAAAAAAATTTGGGGGAGCCAAGATGGCGGAGTAGAAACAGCTCATCCAAGCCACTCTGCCCCCAGATTCTCCCCAAACTATGTAAAAGGGGACTCTGAACAACTTCTGGAGCCCCAGAACCCAAAGAATGACACAGAGAAGCTAACCTCCCACTGAGGACAGCCCAGCAGCCCTGCAGGAAGGACCAGAGCAGTGGTCTGGGACCTGGCAGCGTGCAGAGCTCAGAGCGCAGGAGCCAAGCGGAGCCCAGGTCCGCGTGAGCCGAGGTTTTAGCCCCAGGGCGGCAGGGCCAGCAGCCGGCTGGAGGAACCCCAGAACACCAGGAGAATTATCAACATAGACATGCCTAGGACAAAGTAAGAGGTTAGTGTCCTATGGACTTTGGGACCGGTATTTAGGGAATGCGTCAGCTCCCTCCCCTGGGGGCTAGAAACCGCTGAGGAGACACGCCATTTTGTAGTTTTCAGAGGCAGCTCCAGCTCCTGGCCTGCAAATTGTAGGGAGATCCAGCGATCAGTCTTGGGGGGTAATCACTCTTGCTTTAGCCTCCCTGGATCTGGATTGTGATCTAGGGTGGAAGTTGTGAGTGGGTTTACAGCTTGCCAGAAACGGAAGTTGCCCCCCACACGTTCGGGACGAAAATTCCTCTAGCTGGCCTTAAAGCCATAGTGTGGCAACAAGCCCAAAAGTCAAGCAATTAAGTGGCAACATGCCAAGGCAAAGGAAACAGAAAAATGCAACCCTAGACTCCTATTTTGGGGGCATAGAGCGGGAAAAGGACTGTGAGGTCAGAAGTCCTGCTCCAAAAGCCCCAGGGGAAAACATGAGTGGGTTGCAGGCCACAGAGGACCTTAAGAAGGACTTTAAAAATCAAATAAGAGAAGTGGAGGCAAAATTGGAAAGAGAAATGAGAAGGATGCAGGAAAAATATGAAATGAGGGTCAATAGCCTGACTGAGGAAAACAACACCTTAAAAAATAGACTAACTCAAATGGCAAAGGAGGCCCAAAAGGGCAATGAGGAGAAGAATGCCTTAAAAAGTCGAATTTGCCAGATGGAAAAAGAATCTCAAAAGTTCACTGAGGAGATTCATTCCTTCAGAGTTAGACTGGAGCAAATGGAAGCTAATGACTTTATGAGAAATCAAGATGCTGGTAAGCAGATCCAAACAAACGAAAGATTAGAAGGCAATGTGAAATAACTCATGGGAAAAACCACTGACCTGGAAAATAGATCCAGGAGAGACAATTTAAGATGTTTTAGATCCAGAGGGCAAAATAGAGGTTGAAAGAATCCACCAATCACCTACTGAAAAAGATCCCAAAAAGAAAACTCCCAGGAATATTATAGCCAGGTTCCAGAATCCCCAGATCAAGGAGAAAATACTACAAGCAGCCAGGAAGAAACAATTTCAGTATTGTGGAAACACAATCAGAATAGCCTAGGACCTGGCAGCTTCTACACTGAGGGATCAAAGGGCATGGAATATGATATTCCAGAGGGCAAAAGAACTGAGAATGAACCCAAGGGTCACCTACCCAGAAAAACTGAGTATTTTGTTTCAGGGAAAATATGGTCATTCAGTGGAATAGAGGACTTTCAAGCATTCTTGAGGAAAAAAACTAGAGTTGAATAGAAAATTTGACATCCAGACACAAGAAGGAAGAGATGCCTGAGAAGGTAATCAGGGAAAAGAAATCAAAGGGAACTTATCAAAGTTGAACTATTTACATTCCTATATGGAAAAGCAATAACTGTGACTGATGATATCTTTCTCACTATGAAAATAATGGAAGAAGGGGGTGTGGTCATATGAATACATATGTGAATGTGTGTGTAGATGGTTACAGTCATACATGGATAGAGGGCATAGGTTGAATTTGTTGGGAAGGGAGAATACTCAAGGGATGAAATTATGAGGTGAGAGAGGAAAGTGGCAAGAGGAGATGGGGAGAGACAGGGTAGGATAAACTATCTTATGTAGAAGTAGCAAGGGGAAGTGGTTGCAAGGAAGGGGGAGAATAGGAAGGCAAAAAAGGCAAAACCACATTCTCACTGAATTTGGTTCAGGGAGAGAATAACATACATACTAAATGGGATATCTCAACCTGCAGCAGAATAGGGGGAAGGGGGATGAGAGGAGGGATGATGGATGGGAGGGCATCCTTGGGGGAGGGGAGGTTGGAAGTACCCACTATAGAAGAGGGACAGGATTATGTAGGGAATGGACCAGGTGGGGGGTGGGATGAGTGGGAGGGAATTATAAGCAGCCTTGTACAATATATCTACTATGATAATGTTTTTCATAGCTAGACATGTACAACACATACTGAATTATTTATCTCCCCAGAGGGAATGGGTGACAAGGGAGGAAGGAAATGGATCTGAAAGTCGAGGTCTTAACATTAAATGTTTCAAATATATATAAATACTATTATTAATACTCTTTTGCCTATAATTGGGAGATAAGATGTGAAGGCATTGGGACACAAAGACTCACCTTCCTCTAATGGAAAAGTGGAAGGGGGTATGGAAGAAGGTATGGGAGAGAGCTATCTCGTGGGACTGCTATTCTGGGAGGTTGGGTAGGGGAATAATGGGGGGAAAATGATTGTATCTCAAAATCTGGCGGAAATGAATGATATAAAACAGAAGTTAATAAAGCATTTGTTTAAAAAAAGAAAAGAAAGTCTTCTCATTCCCTCCTCATAACTTTATCAACGATGCCCTTGATTCCTGTACAGATTATTCTCGTAAGGCTTTTATAGAATGACTAATATGGAAATATGTTTTGCATAACTTATATCAAATTGCTTACTGTCTCAGCGTGGAGAGAGGGGAGGGAGGAAGGGAATTTGGAACTTAGAAAAAATAATAACAAAATTTATTTGGAAAAACAAACGGTCTAGAATATCAAGGGAATTAATGAAAAGAAATGCTAGGGAAGGTGGACTAGCTATGCCAGATCTTAATCTGTATTATACAGCAGCAGTCATCAAAACTGCTTGGTACTGGCAGAGGTGTAGAGTAGTGGATCAATGGAATAGATTAGGTGTAGGAGACCCAGCAGTTAATGAATATAGTAATCTATTGTTCGATAAACCCAAAGACCCCAGTTTTTGGGATAAGAATGCACTATTTGACAAAAACTGCTGGGAAAACTGGAATACAGTATGGCAGAAACTGCGCATAGATCACTATCTAACACCATATACCAAAATCAAGTCTAAATGGGTGCATGATCTAGGTGTAAAGGATGATACTGTAAGCAATTTGGGAAAGCAAAGAATAGTTTACCTGACAGATTTGTGGAGAGGGGAAGACTTTAGGACCAAACAAGAATTAGAGAGCATTATAAAATGCAAAATGGATCATTTTGATTACATTAAATTGAAAAGCTTCTGTACAAACAAAGCCAATGTAACCAAGATCAAGAGGGAGGTGGGAAACTGGGAAAGAATTTTTACAACTTGTGTCTCTGATAAAGGACTCATTTCTAAAATTTATAGAGAATTGAGCCAAATCTATAGGAATACAAGTCATTCCCCAATTGAGAAATGGTCAAAGGATATGAAAAGGAAGTTTTCAGAGAAAGAAATTAAAGATATCTATAAGCATATGAAGAAATGCTCTAAGTCACTATTAATTAGAGAAATGCAAATCAAAACAACTCTGAGATACCACATCTCTCCAGTCAGATTGGCTAAGATGACAAAACAAGAAAGTGACAAATGCTGGAGAGGATGTGGGCAAATTGGAACGCTAATACATTGCTGGTGGAATTGTGAACTTATCCAACCATTCTGGAGAGCAATCTGGAATTATGCCCAAAGGATTATAAATAATTTCATACCCTTTGACCCAGCCATACCACTCCTAGGGTTATATCCCAAAGAGATCATAGTAGTGGGAGGAAGAACTATATGTACAAAAATATTTTTAGCAGCCCTTTTTGTGGTTGCAAAGAATTGGAAACTAAAGGGGTGCCCATCAATT